>CAIGQZ010001345.1:10277295-10299284 GCA_903798205.1 Danio tinwini | reverse complement strand
TATATATATATATATATATACACACACAGTTGAAGTCAGAATATATATATTTGATTAAAAGTAGTCCTTGGACACGCAGTATCCTGTTTCTTAAACTTCCTTCAATTTCCCTCTTACATAATGTCAGAACTGTAGCCTAACTAATTTAGTATTATGTAAAACAGTGAATAAAATGGCCCCAGATGAACATAATTTGAGAGTTCTGGGAATTTGTGAAGGAATCTGCAGTGTTTGGCTCTCACTCTCTCCTGCGGCACACAGTCTACACCGAGACTGATTAGTCAGGACAAGCTAGTATTTAAACAAGATGCTATCCTCGAACTTTTAATAATTCCTCGAACATATAAATATTTTTCCACGTTTTTTTTTTCTAGAGCTTCGGTAATTGAATGTGGCTTAAATTTATGCTTTGGTTACAAGGATAATCTCACACAACCACAGACCATTTTTTGATTTACTGTATCTGGCGAGCACAGCAACCACATTAAATTGTAAGGACGATTTAACCTTCTTTAGACGAGTCAAGCGTTAACTTTTAACTTAAACACACACGAACGTTTCAGCGTCTTCCCAGCGAACACCTTAGAGAGCTACTAGTTTCTTTGAAGTGATGGCAGGAGAGAAAGAATAGCCGTGGTTTTTGGCTGCGGTGGATTGTGGCATGATGTTCCCCTGCCCCGTCCTGCCATCCCTCCCCTCCTCCCACTGCTTCGGCAGACTCTCTCATCCCTCCCTTTCCCAACAGCGCTAGTCGAGGCCTGCGCTTCCACTGCAGCCAGAAACCACACAACCCTCACATCCACACCACTGGACTTAAAAGTCAAGACTATAGATGAAAGAGAGCAGCGCTGGGGAAGGAGAGCGAGCTGATCTTCATGCAGAGAACAGAGAGAGATATTTATATACAGTTTTGTTTCATGCAGCAACATTTTACAGGAAGTAGTGAGCTGCACTCATACTCTACTAATATTCTTTTTTGTTTCCATTCTTCATGATGTGAAAATTGTCCAGTATTTAAATGGAAGCAAATTAAGTATGTTTTTAATAATTAAACATTGGCTAATTAATGATGACGTCAACATAATTAGTGTTTTGAAAAGAGGGTGGAGGGATTGAATTACTCTATACAATGAGGAAGGATTTAATTGAGCGTTTGTCTGTTTCCTGATAAATGTAAAATAAAACGTCAAAACAAGAATATTAGTATGTGTGGGTAACTACTTTCAGTATTAGCAATTTAAAAGGTCAAGATTATGTTCAAAAAGGTGCAAATTACATTGTTGTTATCCAGCAATATATTAACAGATTTGTCTGCAATAATTTCCATTGGTGGATGAATGATAAATAATGAATTAGTTGTTTGCTGTTAAATGTTTATGAATTTTAGCATGACTTAGCATGGCTAACTATTAAACTCAAAGTTCACCCAAAACTGAAAATTCTCTCATCATATACAGAAGTCAGAATTATTAGCCCCTCTGAATTATTAGCCCCCTGTTTATTTTTTCCCCCAATTTCTGTTAAACTGTGAGAAGATTTTTTTCAACACATTTCTAAGCATAATAGTTTTAGTAATTCATTTCTAATAACTGATTTATTTTATCTTTGCCATGATGACAGTAAATAATATTTGACTAGATATTTTTCAAGACACTTCTATACAGCTTAAAGTGACCTTTTAGGTTAATTAGGTTAACTAGGCAGTTTAGGGTAATTAGGCAAGTTATTGTATAAGGATGGTTTGTTCTGTAGACTATCGAAAAAATATATTTTATAGGGGCAAATAAATTTTGACCTTAAAGTGATTAAAAACTTCTTTTATTCTAGACAAAATAAAACAAATAAGACTTTCTCCAGAAGAAAAAATATTATAAGATATACTGTGAAAATTTCCTTGCTCTGTTAAACATAATTTGGGAAATATTTAAAAAAAAATAAAAAAACTGTACTTAACTGTTATGATTCAATAATGTGTCTACGGAGAGAAAAAATAACATTTACAAAATTATATTATGACCAAAAAAAAAAACAGATGGACATTAACCAGGACGAATAATCTTTTAAACATTTAATAAATTAATTTTTATATATGGGAATATGGCAAAGCCAACAAAAGAGAGGCATGTGAGCTTTATACAGTGCAATTGAAAATAAATAAAAAATAAAAATATAACCAAACCAGAAGTTACAGGGGGAAAAACGAACTAGAGTGATGTCAGAACAAAAAAATAAACAAAATCTTCAGCGTATTCAACACTACTAAATGCGTTCTCTAAATAATAAACAAAAATACAAAACGTGGAGCTCAACCACTTACCTAATGTTTCTGAACATTCATGCAGCTATGGGCAAAATTTACATGAAAAAAACATGGTCGCACGACCTGTTCATCTATTTTTTTTCCCCAAAAAGGAATGATTGCATTTTAAACCATATTGGGATATTAGTTCAGAGACAAGAAGGAACAAATCATAATATATTAACAGAAGTGAGCAAACCCAACACAAACCCCCACACAGAGCACTGAACAACAAGGCGTGCCGGTCAAATTTAAAGTGTATGGAACAAAGTCTGATTGGTCCACGAGGAAAGGCCCTAACGAGGAATGACAGGCTCGGGATTTAATCAGCAAATACCTGTGAAGGTGAAAATAGCGTATCGAAAGGTGATAGGGTGAAAGCAAGAGCGAATGACAGACAGGGAGAAAAAGAGCGACAGAGAGGGAGAAAGTGACAAAAATCCAAACAACTCCCACAGGCCACAACATTACCCTTTTCTTGTTATAAACCTGTTTGACTTTCTTTCGTGTTGAAAAAAAGGAGATATTTTGAAGAAAGCTGAACACCTGTAACCATTGACTTCCATAGTATTTGTGTTTCCTACTGTGAAAATCAGTGGTAACAGGTTTCCAGCATTCTTCAGAATATCTTCTTTTGTGTTTAACAGTAAAAAGAAACATAAACATTTGGAACCACTTGAGGGTGAGAACATTTTGAGAAAACTTTGTTTCCAGGGTCAAGCCTCTACTCATTTGAATTGAGAAAACTGTTTTGATAACTGTTTATATCCACAGTTTAGTCATATCACACATTCAAGTGAATTCTTTTCATTCATTTACTACATCCCAATATTTTTGACACCAATATTTTATGTCACATCTTTTTATTGTTTTTTGAGTGACTGTAAAGAGTGAAATAATGATAAAAAGGTAAACAATAACATTTTGTCTATTATTGTTAGGATTTATTAGTATCATTTTCATCATTATTATTAATGTCTATAATATTTTAACCATTTATAAAAGATGAATCACTGTCTGATCATCTTAGATTAAGCATGAAATATAAAAATAATTTAGAAATTTTTTTCAATAGTATTGCAGCGCACTGAGCATAAACAGTATCACTACCATTTATTTGCATTAGCCTCTGATGGAGCATTTGGATACAGAAACTGTGTGCACAGACTTGACAAGCCAATATCCCATCCTTCATCCTGGCCAGTGCTTTAATTTCTGTTGTTCTGCAGATCTGTTGTATGAGGGTAATTATGCCACTGTTTTTGTTGCGTTTGATAGTTTCCCACAGATAATATCTTGATGATCATTGGGTTAGTCTTACCAAATGCAGTCTCCTTAGCTTATCTGTGCACTCATTTTTTTGTTTGCTGCCTGTGAGTTTAAGTTCCAGCTGTGCAGTGTTGCCAGATAATGCCAAAACAAACAAAATCAATCCCCCTAAAATTAATCAAAACAAGTACAGATCTTGTATTTTTGTAAACCTCAACCTTCATCTTCTTACTTTATCAACACATTAATTACATTATGAACACTGTCACATTAAGTCCAACAATGCAACATTTGCAACGCAACTAGATCTGGCAACTAGCAGAGGCTGCATCTGTGTCCTTAGTAGCTAATTTACTCAACATGCGAATATTTAAAGACATGATTGTAAATAATTTTTCATTCATAGAACTTCAGACTTTACTTTTGAGCATGAAATATTTTGCAAGGTTTGTCTGCGGGTGTGTGTGGAGGTAGAGAGCTCTCGAAGCAGGCAGTTTGACTGATGAAGGGTTGGGAGTGGAGGAGCAGCACAGCTCCAGGACCTCTGGCTCTGCTCCCGTGGGTGTTTTTAGCCTCGAAGCTTGCTGAACTTTGTGTGGAGCACCAGAAATGCCTTTGATGTGTTTGTCTTTTGCTTTATGGCCCGACTGTTCCATCTGGTGTCATCTGGTAGCACTCTTTAAAACCAGAAACTATTTACAAGTCCTCCGCTGACTGTGCCGGCCAGCTCTGAGTCACGGCGGGCGAAGGGAAGCCTTGTTAAATCATTAAGGCGCTAATTAAAAATGTAATTAGGATTCGGATAAAGTCCTAGCTTTTTAAACAGCTGATTCAGAATGACTTTCTCAAAGAGGAGAATATGGGTCATATTCATGCAGCCTCCCACAATTCTGGTATTAAAGGAAACGTTAAATTCAAAACTTCAAATAAAAGTACATTTATATTTAATAAAAAACTTTTTTATCGTCAGCAGTTATAGACTCACAAGCAGTGTGCTGACATGTACACTGTAAAAAATGCTGGATTATACACAATTCCTTTATATTGTCTCAACAAAACAATTACGTGTTTTTTTTTGTTTATTTTTTTTTACAAATTTTAGCGGATTGAACATAAAACATTTAAGTTGTCCCCCCAAAAAACGTAAGAATTGTGTTGTTTCAACTCATTTTAAATAAGTAGTTTGAGCAAGCAGCAGTAATTTTTTTGAGTGTAGCGCCATTGTTTTGCAGCCATCCCAAGTTTGAATCCTGGCTCAAAAAAATGCCAAAAATACATATTTAAACTTTTTAATTGACTCCAAAACTAATAAAAAACGAATAAAAACTGACATAAATTCATTTTAGAATCTAAATTCATGGTGTATTACAGGGATTCTTGACTTTTTCAGCGCCAAAATAACACAACCAGTGACTCACAATCCCCAAATTCCTCAGAGGTTATAAACATACAAATATTGGACACACAACAATAGGCCTATATAAACACGAGCATATTGACAACACAAAAAAGTGCAACAGTCTAACAACCATAGGCTATAAATTATATAGTCATTTATTAATTTGTTTAATTTAATATTAACCTTACCTAATAAGACTGGTGGGCACAATGTTTTTAGCACAAGTCTATTCTTGGTTTAATTTTGCAGACCGCCACCATGATCATCCTCAATGTTCAGTAGTGTATATATTTTTTTTATGTATTTGACTGCCAAGGTGTTAACCTGTTGCTTTAAAATCAATCTGCTGCAGCCAACGCTATTGCTGTGTTTTTAATCTAACGTAAACACACCAATCTTATGGAAATAAATTAAAAGGCTGATGGTTTTTTATTTGCATGTTGTTGCATTTTTAATGTAACTGTTAACTGCTATTTTTATCTTCTGTGGGTTATGGATAAAATATGGCAATTCTAATAGTTTAACAAAAATTTTTGACTTTTGGAAAACACCAAGCGACCCCCTATCATTGCCCCCCACTTTTAGAACTACAGGGTTTATTACACAATTTTGGGTGTTAACTAAACAAAGGACCCACAATTAAACAAAAACTGTGAGAACAGGCATAAATAAACTAAATATATGGGCAAAAAATGTTAATTAGTAATGTAAACTTCATTAATTACATTATATATTTATCTTTGTTAACATTGGTTAATGAAAATAAAGTCGTTCATTCTTAATTCTTGTTAACTCATGGAGCATTAACTAATGTTAACAAACACATCTTTGGATTTTAATAATGCATCAATAAATGATGAACTATGATAAATAAATCCTCTACAAGTAGGCTATTGTTCGTTTTTAGTTCATGTTAATAAACACATTAACTAACATTAACTAATGGAACACTATTGCAGGGTGTGACCACAAAAAAAAAAAGTAAAACTATAATAACCATGCTCTTTCTGTTTTATTTCCCAGAGACATCCGTAACATTGGAGTGCGTCTGCCGGGTCACCTGAAACGGATTGCCTACAGCATCCTGGGACTAAAGGACCAGACAAGCACCCTGAGTGTGTTTGCAGTGTGAACTGTCTTTAAGCAGCACCTTTGGCTGTGGACTGAATGAATTCTCATCTGCCTTGGGATTGGACTGCAGGGACAGACCTTCACCTGGCCAAAAAAAAAAACCACCTCCAGACTAGCCAGAAGGACTCGCAGTGGAGGCGTGTAGCATTTGACGTACTTACCAACAAAATGGAGGACGTGTAAAACAATCAAAAAAGCTATTGATGTATGCATTAAAACCATGTATAGTAGACATATTTTTACCATACGCATATGTTTATTTTTTGAGAAAATATAGTCATTTCTTTTTCTTTCTTTTTTTTAGATTCATATGCATGCTTCATTTTAACCAGAGAGTGATTGATCAATGCTAGTTAGCGGCTACTTTTTGCTTCTTTCAGATCTTATTCGTTTCTCCTCCAATGGTGAACTGGCACTGTGTCTTTCTGACTGAATTATGAGAGAAAAACAGACCCGCAGGTCTTTCTCTTCCAGAAATATGGAGGCGAGCGTTAAGACTTAGTGATGTTTCGCTGATTGTGATGCTCTCTGGTTTCAATCATGCTTGAGTTGGCCGTGATTTGATGTCTCGCGCGATGACATTTTCTTTACAATTGCACTCTCAGCGCTATATGCTTTGGACCATCAAGTTTAAAAATCTCTGGTTTTAGATGAAACAGAGCAGCGAGGCGTTCTTTCAGTCTTGTGTTTTCTCTGCAAACAAGAAAAGCGGAGGCGCCGCCATGAAATAGCACTTAAATCAGGAATCTCAGCCGCCGTCTCATCCCTTATCGTCAGGAAAGGTTACAGCCACGATGACATTAAGGATCGGATGGAACAAAGAGCGAGCGAAAATGACAAAATGGAAATGAGTTAAGAAGAAAAACGCAGTTCTGGAACCGATTGCCGGATTAAATCAAATGAGAAAATGTGGTCCGGCGGCGTTCTGTAAACAAACGCATGGTTGTGATTTTCAGATATTTGCAGCAAGTGACAGTCCTCGCAGACGAAGAATATGATCAAACGGACAGTTCTGTTCACTGGGATTTGTGGATTCTGTTATTCATTGTGTGTCAGTAGATTAGTGGCCTGGAGCTGTGAATCACTGAGACTATCTTCAGCAGATCTGCTTCATGATTTACCAATCAAGATACGCTGGGATATGGACCTTCCTTGATTATTATGACTTGGAGGACCTCAGTATGGTTTCAAACAGGCCCACTTGTATGGAAAAACAGTTTTAATGTTAAGCTTCTTTTCATTTTGTATTTATAGATGGAAGAATCTGCTTTACTCTTAGGGTGTGTTCACATTTGGCATGTTAGCTTTGAATACAGCAAACTGTGCTGTGATTGCTTGTTATTTTGGCCCATTTGAATAATATTGGGGTGACGCAGTGGCTCAGTAGGTAGTGCTGTCGCCTCACAGCAAGAAGGTCACTGGTTCGAGCCTCGGCTGAGTCAGTTGGCGTTTCCACGTGGAGTTTGCATGTTCTCCCTGTGTTCGCGTGGGTTTCCTCCGGTTTCCCCCACAGTCCAAAGACATGCAGTACAGGTGAATTGAGTAGGCTAAATTGTCCGTAGTGTATGAGTGTGAATGAGGGTGTGTGGATGTTTCCCAGAGATGGGTTGCGGCTGGAAGGGCATCCGCTGCGTAAAATCTCACTGGACAAGTTGGCGGTTCATTCCACTGTGGCGACCCCAGATTAATAAAGGGACTAAGCCGAAAAGAAAATGAATGAATGAATAAATAATATTGTGTATGCTGTCATTCAGACATTTCTATGCATCAAACAAGCTGACTGAGGCTGCTTAAAAGATAGAGTTTTGTCCATTGAACGTAACATGGACCAAAGACAACTAAACTAACCAAAAACATGACATGATGTCACAAGAATGCATTTTTTTCTCATTATAGTTGCAAAGTTGCCCATTACTGTTCAATACAGGCATCAGAAACACCCCAGCAAACACTTGCGTTTTTAATAGACGTTGAATAGACATCTAAACGTAGACAGCTTGGCTAAAACAAGGCTAAACTTGGGCTGTCAGTGAAAATCTAATAGACATCTAAGAATAGCCCAAAGCTAGACTAGTGGTCAAATAGACAGATTAGACAGACTTTATATGTGTAGCCATTCATTTCTGTTTATTTGATGTCTAGTTTTGGCCTATTTTTAAACATCTATTAGATTTTTGCTGACAGACCAATTTTAGCCTTGTTTTAGCCAAGATTATTATATTTAGACGTTTATTAGACATCTATAAGACGTGTTTATTTATTTTTTTAATCTTGCTGGGACATCTCCCTACAGCAGATCTGTGTTTATTTGTGCAATGGATGATTTCTTTACACATTTTAAGAATTTTCAAATGTTCCCAACTGAATAAATTACCAGCTTGCACATACATAAGGGTACATAAATAAAGTACTTTTAATCTTTACATTTTTAAGTCAGGGGAACCAGGATTAAATGTATCATTTTCTTTTTTGATCTAGACCAGGGGTGTCCACACTCTGTCCTGCAGCGTTTAGTTCCAACCTCAATCAGACACACCTGGGCTAGCTAATCAAGCTCTTTAGGCTTTCTAGAAACATCCTTGCAGGTGTGTTGAGGCAAGTTGGATCTAAAATCTGCAGGACACCAGTCCTCAAGGACTGAGTTTTGGACACCCCTGGTCTAGACCAAATGAACCGAGATAGCCAAACCTCAAGTGTGAACACACCTTCATTAATTCCACTTTGTTCGGATTATTTCTAGAAGCTGAATGCAGGTGGGTTCTTCATATTTAGTGTTTGTTTGCAGTTGATATTGTGTTTCATATCTTTTCTAAGTGGGACATTGAAACTGGCAAAGTTAGAGTTATTTGGAAAGGGAAAATTGGTTATTTTTGACCTTTGTTCTGACCTTTTTCTAAACATTGAAATTTGTAAAGCTCAGTACAAACACACAGATCCCACTCACTCATGGATATATTTCTACACAAACAAAAATAAGTTTGATTGGGCCAATTGTTTTGTACTTTATTTAATAGTCTATTTATTTTTTACTTTATTTATTGTTTTAATGACACTGAATTGGGATTTATTTGTAACGAAAGTCTGTCTTTCAGTCACAATAAAATCTTTGTAGCCTCAACTCAATGTCACTTTGATTTTTTTTTCACTCACAACAATAAAAAGCCATAATACAAAAGGAATAAGATGTTTCTAATTACATCTTCATTGTAATGCATCAAGCTCTTTCACAGCGAGCAAGTCAATACAGCACTAATGTACTCAAGGAAGCCAGAAGCTTTGCATGACTGCATGATCTAATTGGTCAAAGCAGCCCCTATTTAATTAGTTGCTAGTTTGCAGTCCATCTGTAAACTATGACAGAAACCAATGAACCTTATAACCTGTGCAGGACAATTTACTTTGTTCTCAATTTAGCCCCTCCTGTCCATCCGTAACCACAGCTTCACTGAACTCAAATTAAGAGAGGCTTTTGTCTGGCGCCCAGAGTATTGAATTTATCAGCTGCCGTTGAGTGATGTAGCCAACAATGCCACTAATGCACCCTTTTGATAAGATAGAAAATGTCAAGGCTGGAATGTAAATATTTATACACAAAAATAGTCGGACAAGGGAAGCTGGCTAGAGGGTGAAATCCCATCACGGACGTCAAACAGGTTGAACAGAAAAAGCAAATGTCTATTTTATTGTCTAGACAGCTTCGTCATCTTTTGTTCAAATGGACTTGCACCAGTGGCCTTGAATTAGGTACTTTAATTTTACACAATATGTGCCCCATGTGATTCAGTTTCTGTTTGACTGTTTTAAAAAAAAGAAGTTCCTGGACCTGGATTGTGAATGCTTTATTGATGCATGTTATTTCAAAGAATATAATGATCCATTGATGTCACTTAAACTTTGTGTTAAAACGTCATTTTAACAAACAGATTACAAAATACTGGTCTTACTGTTTCCGCCTGTCAAAGAGAGTGTTCAGGGTTGTAACCACCATAGATATTAAGTAGGACAAGCCTTATCTAAATGTTTAGAAATGACCCAGAATTAAACATTTTTAAATTACTCTATTGCACTCCATTACACAGCAACTCTTTTGTTAGGATGTCAGAAAGTGTTACAATTTAAAGTCAGGAATATATTGTAGTAGCCGTAATGTTATCTATAAGCTAGTATATGTTCTAAAACATAATACATTTAGAAGATACATGTATTTAAAATCTAATGCAAGTGCACAATTAAGCAAAATACTGTTCCAGCGGCTTTTAATGAAAACCTTACATATTGTGCCTTTAACAGGTTTTTAAGAGACTGATATAAATGATAAAGAGTGACTGATATAAAGAGACGAATCAGCATATGTAAAATACAATATCTTCATATTTAATGTATATTTGCATAGGCCTATTTGACCATGAGTAAAATAGCTCAATTAACATGCAATACCTAATCCAGAGTACGCCACTTGTTTTACAGAATAGCTACTCAAGTTTGTTGTGCGTGACAATCTTTTTGTTTCAAAACCAAAGCAAATGAGTCAATTAATGACTTTAATCGCGATGAGGGATTTAGTTCTGTAAACGTATAAATAAATGAGTAAATAAATCCATAAATGCCCGCATAAATAAAACGTTTAAAAAATAAATATGTAAATAAATAAATAAACGTATATAAAAAAATGCACAAATTGCTGCATAAATAAATAATTAAATAATTTATAGTGCGGACAAGTAAAATATTAAATAAATTACATGACTACATTTTGGGGGAATAAGAAAATGCTAAACTGAAAGTTTATTTTTTCCTTTCAAACATAGTTCTGTACAACATGCTAATAAGAGGGTGTCTGTCAATCATCAGAAGCCAGAAGCATATCGAATGCAAAACTTTTCTAACGATTAGCCAATGATAGCATAAAGACTGCCTTCTGATGATTGACAGACACCCTCTCATTAGCATGTTGACCTGAGGAAAAATAAATAACGTTATATCGTTATATAAACTACGTTTGAAAGGGACAAATAAACTTTCAGTTTAGCATTTTCTTATTCCCCCAACATTCATGTAATTTATTTATTAACCTGCCCGCAGTAATAATTATTTATATATTCATTTATGCAGGAATTTGTGGATTTTTATGTACATGTATTTATTTATTTGCATATTTATTTATTAATTATTTATTTATGCAGGAATTTATTTATTTATTTATTTATTTATTTATTTATTTATTTATTGATTGATTGATTGATTGATTGATTGATTGATTGATTGATTGATTGTTTTTTTCAGGTTTCGTGCTCCATAATCCTTTGAACAGTTCATTAAAAGAACCGGAATTAGTTCGATAATCTGACTCTTGCTGCATTTTGTGATTTGGTGAAAAAGAGTCGACTCATTGGAGTCATTTCTTGAATGAACAGCTTAAAACAACAAAATTTAACGTTACTGCCAAATTATTTCACATCACGCCTTTTTTTCATCTTGCTCACAGGGTGCGAAGTTTTGCGCAGTCGAATTTATAACTGAGGTAGGTTATCATTTGTTTTGCCATGATGTTTAAAATTCAAGCAACAGTCAATTCCGACTAACAAAAACAAGCCACTCCCTACATTTATTTTTCTTTACCCATCAAATATCCAATTTCAGCTAGAAGTACGTCACGTTGTGAAAATAAGGGGTTGTGAATGACAATTCATGTTGACAGTAAAGAAAATACAAAAAAGAATACCAATAAAAAGAAAGCGAAAATCAGTGTCGGGTTGCTGTGTGTGTGTGTGTGTGTGTGTGTGTGTGTGTGTGTGTGTGTGTGTGTGGGGGGGGGGGTGGGGGGGGGGGTAAATGTATGTTTCAAACATGATTGAAACATACATTTACATAAACATGCAAACAGGACCATTCCCATGGACAGAATTAACTCTTAATGTGGATTAGTAGTCATATTTTCCCCAATATGTGTGTTCAGCTTAAATTACAGGCTACAACAGTATAGGTGAGGATTGTGTTGAAGGCTGGGCTGTGGTGCTGTATGCGCTGTACACATGGTTTAACCTTAGTGGTGAAATGTCCTGTGTGAGGCCTGTGGCTTTTATTTTAGGTTTCCTCCTTCTTTACAGTGGCTTTGAAAATGTCCCCGCTCTTTAAAGAGCTCCCATTGTAAAAATCATCATTATACAGTTCAAGTATGAGTTTTTCCTTTTATATTTATTTCTTGTCTTTTCCATCACCCTCTTTTACATCTGAACACACAAAGCCAGAACCGTTGTGGAATTTACATCCCTGGCTAATTTTAGAGATGGGTTTCTGACCAAAAAACACATCCTCCAATTTGGGGCTATATTGGTCTTCCTCCCTCAGTTTTCTCTGTGTTTCTCACTCTCTACTCACTCTCTCCTCTTCAAATCATTCTGTTTGTCTTTCTGACCTGTTTTTCCACGTCTTTAGGCAAAGCTGCCACACTTACCGGTTTGTTTTTTCTCATTATCACTGAAGTTTTGTTTTCCTACGTTTGACCAAGTGGTTCTTGAAGTTGTTTCAGGGCGTAGATTTTACACTGGGCTTCAAATAACAACCCAACTGCATTTTTAAGTTGTTTCACACACAAAGGGAACAAAATGTTCTTAAATCAAACGATTCAGTGTATTTAAATTGGACTGCAGAGACCCAACCCAATGATTAGCATTACATAAGCTGAACTGGAAAAATGACAGTTCTTGGTTTTTAAATGTCTCTTTAATGTTGATGGTTTCTTTTTTTCTGCAGTTTGCAACCAATTATTTACCGCACAAAAACAATGTAGTCAGCACAAAACCACACTGATCCTTGTTGCAATTAATGTACTCTGGCTTGCATGGTTTATATGCTTTTGTCTACTTTTTTGTATATGAATTTTAAGGAGGCTAAAGTTGGCTTTCACTTAGGAAGCATTCATTTATTTATTCATTTTCCTTCAGCTTTATTTATCAGGGGTTACCATAGCGGAATGAACCGCCAACTTATCCAGCACTAGGAAACACCATACACTCTCATTCATTAGCTCACCCAATTCATCTATCCGCTTGTTAAGTGTGCTGTCACGTGAAGTGGCTTCAGGGTCCAAGCACTCTATCAATCTGTATGGGGAGACTTATAAAATGGTAATAATAAACTTTTAAACTTTTTAGTACTGTAATAGTTTGGGAAAATCACAATCGCAATATATATGTCTATGCCTATTATCTGATGACCGGAAAGTGATTAATGTTTTTATAAATTGTTAAAATGTTGGTATTTGTGATGCAGCAAGTGCTGTGGTATAAACAAATATTTTCACAATTCCGGAAAAAATTCTGAAAATATTTTTTTTCACAATTCCGGAAACCGGAGGAAACCCATGGGAAGATGGGGGGAACATGCAAACTCCACAGAGAAAGGCCAACTGACCCAGCCAGGACTCGAGGTGACAGTGCTAAACTGAGCCATTGTGTCGTCTGCTTAGGAAACAGTAACCATAATTACTGATTACCAAACGTTTATGTTTCTATTGTGATTATGCACAACAATATTATTATTGCCTTGTACACTCGCCGGCCACTTTATAAGGTACACCCTACTAGCACCAGGTTGGACCCCCTTTTGCCTTCAGAACTGCCTGAACTACTGAAAATATTCCTCAGAGATTTTGGTTCTTATTGACATGATAGCATCACACAGTTGCTGCAGATTTGTTGGCTGCACATCCTTGATGTGAATCTCCCATTCTATCACAACCCAAAGGTGCTCTATTGGATTATGATCTGGTGACTGTGGAGGCCATTTGAGTACAGTGCACTCACTGTCATGTTCAAGAAACCAGTCTAAGATGATTTCTGTTTTATGACATGGCGCGTTATCCTGCTGTAAGTAACCATCAAAAGATGGGTACACTGTGGCCATAAAAGGATGAACATGGTCAGCAACAATACTCAGGTAAAGGGTAGGCTGTGGCGTTTACACAATGCTCAATTGGTACTAACGGTACTAATGGACTAAGAGAATATACCCCACACCATTACACCACCACCACCAGCCTGAACAATCGATCCAAGGCAGGATGGATCCATGCTTTCATGTTGTTGATGCCACATTCTGACCCCACCATCCGAATGTCTCAGTAGAAATCAAGACTCATCAAACCAGACAACGTTTTTCCAATCTTCTATTGTCCAGTTTTGGTGAGCCTGTGTGAATTGTAGCCTCAGTTTCCTGTTCTTAGCTGACAGGAGTGGCACCCATTGTGGTCTTCTGCTGCCCATCTGCCTCAAGGTTCAAGGTGTTGTGTGTAAAGAGATGCTCTTCTGCATACCTCAGTTGTAACGAGTGGTTATTTGAGTTACTGTTTGACTTTCTATCAGCTTGAACCAGTCTGACCATTTTCCTTTGACCTCTGGCATCAATTAGGCATTTGTGCTCACAGAACTGCTAATCACTGGATATTTTTTAAACCATTCTCTGTAAACCCTAGAGATGGTTGTGCATGAAAATCACAGTAGATCAGCAGTTTCTAAAAATACTTAGACCAGCGTATCTGGCACCAACAACCATGCCACGTTCAAAGTCACTTAAATCACCTTTCTTCCCCATTCTGATGCTTGGTTTGTACTGCAGCAGATTGTCTTGACCATGTCTACATGCCTAAATGCCTTGAGTTGCGGCCATGTGATTGGCTGATTAGAAATTTGCATTAGCGAGCAGTTGGAAAGGTGTACCTAATAAAGTGGCCGGAGAGTGTATATTTGAGTTTAGCAATGTATGTGCTCCTATAGAACATATGAGTGATGATTTTTGGGCTGTAGCCCACACTAGCACCAGTTGAGAACCACTGGTTTAACTCCTGTGCTTTTTCATTACTTTGTGGCAACAACTTGCCCTTTATGTTGTCTTTTTTTCTCAGAGCAGTATATAAACACATGTGTTGACAATGTGTAACGTGTGTGAAAACATATGTGAACTGGAAAAATTTGACAAGATTTTTCAAACCTAGTTATATCAAAAGGCCACAATGTTTGTTCTCAGCTTAAATAAAAACACATTTGAACGAGGGTATTATTACAGGGCAACACCCAATGCATGTGTTTAACTAAAATGTAGCATTTCGTTCCACTTCTCAAATGTTCAAAAATGGATGTATGGGTTTAGCACAGGGGTGGGCAAACTCGGTCCTGGAGGGCTGGTGTCCTGTATAGTTTTGCTCCAACTCTAATCAAACACACCCGAACATGCTAATCAGTGCCTCCAATATCACTAATTATCTATAAGCAGGTGTGTTTGATCAGAGTCGGAGCTAAACTGTGGAGGACACCGGCCCTCCAGGACCGAGTTTGCCCATCCCTGGTTTAGCAGTTGCGACATGTATAAATTTATTACAGTGCATAAACAAATGCTGCTTTGTAATGAAAGTGTACTTGATGTGTTTATCTTTAACGCAGCTTATCTAATCTGCGTTTTTACACTGTGCAGGGAACTGTAGTTTGGCTAATTATGCTTACTAGACTGTAACTCATCTTTCAGTATGCCTTAAATACATTTCATTCAGACCTTGACGCCGTGACAGTGAAATATGAACTTTTTCCTTTGTTTACTCAGTTACGATTTAAAGAAGACAGCCCCAAATGGTACAAAACTAGCATGATTGCTTCCCGTGACATTTCCCTGTGTTGTTGTAGGTTTTCAGGTCAAATAATTACCTGCTCAACAACACAAGCTCTATTTCTCGGGTTCTCTGTAGTATTCTTTCAATTAGACCTGTTTTGCCTTGTCCCTGAGTGGCCGTGACAGTCCTTTCAAACTTTATTGAGCCTCGTTCTGCTGGCATTCTTCAGCAGTTCCCTTCTTTTCTGCTCCTGTCTGCATGTGTTCTTGAAGCCATTAATCGTTCCTGCCTGCACAATGTGAACCCCAGCAGATAATTACAGTAATTAAACCAATTAGGCAGCATATGGAACGAGAGTGAACATGCCCTGAGGACACTGAGGTCTGCTATTTATCCCCTGCATGAGCCTCTGCTGAGGTGGTCCCCGTATCTGGCACTGCTTAAGGAAGGGGCCGGGGAAATTGCTTCAACCCAATTTTGGATTAAAGCAATTTCCTTTTAGCTGAGCCTTGAATACGGTGATGCAGATGTATGTTGTTGGCCTGCTGCAAGAGAGGACTTCAAACAAAGGAGGACAACGTGAAGACAACTGAGAAGAAGAGATATGAAATGGCGCCGTGATTCTGTGCTGGCAACTGGAATGTTTTATTTCTCATTCCTCATTTGCTTTCAACAGAGTTTTTTGTTCTGTGTTTCATGATTAGATAAATGTTTATTGTATTAATTAAAGTGATCTTATTACAGAGAAACATTAGGCGGTGCTCTGTAATAAATGATTCTTGTTGGTCAAACAGGCTAATTTGGTTCTGATTAGGGATGCTCATTTTGGTTCATTTTATTAACCGTTAACCAGTCAGATTAATATTAAATTATTATTTAATAATAAAAATGACTTGACGTGTCTATTTTGTGTGAGACTTTAAATATAGCATTTTAAGGGCTAGAACCCTAGAATGTTTTGAAGATGTCCAAACTTATCATCTTACTGGGAAACTATTTTTCTAACATTCTCAAAAATAAGTCAAAAACCGATAGATCCAGATGTAAAATTTAGGGACGTCTTCACGTGAAAATTAATATGATGGGTGCAGTATTTTAGCACATGAGCGCACATGGGAACAGAAGCCCACACTGTGTTTACAATGTGCAGAGAACTCTAGTTTGGCTAATTATGCTTACTAGACTGTAACTCATCTATCAGTATGTCTTAAATACATTTCATTTAGACCCTGACGCCATGACAGTGAAATATGAACTTTTTCCCTTTGCTATTGTTTGAGTTGTGTACGTTTTTTTAGCCACGTAGCCTCATGGGATAGTAAAGTGCCATCAAATGCGCACCTAGAATCTCACCTGAAGTAGGTCCTCCGGGTTCTTTTCGCCAACTGTTTAAAAAATACTATGCAGCTTACTTACTAATTTAGTAAGAAAGTAGCATCGTATATTTAGCGTCATGGGTGACATGGTGGCTCAGTGGTTAGCACTGTCGCCTCACAGTAAGAAGGTCGCTGGTTCGAGTCTCGGCTGGTGCTCCGGTTTCCCCTACAGTCCAAAGACATGCGGTACAGGTGAATTGAATAAACTAAATTGGCTGTATGATGTATGTGTGTGAATGAGAGTGTATAGGTGTTTACCAGTGTTGGGTTGCAGCTGGAAGGGTATCCGCTGCATAAGTTGGCGGTTCATTCCCCTGTGGCGACCTCTGATTATTAAAGGGACTAAGCCGAAGGAAAATGAATGAATGAGTATGCGATTTTGTTATTGTCTGTATGAGTCAAACATCACTGTGTGTTTTGCTTGATGACAGATTGCAACTAAATGTGTCAGCATAAAAGTGTCAGTAAATTAGTCACAACTTTTTTGGGGTTGTTTATTTTAATGTTTGAGTCATTTGTTTGTGAATCATTTACTCAACCGGTTCTTTCAATAACATTGATTTGCACCAGAACCAAACATCACTGTGTGTTTTGCTTGATGACAGGCAGCAAATCTGTCTTGGTTTTTTGAGAATTTTATCCAACCTTCAATTTACAGATGCTAAACTTGTTTTTTAAACTGTTCAATACTTGGAACGTTACACTTGCAATCACTCGTGCTATAATGCTTAAACAAAGTTTATTTATTTAAACGTTGTTAATGACATGCGTTCTACCCTCTATCTAGCTTAAACAAATTTGGCTTCACTCGTTACACTCCATGATCTCCTTCTCTGAAAGAATTTACAAATTAATGCCTAAATAAGTAAATAGCCATAAAATAAGTGGCGCAGTGTGGAGCTAGGACATCGTTATTGTAAAATAAACCCCTTCAGGGTGATCTGAGACCTCATCTCCGTGTCATGAGACCCATGTGACGTCCCTATCTTCATGGCACTAGTCAACACAATTGCACTTTTGTTTCCCCCAAAATACACGATCTTTCTTGTGCAGATATTATGATTCCTCACAAGCTGAATTCTTGCCATGCTTCAACACATCTGTCCCGAAGCATTCAACCCCTTGTAAATGAGATTTGTCAAGTTCAAGTTTTCTTACAAGATTTACTGCAGTGAAAACAGTTTAGGTTAACAGTATTAGCCAAGAAACAGGAATGAAGTGGAAACCTGATCTCTCCTCTGCTTCTTCTCTCCCTGACAGGCATATTTGCAAGCAATGGACCAAGCCTATGCCGCAAGATGTTCGGCATCAGTAGGAATGACAAGAAATGCCACATGCAGATCATATCTGTGAGTCCACCTTTCAGCATTTTCTGTGGAGCAGATAAAGAATGTGGAGGGGTTTTCTCTTTCTAGCAACAAGTGGGGGGTCTGGAGGATTTGCTGGCAGCAGCAGGTGAGGCGGGTGAGATTATCTTTGTCTGAAGTGTGAGAACAGCAGACAGTAGGAGGGAATCAACAGTAGTGGAAACCTGCTGAGCTGGTGCTGTGGATCAGGGAAGGGCCTTTACACTGCATGGGAGAAAAAAAAAAAACACTGGACAGGAAGAGCAGATCAGGTTTCTTTTAAGTGCGGATAGATTGAAGCTTAAACATACGAGATCTTGATCAATAATGACTGCTGGCGTATGGAAAAAATACAATACTTTGAACAAATGGCATGGAGTTTATGGGTTTGTGGTGATTTATTACAGGCAGAATGTGTTGTTTCAAAGCACCGGCACTGGAAATTCCCTTACTGTGGCTCTGCAAGGGCTGATGATGAATTTAAGCGACATGGAGTGTTCGTGTTTTAACACGCACATTAAAAAAAGAAAAATTAGGTTTTGCCTAACAGCTTCTTGGTAGTCATTATAAGGACATTTTGGGTAGGCTGTGCTGCAGTTTAAGTTAAAAAGAGATTTAGGTGGATGTTTTAATAATTAATGTCTTGCGCAACCCTTATTTCTGCTTTTCAAAGGTGCAAGGCAGGATTATTAAAGTTTTTAAAAGCCAAACAACTAATACAATTTTTGTTACTTGAAATTAACCTTAAATGAATACTATTTTAGAGTGTTGCTACTTAAATATTTTTAATAAACTAATGAATGAAAAAAAAACTACAATAAACTATATATTCATTCATTCATTTTCTTTTCGGCTTAGTCTCTTTATTAATGAGGGGTCACCACAGGGGAATTAACTGGCAACTTATCCAGCATATGTTTTACACAGCGGATGCCCTTTCAGCCTCAACCCAGCACTGGGTAAGACCCATACTCTCTCGCATTCACACACATACACTATGGCCAATTTAGCTTATTCAACTCACCTATAGCATGTCTTTGGACTGTGTGGGAAACCAGAGCACCTGGAGGAAACATGCAAACTCCACACAGAAATGCCAAGTGACCCAACCGAACAAGCAACCTTCTTGCTGTGTGGAGACAGTGCTAAGCACTGAGCCACCGTGTCGCCTATGACACTAAATATATGATGCTAAAATAATACCAATTTTAATGTATTTTTTTTAGATAATACTAAAATGACATAACTGAATACACCTGTTCTATGATAATAAGGTTTAGAATTTAATTAAAAACAATTATCTTAATTAAAATAATTATTATGCCTTAGGATATTGTTGTAGTGCAACTTCACAAAGTTTGTACATTATTATCGTTATGATCTTTGTGAAAGATAATACTTTTTACTTTAAAGGGCACCTATCATGCAAAATCAACTTGTGGAAGCTGTTTGGACAGAATTGTGTGTAGGTATAGTGTGTCCACAGACATATTAGAGTGAAATAAACACAACAAGTTTCTTTTTTTCTTAAATTTCCTGACATTAAAAATAGGATCCAAATCCCATCAAATTTGAGGCCAACCACAACGTGACGTAGCAATGTGGTTCTTCTCAACCACTGATATTGATTGAGAGGCGCTTACTAACATGTCTCTGTAGTATCGATATCATGTCCACAAAACAGGATTTGCAAAGAAACTTGGATTCAGTACTCTCACTCTTTGTATTTTTCATAGCATTTTGAAATTAAACCTTTTCAGCTATGTAATGTATAATAGCTGGAATCAGCCCAGCTGCGTAGTGTACACTAGAGTTTAGATTCTTTGCCCAAGCCTGAGCCCAGACTTGGGTCAGGCCGATGTTTCCTGCCACAATCTTTAGGCCGGGCGGAGCTATTATTAAGCATTTCTGTGTTTTTTTTGTCAATACTTAATAAGCCTAATTGTGTGGAAAGCTATGCCATAATTAGAAATATTATATGAATATTTTAGCAAAGTTGGCTTAAGCAACGCGTGTGGGTCTACAAAGTTGCATAATTCGCAACGTGTGTCATGCGCAGCAACACTCTACCTCCTGCAACTTCACTTGGAACACATTCACAAGGCATGCACAAGCAGAGGTGAAGCAGCGTGCGCGCAGTGCGTATGTAGAGAAGAAACATAAAAATCATAGTTGCATATGACTATTCATAATGCATAAAAAATCATTGGATCTTACAGATGAATTTATTGGGTCGACAAAAAAATTTTGGGCCCCATCTAAGATCTAAGCTTTTTGGGCCCGATCTAACACAACTATTAATGAGGATGCTTTAATCACAAAACAGGAGTTCCAGTTTGTGGATGTTAATTCAGTTTTATTTTTGTACAGTAGCATAGCTATATACAGCAGCACATTTTCCTGTTTGGTGACATCATGTCAAATTGCCCTGAGAAGATGAGTTTTTGTGTTTGTTTGTGTGTCTTTGTGTGTGTTTGTTTGTGTGTGCATGAACAAACGTAACGGCATTTGTGTGTGGCTCATTTATTTTACTGTGGTATTTGTGACTGTGGGTCTCCGTTTCATCGTGTCTGAGTTCTGTCTGTCATTTTTTTTGTTTATTCTAATATTCAACCTTATGAGAAGGAAATTAAATAAAGATTACTATAGGACTATAATACTAATCTCAATAATACCCATTATATAAAATATATGCTATTTTATGTATCTGTATTTTAGATATGAACATCAATTTTAAGCAGTTTTTCTTTGAATTTTTTAAATTTAAGTCAAATTATTTTCATTTATTTAAGCGGGTCTTTTTAAAATATACTCTTTATAAATTAAAGCAGGACTGCAACAAATATTTAGAAATTTGGGAAACATCCGCTAATTGCATCTCATCTTAAAGGAGTTAACCTTAAGTCTGAGGCCACTGAGTAAAGCGTTCAGTCCAATCTCTCCAGGGGAATAACCACTGACAACTCATAAAATGGATTATTGCTTTAGTTATGTTATTTATGGTGACAGAAGTATGTAAACTGTATGGAGACAGGGAAGAGAAAAACACAGAGCCTGAGACCTCCAAAGTCAGCGGCCAAAAATAAATTCAGTGGTGTTGAGTGTGTGTTGTGAGTGATGGGATCAAACTGACAAGTCCCATGGGATAGAAATGTTTTTTTCATGATCAAAAGTAAACAAAACATTGCCTTTCGAACAGAAGAATCTGTTTAGCATTTCTTAAGCCATTTTCAGCATGTGTGTGTTTTGATACACTAAAGCAATTAGTTAATCTGCTTTCAACTAGTTCATTCTAAACCATATATATATTCATACAGTGTACATATAATGTGCTATTATTTCAGTGTAGTAATTTTCAGATCTTGCACCTAACAACAGCTTGTCAGTAAAAATGCAGGATATACAGATATTTTTTTTCAGTGCCCCCCTGAAGAGGCTTTTTACTTTTGTTAGTTTAAAGTGTATATTGTGAAATGTGCCATGTATGTTTGCAATGAGGCAACAAACATTTAATCTGTTAGGAGAGAGAGAGAGAGAGAGAGAGAGAGAGAGAGAGAGAGAGAGAGAG
>CAIGQZ010001345.1:10237962-10258884 GCA_903798205.1 Danio tinwini | reverse complement strand
TAAGTTGTAAAATTGTATACATGCAACAGTAGACTATATAATTAATTTCATGATTTCAAATAATTAGACAAACTTGTCTAATTACCAATTGAATTAACCATTAAAATGAAGTCCAGAACAAAATGGCACTGAAAAAGTGAAAAAGAAACAAAATTTGAACTTCAAATAAAAAATAAATGAAATACCCTAAGGAAATCAGTGAAAAAAATAAAGCAGATTTCACTCAGCCCTTATACGTGGTAGTTGTTTCACACCCTGAATGTGCAAGATCTGTTAAAAGTGTCTTGTTAGGTGTCTTGTAATTTGCACCTGTGATTCACTGTGTTGCTTGCAAAAGTGATTTTTCTGAAGGGCTTTATTTGGTATGTTAAGCGCTGTTGTCTTGTCACGTTATTCAGGGTAACCATCAGCCCTGCAACGGCAGCGTGTCAGATAAAAGTGGCAGCGGCGGCTACGACATCGGAGAACTGGCTACATCTTCCCTGCTGGGTGAGTGAAGAGCAAAGAGCTTATGTTAGACACCATCACACTGTGTGCTGTTTTAGCTATCGCTCACTATCATTCATCTGCATCAGGAGAGCAGTCGACCTTTACAGAAGCTTGCTAATGTAATTTCCCTCTGCCTGCATACAGTATCTCTCATTTATGAAGACTCTCTCTTTTCTTCTCTAGTGCCTCTTTAGCCACCTGTTTTCTTTTCTGCCTTTTTATTTTAACATTTATTTCTTTATTTCTCCAGGCCCACTCTTCTCTGGAAGTTAATTACGCAGACTAATAATGTGTTATGGATTTTAAGCTTTTCCTTAGAAATATTTTTGATCATTTCAGCCTAATTACTAATTCATTCACCTGCTAATGAATATGTATAATGAGCCAGAAAGAAGCACAAATGTCTCTGATTGACTGAAAGAAAGAAATTGTAGAAATCGACTGCTTTGGAGGAAATACTGCTGTTAAATTAATGGAAAGATTAATTTATAAAACACATGTCATGGGAAATGCAAATCATTCAATAATAGGTTTGTGAGGACTTGCAGGATAATTATTGTTTGAAGTATGTTTTCCACTAGTGCATTGGGAAGCCTCAAAAGGAGGTACTTAACATTCAAAAAATGGTCATTTCTAACATTAAGATGAATGTTTTAATGTAAAATTTATGTCTTTTGTGTTCACTTAACAAGTGTTTTTGTATTGTTTCTTAATGATGAATGAAGTTGTTGTTATTATTATGTAATTTTTTTTATATTGATCATGCAATTACATAGACATAAGTAGCTGATGTGTCTAAAAAACACCAACTAACTCACTAACTAACTAACCTTGGGTGCGTTTCCCAAACAATGACGTTACTTGTGCCTAAACTATCATGGTACGATGCATCGTTTGGGAAAAGAACAATGTAGTGACGAGTGTTTCTCACAACCCATAGTTTCTCTGTCACAGATCCATAATTTGAATCACGTTATGGTGCAAACGACAATCAAACTCCAGGGGGTGCGTTTCCGAAAACCATTGTTAGCCAACTAAGGTTGCAAGTTTCGTCGTTACAAACATAGTTTGTTGATTTGGTATTTCCCAAATCCATCGTTTTTAACGAACATTCGCAAACTGCATCACAAACTTGTACGCTTGCAACTACACCTCTAGAGCTGTAGTCTGAAGCATAGTTCCTGGTGGTGTTCTGTTCCCAGTTATCCCCCCTATACCCTATTCATTTAGAACATTCTAAAATTTAAACTCGTAATTAAAAAAAAACATTAAAGTCATCTCTCTTAGTTGTATTTTGCTTTCAAAGTATTTTTACAGTTTAGTTTTAGCGATCTTCATATTGACAATTGCGTTCCCTTTCATAGTGCAATTTGAAAACATTTATGCCATTTTGAACGCAGCAGTGGCACATGACAAAAGATATAGGTTATCTTGTTATTTAAAAGCGGAATTTACGTTACATCTGTATTGTATATTGTATATTGCCTGTTGGTTAGAACATTATTGCAGTGGCTTGAATGTGTCAAATTGTAAAAGTAGACTTAAAAAAACAGCATCCTACGTAATAATAATAATACATTAATAATAATAATAATTATTATGAAGTAGGATTTTTTTCTTTTCTTAATAAATTGCCTACTGTAAATTACAACCATTAGCCTAAAGAGTTATATGGTTTATATATGAGATTATAATACGTGTTACTAAGTGGTTATATTTTTTTTAATAGAATATGGAATATAATATTTGTGATGGAAACATGGGCCCTATATGTGACGTTTACGTATATTTCAATTAATATGAAAAATGAGTGCATATTTTTATCAAAACTAATATTGTTTTTTTTTGTTTTAAATACGTGTGCTTGTCATCTAAATTGTTAAAAAAAAATTATATGGTTTTCTCTAAATAAGTTGTTACTCCACCTCAATTGGAGCGTCGTTATGGACGTTTTACTGTACGTTATAACTAATGTGGTTCAAATGATGGATCTGCCACAAAGCAGCTGCGGTTTTGGGAAACACTCGTCACTGCATCGTTCTTTTCCTAAACGATGCATCATACTAAGATTTTTATATAAAGTCTTATTAAAAGTTCTATTAAATTATGTTTAGTTTTTATTTAAAACATATGAATATTGTAGTAGTTCACATACAATTGCAATCAGTTACAAAGAATGCTAAGTAAGAATGAAATAAGTGAATAAACAAACAACATATGCTATGCCAGAATGGTAAAAGGGATTGAAAATGTCCACATCAAAATTTACATGCGTTTATTAGGGAACATTTATGTGTAATGCATATGTTAAGAGGTGTAAAACATTTATATGTAATGCATATGTTAAGAACATAATTTGTAGCAACAACTAGGATACCAAGTGTTCATTCATTCATTTTCTTTTCGGCTTAGTTCATTTATTAATCTGGGGTCACCACAGCGGAATAAACCACCAATTTATCCAGCATATGATTTACACAGCGGATGCGC
Source organism: Danio tinwini (assembly GCA_903798205.1). NCBI lineage: Eukaryota > Metazoa > Chordata > Actinopteri > Cypriniformes > Danionidae > Danio > Danio tinwini. Next base: position 10,255,905 of record CAIGQZ010001345.1, on the reverse strand, counting down.
TTCCAGCTGCAACCCATCACTGGGAAACATCCATACACACTCATTCACAAACATACACTACAGCCAATTTAGCTTACCCAATTCACCTACACAACATGTTTTTTTGGACTTGTGGGGGAAACTGGAGCACCCGGAGGAAACCCACGTGAACACAGGGAGAACATGCAAACTCCACACAGAAATGCCAATTGACCCAGCCGGGGCTTGAACCAGTGACCTTCTTGCTGTGAGGCAATTATGCTACCCACTGCGCCACCGTGCTACCCCATACCAAGCGTAATATGTGTTAAATTAAAACATGATTTGTGATTTTGCACACTATAATACTGTAAATATAAAACAAAATAATGCTATCAATTGAATTTGTCTTTAATAATTTTTCTACTAGATACTAGAGCATCAAAATACAACAAAAATATTATATTTAATATTGTATTTAAAATAACTTCCTTGAACTGATGTCTTTTTTTCTGAATGATGTAGTAATAATATTATTTTGCAAGATTCTTTATATTAATAAAGGCTATGTTGCTTAGCATTGCATACATTATGCTTATGAAAATTCCAGAGATGCTTGAAAAACTCATTTTACAGTTGCTCGTTGAATCTATTCACATTTCACCAGTCAAAACAATTATATTCAGCTTTAGTATTTAGCTTTATGCATATCCTGTATGACCATTTAAGGGATTTCAAGGGTCATAAAAGTTATATTACTACCTTGTGTCTGGATTGTAGAATTTCTCTATGAATGTACCCTCTGGCATTGGGTATGAATGAAACAAATTACATGTGAGAGTTAAGGGCTCCAAAATGGCACTATCGCTGATTATTTATGTGTCATATTACAGTATGTGCATTATTTATTTTTAGATTGCCTCTACTGGTACATTGCAACACCTCTAATGAATGCAACTGGGATCCTCAAGACCTCAGATGTGTTACAGGCCGAACAAGTGGAAGGATACAGTTTATAGCTAGCTACATTTCATGCTGGGTTAGATTAGTGTTAAATAATATCTCACATACATAACATTTCTCAAAACAAAAACAATAGTACTGATAAAAGTCACATGGCACCAACACTGTAAAAAATGCTGGGTTCCACACAATTCTTTTATGTTGTCCCAAATTGTTACGCTAACTTAATCGTTTTTAAGTGGACTAAACATAAAACTATTAAGTTGTCCAAAAAACCATTAGAATTGTGTTGTTTTAGCTCATTTTAAATAAGTAGTTTGAACAAGCAGTAAAAGTAGTAAATGTTTAGTGCATTTAAATGGCTCGTTTCTACTGACTGGTACAGTACGGTACGGGTCGGTTCATCAAGACGACGACAAGGTTCGTTTGAGCCCAGGTCGACTATGGCTCGTTATTATATGTATATATAATTATGCTGTAATCTCTCGGCTGTGTATTAAAACATGGCAACTTCTTTGTTTTTATTCTGGCTTGTTGCGTGAGAGAATCACGTATCTCTGTAAACCAATAATGTTCAGCTGTGCGTCTAGCTGCGCCTTTTGGTACCCTTTTGAAATGGTGCCTAAAAAGGGGTACAGTACGGTCCCTTTAAAAAAAAGCTAATCCTAAAATGTTTTGAGACCTTCACTGAGAATAATCTCTACTTTTCTTGTGTGATTCTTCCATTCTCCCTTTTCCTCCTTCTTAGCTTCACCTACTCACCTCCTCTTTTTCTTTTCTTTTCATTTCTTTTCATTTCATCAGATTTGCGCCCATGCTAATCCCTTCAATCTCTTTAGGGCTGCTGGCCACTATTAAAGACCACATCACTAAGCCGACTGCAATGGCCCAGGGCCGCGTCGCCCACCTGATCGAGTGGAAGAGCTGGGGAGGAGAGGCCACGTCTGGAGGAGGCTGGTGCGGCTGGAGTAGAGATGGTGGAGGATGGGGATCCACAGGAGCCACGCTGCAGGAGGACGAGCAGCTCTACTCCCACCTCACCGATGAAATTAAAGAGGCACGATTTGCTGCGGGTGAGAGTCTTTATGCTTTTTTAGCATGTAATGTTGCTGTTTGAACACGAAGAAGTGACAAAGTCTACTCCCTACACTTCTACACTACCTGACAAAAGTCTTGTTGCCTATCCAAGCTTTAGGAACAACAAATAAGAACTTTTAGTTGATCATTAGGTATCAGAAGTGGCTTATATGAAAGGCAAAGGCCTCTAGATTAGGCTTATTTTACCAAAATAAAATATGATCATGCCTTGATTTTTTTAATGATTTAATTAGGACAGTAAGGTCTGACTTTGCTTAGAAATAATGTACAGTATAGAATATAAAGTCATGGTGCAGTGGAAAAAGAATCAATATTGTGTATGATTCCCATGAGCTTTGACAACTGCATCCATACATCTCTGCAATGACTCAAATAACTTACTAATAAAGTCAACTGGAATGGCAAAGAAAGTGTTCTTGCAGGACCCCCAGAGTTCATCAAGGTTCTTTGGATTAATCTTCAATGCCTTTTCCTTCATCTTACACCAGACATGCTCAATAATGTTCATGTCTGGAACTGGGCTGTCCAATCCTGGAGCACCTTGACTTCTTTGCTTTCAGGAATTTTGTTGAGGCTAAAATATGAGAAGGAGCGCTATCCTGCTGAAGACTTTGCCCTCTCCTGTGGTTTGTAATGTAATGGGCAGCACAAATGTCTTGATACCTCAGGCTGTTGATGTTGCCATCCACTCTCTGATCTCTCGCATGCCTCCATACTGAATGTAACCCCAAATCATTTTTCCTTTACCAAACTTGAATGATTTCTGTGAGAATCTTGGGTTTATGCGGGTCCCAAAAGGTCTGCTGTAGTATTTGTGATGATTGGGATGCAGTTCAACAGATGATTCATTAGTAAAATCTACCTTCTGCCACTTTTTCAACTGATCAACTACAAGTCAAGTTTTTTATTTGTTGCTCTTACAACTGGGATCAACCACAAGACTTTTGTCAGGTAGCGTACATTAAACCAATAGATCCCATTGGAGCTATTCAAAAGTAAAGATTTTTGTTTCTTGTTTGTTACTTTTTCAGAAACGGGACACCTAGTTAGATCTGAGCTTTAGATTAAGTGTCTAGATTTGGTGAGCTTGTACAAAAAGTGGAAATCGGTGGTGCTATAGCACATAAAGCTGTTTTGAACACCAGCGTAGACACCAAAAAAGAGTGTTCAATGAAATTAATTGACAGCAAAGACAACAAACACAAGATTTGTTGTGTTTTCCAAATGGGGTATATCAATCCAAGAATACACTTTATGTGAAACCATCCTGGACGTCATACTGAAGTGTTGTTCCAAACCAACAAACTCAAAACTGGCCACTTCAATAGGCCCTTCTGAATCAAGGATTTCAATATAACTTCAGGCCTCCATGATGCTCTGCGAAGGGAAGTTGTTTGGTATCGAACAGTGTGTTCCATTCGGAGGGGCTCATATCTATGCCCTAATTCCTTCGAAACTGTCACTATGGAGTGTAAACCTTTTAAAGGCCCTGAAGTGTCCATCAGTTGTTTCCTTCAAAATTCTTCATTCCTAAGGGTCCTTTGAAGTGCCCATTTTTGAGGACTTCAATTGGGCCACCATGATGTTTTTCACTCCAAAGTTCCCTTTGGAGGGTGATATATATCCAGTAACGAATGCACCTCAAATATTAATTGTTTGTTATTTGTGGTGTCTGAGAACAGAGAGTGTTCTCATGAAAGTAAACTACAAAAACAAAACAAAAAAAGTAATGTGGGAGTCAATGGTAAGATTAAAAATTCGTCAAGTCGTAAAGAATCATTAACAATTATTAAGTCGTAAGCATTATAGACAGATTGTTTCTGGTTTAGAATCAAAATCTTAATTTGCTATTGTATTTTGTGCAAAGGATAAAGTTAAAGTCAAATGGAAAACTGACAAGATACATATGCAAGTAAAAAACATGCTTTTAGACTGTTGTAGTGGGCAAGCTGCCTAAAAATGATCAGCGCCACCTGTCATGCAGGCATGAATTTTGCATATGCAATCAGTAGTGTGAAAGCAGTTTGTCAGTTCTTTTCACTTTATTGCATCTCGCTCATTGTGAAAGAGCCTTTATTCTCTTATTGTACTTCCTCAAATGCCTTAATTATAGTCCCTTTTTTGATTCAGGAATGAACATGTAAGAGAAACCTAAATTGAAATGATTTCCACCCAAGGAATGCTCTTGGGTTGTGTTGTTTGTAATGTGTTGTTTTATTTAAAATACAAAATGACATTGTTCGATTTTTGTTTTTGTCTTGTTTTAATGACAAATTTAGCAGTTAGAGTTGAGCTCAAAAAATATGAGTGACAGATAATATAAAATTCAAGACATATTTATAATGGCTTCATGACATTCATGTTTATGACATATTTATGACAAGTTTTGTTGTCCTGGTAATGTTAAGTTGTCATAAAGAGGTTGTGGCATATTTGTTCATGTCATAACAATCAATGCCATCTTTGCATTTAAAATGTCATAATTGAGTAATTGACACCTAGTGACAGTTGTTATAAGCATGCATGCCTTATGAACACCCTTTCAAGTAAAGTGTTACCTATTACTATATACGCAACATTGTATATATAGCTGTATTATATGCATATTGAAATGTAAACTGAGTATGTTGTTAAATAAATAAGTGTGTATGTCTATAAATAGTGTTTTTTTTGTAATTCAGTTTTTATTTCCAAAAATGAAAATATACAATTTTTACAATTAGTTAGAAAAATATTTTAAACAAATATTACCCCATATATATCCCCCATCCCCCCCACGTCTATAAATAGTGTTGTTGTTTTTAGTGTTCATGAGATGGATTGTCTGAGGGAAGAAACTGTTCCTGTGTCTGGCTGTTCTGATGCACAGTGCTCTGTAGCCTTGAGCAGACGGTAAAAGTTCAAAGAGGGAATGTGCTTGATGTGAGGCGTCCAGAGTGATTTTCCCAGCCATTTTGCTCCCTGGATACAGTTCTTGGAGAGTAGGGAGGGTTGCTGGTCAGATTCGGTAGCTGAGCTAAACCAGTTCTTGAAGCTGTAATTGCCATAAATCAAAAAACCCATTAACAGATTACTCAATTATCAATATAATCATAAGTTATAGCCCTAGAAGAAACTCTCTGTTAAATTTCAGCACTGCATAGATATATAAATATGCTAATACCTCACTTATTTTGTTGAATTCCCCTCACAAGTTCTGCCCTGCAGCAAAGTGTTATGAAGGACATGAAGAGAGGCAGGATTTTTCCACACTAACAGCTCTGCTTGTGTGTCTCTTGGTGACATGTTGACTGACGCTCTAGTCAGTACTATGACAACCAATGCAGGATATTGACTAGGTTCTCTGAACAAACAGGCCTGATTTCAGCACTTGCAAAATGACAGTGTTATTAGAAGTGGGCTTTTGGGCCAGTGAAAGCCACCTAGCAACCACACTAGTAACCAGGCATCCATTAATATTTTCTTCACATTTGTAAAAATGCCATTAATTTGAACTCATACACTGAATGATTTCTGTTTTGAACAGAAAGTCAGATGTGAAATAGATCTCTGATGACTTCCCTGAATTTAAATGCTTCTGTATGATATTTCTTACAGGCAATTACATACTTTTTTTTCCCTCTACTCTGAGTATCTGTAAACATTTCTTTTTTTCTTCAGGTGTGGCAGAACAGTTTGCCCTGGCAGAAGCAGCGATGAACACCTGGTCTGCACAGGATGTTGAAAATCAAGCCACAAACAACACAATCCCATTACAAGGTAATGACAACACTATTAGTATCAGTAGAAAATAAAAATGCCCAGTTTTCCAAGCATACGGAATAATTCATCCTTTTTGTTGTACAGCTCAGTGCAAACCAGTTACAAACCTGCCTCCAAAATAGGCTTAAATGAACATTAGTGATGATCTTACCAGGCATGTGAAGTATTATAACTACATGAAATAATGACATTATTTTATTAGTCTATTTGATCACAGTTAATGTCATATCCTTATGTATTTTTTGGTATTCTATGCACTTTTATAAAAATATTTATATAACTTACTCAGTCTAATACAGTTGCACAATGTTCTGTGCACAATGCACAGTCTACAATGTTTTTTAGTTGTACAGTAAATCAGATTTTTTGTTATATGGTGCCTTTGTATAGGACTGCTTTCAAAACTTCACAAAACTAGTATTGTTTCTTACCTTTGATGTGGTTGTATGTTTTAATGATGTTCACTTTGTGCCATCTTTGATATCTCATTTACTTGCATTATATGCTGAAAGGTGAATGATTTTTCTTTTAAAAAGAACAATAATCTGAAAAAAGAAATTCAGAGCCTAGTTTAAAAACACCTGGTCACCTGGTGTAAAGGATGTATTATGCTTTTAAAGGTGTTCTATGCAAGTTTTTGTCTCTTCTAAAGCATGAAAATACCATAATATGTTTGCCGATATTTAGGAAACATGCTAAGTGAACATTCTTGTTTATCCAAAAATAATGCTTAAGTCAGATATTCTGCTTTGAAAATGTGTTTTCCGTGCCTGAACACTGTCATTTTGGTTCTTTTAACCCACTGAATGCCAGTTTATCCAATTATATTTCAGCACCCCGGGTTGCCTTCATGGAAAAACACATATTTCATTAATTCATTCAGAAATGCTCTCAAAGCATGCACCTGTGACCAAAATGCGACATCCGGTGGACAGTAGCAGACTCCGAAATGAGACGCAGATTCAAAGTATGCGAATTGGGACACAGCATCAGTTCCACATGAGGTTATTAATTAGCAAATAATTTAAATATTAGGAACGTAAACATTAGGTGAGCAGGTTACATTGTAACCCCGTGTCCTAACAACACGCTACGTGATGAGATTTGCAGTGATGAGCAATTTGGCTGTTTGCACCAGATGAAACACCACAGAAATTTAAATACAGCCATTCAGAAGCACAGAATATGCATTTACTCACAAAATGGTAAGGTTTATAATCTAATTAATACATATTAAACCTTTTCAACATTATTAAATGTACATGCTGAATCACTGTGTTGGTTTTGAGTCTCAGTTCTAAAGTTCAATTTCAAATGTTTTTTTTTTTTCAAGATCTGAGGTGAACTATCCGCTGCTGCTTTCAGTAGTAATATCATAGATATTATGTAAAATGGCATTCAAACACACATTATTAATAGTAGAGCTGTGAACTTACACTGGTCTCACTGTTCGGTTACGATTATCATGCCATCGATTCGGTTCAATTCGATATCTCGGTGCATCACGGTGCATTGACATTGCTTTCCATACAAAGTTTTTTATTTTCTTCACAGCAGCAATTCTTGTATTAAAATGTATAAATATATTTATCTTTATATAATATTTGTAATACAATTTTGTCCTTTAATACAAACAGTCAGATATATAAACTGTACTTTTAAACATCACGAGCATTTATAGCAAATAATATAAACAAATATGAATATCCTGTCTACCAAGTTCTCTTACACCCCTATGATTGGTCACACGTTCAACAGAAAGGGCTGCGATTGGCTCTTGCGCACTGCGCTCTTCACAGATGAGTGACACTGTGCCACAGTGTGAGAGAGCCAGAGAGAGAGAGAGAGAGAAATGGAGTTTACATTTATTCTCTCAGTTTCAGTGAAATAGAGGCTTCTGCTGTAAGTGTCAGTGAAAGTCTGTCCAGCAAACACACACGTAGTTAGATCGTTGTAAATACTCGATGCTCGCCTCCCTCACCATAGTAAGCTACGGCGACGGAGATAAATGACGTCAGTACATAATAACCGGTTATGATTATTACTGAACCGAATTGTCCGCGTCTGCATCGCAGTGCACTGAAGAAACAATTAATTTTGACACCCCTAATTAATAGCGTTACTGAATAAAGCACATGAGGTGTACCTAAGGTGATTATTGTCAGTTTTCTGTTGTTCAGCTACAAGAAATAGAAGCTGTTTCTAATATATAAATTCAAGGAGTTGGTTAGAACAAAAACTGCTTTTAATATGGAAAATCTTCCTTCTATCCGTGCCGTTGCTTTTATTTTGAACACGACTTAAATCTGCCTTGTTGGTCCTTAATCTGGCAAGCTGCACGTGTGTTTGTTTTGATCCAGGAATGCAATACCTAGTTCAACCACTGGGTGCAAAACTTACATACTGCACCTTTAAGGGCTGTATTTTTAAGTGCTGCATTTTTGTGTTTTTTAACTGGTGCACATTTTTGTTCTGTGCTGTTGCATGTTTTGCTTAATAATTCAATTTTTGTATACCTTTCTGACTAACTATTTAAGTACGCAATTTACTTAGTTTGTATTGAGAAGATTTTTCATATCATGATGAAACAAGAATATTCTCTCATTGTTTAACCTGCCCCCACAGTTATCACAAGTCTCTATACTTTTATCAAGTAGCATTTTGGAGTAATTTGTACACCACAGCATAACCTAAACCTACTGTAAAGAACACTTTTTGAAAAATATGAGTGTTCATGGATGATAAAGTATCTTCATGCATCCATAAATAGCAATAAAGAAACAATAAAAATATATTTATATGATTTTAGATGTAACCTTGCTGAAATTATCAACCTCTGGTTACTAGCAAGTTAACTACAGTATGTTAGCTATGTTTAAACCTATGCAGCTGTAAATTTAGAATCTTTATACTGCTAAACACAAGACTAGCTCTAAACCAGCCTCAATTCTTATTAAACAAGATATCTATCATACTTTACTTGATTGTTATTATTTATATCATCCACATTCCCATCACATGGTTCTTCTGGAGGTCATTCTCACCATCTGGTTCATCTCACTCTTGTTCCAGCTTACATAAAAACCCTGTTATCTTATTATGAACCCATGAGCATTAATAAGCACAGAATAATAACAAATGGCCTGTTTAGCCAAGTGCAAAAACATTTTACTCTTGAACTAATGAGTCTTACAGGCGGGCGCATGAATAAATGACTGCAAAACAGAAATGAATGCATTCGAGCCCCGACGATGACTCACGGATCAGAGCTCTACATCTGTCTGGATTTAATAGCTTATTCATTTCCCTTCTTGAAGACCGCCTTTTCATTTCTCACTTGCAATGATGCCGATGTGTTCACAGACGCAGAGGGCCTGTATCTCTCTCAGTTTCTGCTGGATGGAGGGAGTTTGGGCGTTCCTCAGCACCTGTATAGGATGCACATGGATGTTGACGACACCGGCTCTTTGGCGCCCCCTCAGTCTCATTCTCCCAGCCATTCTCACTCTCCATCAGAAACGCAGCGTCTGCAGAGGATCTCGCCGTCGGTTGGATCTGTTCGACATGCTGACAGCATCTCCCTCTCGGAGGACGAGGTTTTTTATAACTGAAGTTTTGATGGCACTGTGGACTGCGGTTTTGTCTTTTGTTTGTGTACGCGGCTTGGGTTACATTTGGGGCTATCGATTTACCGTTCAAGTATGGGATAGCTACACTGTATAAAAACTTGTTGCTGGCTTAAGTTTATATGTTACAAATCAAATGAACTTACTGTAATGTAACTTACTTTACATTTAACTGACTTAAAGGCACAATATATAAGATTTGTTCATTAAAATATCCAAAAACCACTAGAAAATTGTTATATATTTTGCTAAATTATGTACTTACGTTATCCCAAATGTTTTTATAAACGTTCAAATCCAGAAAAATAAGAGATTTTAAGTAGTGAGTCTCCATGCTAATGATATCATACACTCTCGATTTCCAGTTAGCTTTTTGTAGAAAACAGCGAAAACACCAAAGACGCTTTACTATGTTGTGCATTTTATTAGATTGCATATAGTAGCATTATAACAGAACCCTAAAATGCATTTATATTTATATTCTTCACGTGATAATTACTAGAAGAACCAGAAGTTCTTGACAATGGCACATTAAAAGCTCCACTACTTTCATGCTGTCACACTTGTTTCGTTTCGCTTCAAAGTCTTTCAGCCTTAAAGTCTATGAAAATTGGGATGATTTTTGCTCATGTTTATCGCTGACATTTAGCGCCTCATGACTGAACAAAGGGCGCCATTGTGACAAATGACGAACCAAAAAAAACCTCTGGCTGTTTTTTTTTTGATTGACACTCTGCGTTAAAAATTGGTCGACCAATAAGATTAACGCTTTTGTTCATGTGCCTTGAGCTGCTAAAATTACAATAAAACATGACAAAACACACACAGCTAAACTAACGGTTTAGCTGAGCACACAGCAATTGCAGATCAAATAAAATTCAATCATTAGTTTCATTTCACTATGACTTGTAACTTTTTTGTAACTTTCTGTGGTACATGAGGTTAACCAGAAGAGGAAAAGCTCATGCGATGTATACAAAATGAAAATCAGGAAGGTGCCGACTTTTTCTGTGCAAAAAGTGTCAGAAGTGAAAAGTTGAGCAGCGCCACCTTGTGTATTGGAATATTTCTGTTGCTTGTTTTTTGTTTTTTTGTCCCAGTGAGCCTTTACTCTATTTCGTACTAAAATGATACATTTTGAATACCTTAAGCCCTGCTGACACTGTGAGATTTCACCCACGATTTTGGCATCTGAGACAAATTTAGGAAATTGTAAAAGATTACTGAAATCCTAGGCTAAAATTTGTGGTCTTTGATCGTTGGTTTGACATGTTCACAGACAGCTGCTTAATGCCCGTTGTGATCAGATTTTCCCTCCGATGAATTTCTGGCAGTGTCAGAAGTTTTCAGACATTTTCCTGCAGTGTGACAACAGCTGCGATGAGCGCCAATCCAAGAACTAATAGAAGCACAGAATCTGATGACGCAATCCATGTGATGATTCAAATGACCACGAGGAAATGTCAAAACTGTTTGTTTTTTTTTCTTCCTGGTTTTATTATTAGGGCGTGCTGTGTGCAAAATAGAGCTAAAGATTGTTTATCTTTGCTAAAAACATAAATCATAATATTGGGAATCATTTCAGAACGCGGGATAATGAAAGTGTCACAGGTGGATGAAGTCAATCTCTGGGGGAGTTTTTTTGCATTTTCATTGTCATTCAGTCTGACATTATGACGGCTGAGATCTTACAGTGTGACATGGGAGCCATATTCAGGCAGTCTGATAGGCTACAATCTTTCAGGATTATAAAAAAAATCGCACATTGTGAGCCGGCCTTTAGCCCATGCATGAACATTTCTCTTTATATTTCTGCAGGAGTCCTGTAAGATATAATGAAAACGACAACTCCCATTTTTCCACACTCAGTCACAACGTCATCAATCTACCCCTTTGTTGGTTGTGAAAACATGCCCTCTAGTGGCAGAAATTACATACTGTGCCTTTAAAACAGTAAAGTCCTTTAGTAGCCACGATAAAATTTTTGTGCTACTTAAACTTACTAAAATCAGTTTTAAGTAATATATAAATATATACTAATATATATATTATATAAGTTAATATGTAATAGGAGATATAACTTAATTTTTTAAGTCAGTTCATTTGATTTAACTTAAAAATTTAAGGCAGCAACATATTTTTACAGTAAACAGATGAGCCTTTTCGGCAAGCAGGAATCGTTGTACATACAGACTTGTTAATTCTGTATTACACTGCCTTTTTTGCAAATGAAAACTTCTCCATTTGCAGATATAATGATGGAGATTGAATTGCAAGTTATGTTAATGACTTTTAGAAAAAGGTAAAAGGTCATTCTGCGTCAGTGGGTCTGAAATTCTCCATGGGGTGATGTGATGGTGATGCTCTTTCACCTCCAGCTGAGTGTTTGTGAATGTTTGCAGCAGCCTTTCACCCTCCAAAAGAAGCGGAGGCCTATTAGCACTATAGACTGCGGAAGAAAGAGCCAAAATAAAGCAGGCTTTCATCTGCACAGACATTTTTCCGGGTGCACTTCCACTAAGACATGGTTCAATGGGGTGACGGGGTTGAATAGGATCTCTTTGTGGGGACTCTTTGAGCAAAGCCGGCATCATTATTTGAGACAGTGGGATTTTAAAGATTTTTCATATTGTTAAATGTTTCCATGGAGATTTTTGAATGTCTAACATCACACTACTACGTGTTCTTAAGGCTGAAGTGTGTCATTTTTTTATTTACTAGCCTCACCGAGAAAGAACTGCAGATTATTGACTGTTTTTAAATACAGTCTCTCACCATCTGCAATTGGCTCCACATTCGTGTGTTTGATGGAGCCAGTTTTGATGGTCAGAATGATCTCAGATCATCAATGTGTTTAGTAGGTTAATAGTTCCTAATATCAATTAGTGTTTTTAATTGAATGTTTAATAATTTAAATAAATGTATATTAATATTACTTAATATTAGTTAATATATACTTATGTCACATAAGCGAAGAAAGAAAAAAACTAAAATACAATTGAAAAAAGATAATAATAGAAAGGGCGTCACAGTGGCTCAGTAGTTAGCACTGTCGTCTCACAGCAAGAAGGTCACTGGTTTGAGTCCAGGCTGGGCCAGTTGGCATTTCTGTGTGGAGTTTGCATGTTCTCCCCATGTTCGCGTGGGTTTCCCCCACAGTTCAAAGACATGTGCTATAGGTGAATTGGGTAAACAAAATTGTCCATAGTGTATGAGTGTGTGTGAATGGGTGCGTATGGGTGTTTCCCAGTACTGGGTTGCGGCTGGAAAATCCTATGCCGAAATAGTTGGTGATTTATTTCACAGTGGCGAGTCCTGATAAATAAGGCACTAAGCTGAAGGAAAATTAATGAATGAGTGATTAAATTGAAAATTGTAAATAAATGAACCTACTAAAGGCTTACTTAATGTAAAACTGGGATATTATTAATACTATACACACACATATTGACTAGCTGGGCTCTTTTGGTTTAAATAATATTTTTTTATTAATTAGCTGTATATGTTTTCTTTGTTCATTTAAAATTTTATATACATTTTTAGTCATTTTTTGTGCTTTTGTAATTTTTTTAAATAAACAATTATTATTGACAATATTATTAAAAACTTTTTTAATTATTATTATTAATTTACACCAATTCGTTTATACACTTTTTAAAAGAATATTTAACTAAGACATTTATTTTCATTATTAAATTTATTTTAGTTTCGAGTTAAATGAAAAACATTAAAAGACTAAAATTGTTAATATTAATTTATAAAAATATTCAGATCATTTTAACCGTATTAATCAATTTATTCCTATTATTATTTTTCATATTATTATTGTTATTTTTTATTGTTATCTCATGTTAATATACAGTGTTCAGCATACAGTACACCTCTCACAAATCTATCTTTCATTCGCACAAATCTATCTTAAATTCATATTTTTTATAGGAAGCTATATAATATTATATTTGTCCATATACATTAGATTAGTCAGTACTGAAGCCCAATCTGGAGCTTATCTAACAAAATAACTTACCATAACGGTCCAAAAACTAGTATACCCAAATGTATACAGTATGTTATAGAAAATATTAAATACACATTTTAAAAAAGAGGAAAAATCAAGAGAAGCAAAAAAACGGAAAAGTTTAGTTGAAGGTTGTAATTTTTTTGCAATATTTTGCTTGAATTTAATTATATTATCTTTCAATTTCGAAAGATGTTTGGTGACTAAAATAAAATTTTTATATCAATATATCTGTTTAATAAATACATTTTTTTAAATAAATGCACCAAAATACATTGCCTATATTCACTGAGAAATGGATACAAGTATTCATTTTCAAAATGGGGTGTACTCAATTATGCTGAGCACTGTACATTTTATTACATACTATTATTAGTATTATTAATCTGCAGAGTTTAAATGGAAAACGACACACTTCAGCTTAAAAGAAGATTTGGTCACAGTTGCATTTATAAATCATATATGTATAAAATCAAAAAAAAAAGTGTTACCTCAGCTGCCTTTATATTGTGTTAGTTATTGTCAACATTTTGTGCAGTTCTTTGTATGTGTAAATTATGATTTAATCTAAAAAAGATCTCTATTGCTGCAGAATTCGCTTGCTAACAAGAAAATTCCAATGTGTTTTTGCAAGTGTCTGAAACAAAAGAGCAAGAGCTGGAATAACAATCGTCTGCCTTTTCTCCGTAATTAACGACATTCACACTCCACTGACAAAGAAAGCTGATGGAAAGAGAGAGATAGAGAGCAAGGAATGAGGTGGAAGAAGAGATTATAGTTAATGCATATAACTAAAATAACCCTGCTTACATGTAGTAAGTTATTGGTTTATTATAATTAGCATAATATTAAATTGACTTATGTTTTACTTATACTAAAGTATGGTAAATTATTATTAATGTTAGTGAAAAAATTCAGATTATTACAAAAGAATATGATATATGAGTTATAAAAGACATTATTTTTTAATGTATTATTATATAAATATTTTTAATAATTTTTTTTATTTATTTAAAGCAATTAATTGGTTTATTAATATTTATATTAATAATTAATAATAATAAAATAATAATATTTGTGTACATCCTGTGTGTATTAAGGCAATGTGTAAGTGCTTTGGACCTGCATAGGCGCATAACTAACATGGTCTGCGCTGGACTTTAGACCAGCTTTCAGTTGGTGAACTGCGCTGTCAGTTCCTCAAAATAGCAACGCGCCAAACATTGTGACACACCTCCTTTCTATACCGGGACACCCATGAGTCCACAAAGTGGCATAAATGGATTGGCTATTTAAACAATGTGGCGCAAACTGTGAAAATTAGGGTTGTGCTGGTCTGAAAATATAGCAACAAATCGCACCAAACACGTCTTGCGCCTTATTTGAATTGATTTGAAAATTTGCTAAATTTGAATTGAAACTAAATATTAATATTATATTATTCTCTTATTAACATTAACTCATACAAATATTCAGATCATGAATTACAACTACCAGCCTTTTCTCCGCAATTAACCCTATTCACAGTCCAGTGACAAAGGAAGCTGATGGAAAGAGAGAGATAGAGAGCGAGGGACGAGGTGGAAGAGGGGATTAGAGTAAATGCAGAGGTGCTAGGAGGTGCAGTGGTCAAGTGTTATCAAGCTCCAGGCTCTTTTAATAGAAGTTTACACAGTGTGATCCTTCTCTGTGTGTGTCAGATAATGTGCTCCAGGCGAGAGTTTGAAGGAGCGTTTAATTGTAGAGATAGAGGCTCTGTGCTGCTGAGCAGAATTTAAATTGTGTTTGCAACTGGATTTCAATTTCAACACAATATATTAAGGAACAATACACCAAGAATTTGAATGCCTTCTCACTAAACCTTTTCTTTGAAAAATCAAAGAATAATGAGAGAAGAAAGATGGAATTGGGATGGTTGAGAAATCAAACAAAGGTTGTTTATTACTGAAGCCTTTGTTCTGCTCTTTTCTTCCAGCGCAAGCCTCATAAAAGCTAACAAGCTGTATGAGGTTATGAACCCATTTCTCATTTCATTCGAGCTCTAGACATGTACATGTTATTATACAGGTTCAGCTTGACAGAAGTATGGAACATTAAGGCCTGAAATGTCCACCTTTTACTTTTATCTGGTCCCAAATTGCATGACACTTCCAGAATATCAAATCCATTTACTGAGAATTGGTAGAAAAGCACAATCTGTAGGAAAAGTAGCAATAATGGACATTTGCTTTGATTCAAATCCAGAGAAAAATAAATGTTTAGGAAGAAAAGGCAATTGATTGCTGTACTATTATAGTACAGATTTAAAAAGCAACAATAACATGGCAAAATATTCATACGCAAATACATTTAGTGCAGAATAGTGTTTTTGAGGTGGATCTCATAGCATTTTAGAGATTTAGTTACAGATTTTCTAAATTAAAAGGGCATTAGTTGTTTTTCTGCATGTTTTTAGCAACGCAATTTTAACAATTTTGATTTACTTTTTGATTTAGTGGCTAATTCATATGAATTTGTACAATCTAATTCGTACAATTTAGTACAATTTGCTCATTCCCCAATGACTTTTGGATTTAGGGGTGGTGTTGGGTGCCACGCCTCCTTTTTAAAATCGGACTGAACTCGTACGAATTAGCCACTAAACTGACAAAACGTAAAATACTTTAGTTTTCTCGTGAGATCATGCTGTTTTTAGAGATGGCGAGATCAAATCTTAATGGATTATTGTAATTAATGGCAAAATTAATGCTTAAAAAATGTAAACCTACTGGCTCATTTCAGCTAACGATAGAAATAACTGACTTTTTTTATCAAACCAATGAAATACAGCTAAAGCTATTAAGCTATTTTGCCAACTGTACAAAGTGCAAATGTGTCCAGTTAATGTATTTTCTTCCTGAGCAAATCTACTTTTAGCTAAACATTTTAGACATCGCTGAAATGTCATTCAGCTTAAGATGAGGATATACATGTATGCTACAATGAGTTACCATTTAATTAGCAGAGAGGATCTAAATGCAATTTTAAGCTTTATTTTAATTTTTAAAAAGAGAATAATGCACAAGGAAATCAATACATGAGCAAAATAACATGAGAGAAAGTACTGAACAAACAAAGAGAACTGAATAGGCTGGCAGATGACAAAATCTAGAAACAGGTGTGCTACATAATCAGTAACTATGGAAACAAATTAGGCGAACGTTGAAAACAGGAATACAATATCGGAAAACAAGACAATAAAAACTAAAGTACGTCCCAAATGACACATTATATTTTACGCACTTATACACAAAACTGTGTAATGTATGTTTAGTGTCATCTCAAATGGCACACTATCATTTTTTACTAAACAGAAATTCAAACCGTCTTCCAGTTGACGTTTACCCTTTGCCAAATTACTGAAAAAAAAGTCCAATCTACCCAATAGTACAATCACATTCACCATCAGGAAGTGGGATAAACACTCACATTGGAGAATATTGCTTGCACAAATCAAAATAAATAAATAAATCAATTCAACCTCAGCGCCCGATAGCTTCTCTTCCTCTGCTACATGAGCAAATCTGTGACTGTTGAGTGCGTGACGTCTTCAACATTACACACTTCTTTTTATTAATTGAATAAGTATTATTAGATCCAGGTATTTAAAGTTCAGTGTGAAATGCACTACTTACTATTTACATTATGCTACAAAATGGTGTAGAATAGTGCACAAGTATACAATTTGGACACACCCTAAGTCTATTAAACGGAACAATACGATAATGACAATATGATAATGGGGGCATGTCAAGGACAATTATGACAACCCCATTCACAATTTTAATTTTATAACTGGCCATTTCAGGAGGTTTGACTTTTTTTAGTAAACAACTGTTTAGGAATTGTGTTCTGGTTGTGTTTTTGCTATAATTCATTTTAAAACAACAAATATATGTCCTTCAAAGGACTTTCTCCTTGTCGTACCCTACTTATTATGAAATGAAAAAGCAATTATTTCTTTATCATTTCATTATGAATAATTATTCACTGACTGACCTTCACATAATGATCCGAGTAAAATCATGAGTAGATCAAAATGACAAGCGCAAATTGATGCATTTGATGCACTTTACGCATCAGACCTCCTTTGCCATCTCTTCAATTATTTTCTTCATCTAGAAGAAACATAAAAATGTAATGTATGAAATGCATACAGTCAACACAAGCTCTGTATTCATCAGTATTTGATTTATGTGTAGTGTGTGTTTATGTTTGTTCTTGCAGGTTTCTCTTGTCACCTCTTTCCATGTGATGACGCCACACAGTCGCCCACTCTCTGTTATAAACAGACGCTGCTCACCCATGACGCTCATGATGCAATGAGCCTGACAAAACACACACACACACACACACACACACACACACACTCACACACACACACACACACACACACACACACACACACACACACACACACACACACACACACACACACACACACACACACACACACACACACACACACACACACACACA
>CAIGQZ010001345.1:10226479-10237952 GCA_903798205.1 Danio tinwini | reverse complement strand
ACACACACACACACACACACACACACACACACACACACACACACACAAGCACTCATCATGTCGAGGCACACCGGAACAAAACATGGAGATAATGTAAAGGAAACATAATAGTGGTAAGCTGATTCTCACTGCACACCTGCTTTACTGTGCTGTTAGGAGTCAGATGAAGACGCACAGGCTGAACACAACACACTTCTTCAAGCCGTTTACAAGAATCCTGCGAGAATAAGTAAAGATTTAGTGATGCCGAGAAGCTTTCCGTCAGGTGTAACTTTCTTAGCTAAGTCCATTAAGTAATACCAACAGCTATTAAAATTAATTTTAATAATGTTTTAGTAAATGTTCAAATTAACATTACAGAGGCCATATCTGACGTTGAGAATTCCTTGTTATTAGTGACACTGGTGGTCATTGAATGAACAGCATTTGTTTCATGCAAGAGGATGTGAAATAGTTCACCCAAAAATTTAAATTACCCCATAATTTACTCACCGTCAAGACATCATTGGTGTGTATGATTGATGTACATCATTGATGTATATTTTTTTTCTTTAAGACAAACACAACCGGAGTAGTTTTCCTATCCTGGCTCTTTTGTGCTGTTTAAAGAGTTCACATTTAGTTGATGATTAATAATAAAATGTGTTTGGCATGCTGTCCCTGGAGAGGGCCCTGAGCTGAGAAGATCCTTGAGCCTGGGGCTCCCTCCCCTTTGCAGGGCGAGAGGGGAGTTTGAGCTCAGGTAGGTCTCAAGAACTCCCCTGCTTGTTATGGCCAGGAATTGCTATAAGAGATAGCTGACTAATGCTGCGTTCACACCAGACGCGGAAGAAGCATCAAGCGCGAGCGATTTACATGTTAAGTCAATGTAAATGCACGAATAGACATCTTGCGGTGCGATACTCGCGAATGGCGCGGCGCGAATTGAGCGCTTTGCATGTTTGAAATCTGAACTACTGCAGACATTTGCACCACGTTAACCAATCAGGAGCTTGCTCTTGTGGGGGCATGATTGTGACGTAGCACCTGTTGGTGTCCCGGGGGAAATCCTTCAGCCAACACCGACAACAGTTCATCAAACTGGGCTCGGCTCAGTCAGAAGCACCGCTGAAAGCCTCCATCATCCAGGTCAAGTTTCTGGAGGAGTTTATGAGCTCACAGATCTGGGTGCACCTCTGAAATTATCTAGTGGACTCAGACACTGCTTCAAACCTATCAACGCTGTTTTTCAGCCTTCATAAAGCACATAAACACAAAATTATTTTATCAAAAAACTCCATGTTAGCCATTTAGCAACGATGCTACAGTCACCGAGCAGACAGAAGCCCTGCCCATGACTTAAATCTGCGTCTGTTCTGAAGTGAATGTGACGCAAGAATGAAGCGGATTTGACGCGCAAATGAATCTAAGTAAACTCAAATGTTCACACGTCTATTTACGCACGAATAGCGCGATTTATCTGCGCGTTCCGCGTCTGGTGTGAACCAGCATAAGAGTTTGTCTATGATGCCACTTTAGATTAGTCAATTTACTTATGTTGCATGTCTTTGGATGGTGGGAGGAAACTGGGGAACATAGGGGTAACTACTGTGCTGCTGTGCCACCCTATCTATTAAGGCCCAATTCCAATTCTACCCCTTAGCCCTTACCCTTACCCCTACCTCTCGTTTTGTGCGTTCATGTGAAGGGGTAGTGGTGTCCCAATTCTCTTTACTTTGAAGGCGTTGGGCTAAGGGGAAGGGGTATACAACCCTTCGAATTAAGATTTTTCAGGACCACACTCGAAACCAAGGGGTAAGAAAATTTCCCAGAATGCACCAGCTACAGCAGCAGTTTTGCTGCACCCGGAAATAAGGAGAGCCACAAAGTAGTATTTTTTTCTCATTATTATGATTTTTTTTCAACAAACAAACACATGTTTTAATATATTCATAACTGCATTCATGTTTTACCGTCATGCTTTTATAAAAAAATGCTAAAATAAAACTTGCTAAATTTTGCAATCTATAATGCCTAATAATAACACCTGTACAGCAGTCCCACAACATTCTGTCACTCGATGACACTCGAATACCTTGTCAGAAAACTCTAGTGGCTGGGAATGGGCTTTTTACAGTCTGCTATAATGTTAATGTTGTTTTTGGTGTGTTTACATAGATGAATATGGCCACGGTGTAAATGCACAGTATGGTTATGATGTTATTGCCACATTAGATCGTTATGATAACATAATATATGCCTTTAGTGATTTCCTGAAGATAAATACCAAAAAATAACACAACTAGAATAACTAGAGCAGTCGCGATTGTCTGATCTCCTATGAAACAAGAGATTGTGATGACATATGATGATGTGTGCAGGTGTTGTAATGCTGTCCCAATTCTTAGGGGTGAATTTTGAAGCCCTTCCCCTTTACACTCGTTTTTAAGGGCCAAGGGGAACGGGAAGAGGTTGGGGTACAAAAATAGAATTGGGATTGGGCCTAAAAGGAGGGAGGAGTAGGGGAGGAATGGGTATTCTTCAAGACGAAGATGACTGAGCTGAGAAACTCTGGTTATTTATAGTGAGTTAGGATTCATCTGATTGGTGCATCATGAGTTAGCTGATGCGGGACCAGCCATGATCAATCATAAACATGTGATCCTCTCGAAATTAGTTTGTAAATAAACCGCACTTAATGGTGTTGGGTAGCATTTAAACTTCCAAAAGAGCATAAATCCATCATAAAACTTCTACACTGGATCCTTATGAAGCAAATTGATGTGTTTTTGTAAAAAAAATATTTAAAATTTTTAAAGACTCAAATCACTGATTTCCACACTGCCGAATGCACATTAGGGACAACTTCCTCTGACTCGAAAGTATGACGCATGATGTAAGACACAAACTTAGTGGAAGCTTTGGGAACAGACGTATACTCTATAACATTATGCACTAATGCCAAGCAAACTAGTTTTCTTTTTCTTCGTCATCTTCTGTGGCGAACAAACTGTGTGGTAAGTGGTTCCTGCTTGTGCTACAAATGTATTACGTCGAGTAGAATGAAGTTGTTCAGAATGCACATTTGGCCGCCACTGGAAGTCAGTAGTTTAACGCTTCTATCCTGGCCATTCTAATTATTTTATTGTGTGAACTCAAGCATGCTGCTAGCAATTTTGTGGTCTATGTTAAATATTTGAGGTTGGTCCCCCTGCCAGTAGTGTTAATGCTAATAGTGCAGATCCCCTGTGTGAACTAGAAGGACATTGTGACCATTTAAACCCGTCTCACTGCATTACAGTTATGTGAAGAACTACTAAAGGACCATTCTAAAGTTAAAATTGATAATTACTATTTTATTCCCCTTGTGTTGTTCTAAACATATATTACTTTTTTTCTTCTTTTTTTTTATCAGAAATAAAGCACAACCATCATGCCAGATGTAATCGTTATAGCAGTTAATGAGTGCTGGTGTCTGGAAATATTTGGAGAACATAAGTTAGGAGTACAAGATTAAAATAAATAATTTAATTATATGTTATATAATTAATATGAATATTCATTTATTTATATATTTTATATTAAATATTTTATTTAAATATTCTAATTATAACCAATATGAATAATTTAAAAAAAGATAAACATATTACCTTAAATCTACTTAAAGTGCATGAGGATAATCATATATGAGGGCCATAGGCATCCAAAAACTTTCATCTAGTTTATATAAAAAAAAAAAAACTAAATGCAACTAATTTAGTCAACTAAACAATGAAAAATACTTCTAAGGCTTTTCTTCGGTGTAGTTATTGCTGGTTCTAACATTTACTAAACTATTATTCAACGATTGTATTTGTTAACACTGTCTGGCCCCAAATTTCATCCATTTTTAGGACATCAAGCAGGAAAAAATTGCTTGCTGGTACCTTTTTTAAAATTCTGGCTGCGAATCCAGCCTTTGCATAAAAATCCTTCCATTTTCATTTCATTATTTTTCATTATTCTTTCAGTAACTTTGCACAATTCTTGTTATGACTCAGCACATTATAGGCTCAATTACCTCATTTCTATGCTCAAGCAGACACTCGCGCAGCTGCGATCTGTTGATTGTACCCAGGAGAACAGAGGAGTCTGGGAGACAAGAGAAAAAGTAAATGACATTCTCAAACCACCAGCCTCATTTTCTTCAACAGCACCATCACTGTACTGTTCTGTGCTGAAACATTATCTGTATTTTTGCTCATCAACACCCAGTCATTTGGCCTTTGGCTCTTATCGACAAAAATTGCCCTGGCTTTCACTCTCTCCGCCGTAGAGCACCGAGGTGTTAAAGTGAAGAGCAGAGACTGTGTGCTTGAGCTGCTGATATTAGTTAGTCTCACCGCGTGACTCCACCACAGGTAGTTCAGAGTCTGTGCTGTCCTTTAAGATGTGCTGAACATTTATCAGTGTCTCGCTCCTTTCCAGAACAGCTCCTGCTGGGATTACAAACTGCTTGATCTGAACATCGGCCAACCTGCGGGAGAGCATTCATGAGCAAAACAATTTACTATCCGGCAGGAGGATCACAATTTAACTTTCTCTTTATCCACTTTAATATCTGTTGTTGCCATCAATATTTTATGATCACATTCAACAAAGCTGAATTTTTGTGACTTTGTATATTAATACTGTAAAAAATCTCATTTTCATAAAATATCTTTGTTAACATGCTTTATTTTGTTTTGGAATTGAGAGTAATGTAGCCATTATTGTCTCATAGCGCTGAACTGCATTAAACTGCTCCGGTCATGTGATAATTGCACAAATTTAATTGAGACACTTTTTTGCAGGAAATGCACTAAAGCACCTGTTAGAAACGTTATTAGTAGAAATATCACTTGGTCTATTAAACATTTTACCCTTCTTCATGACATTTCCCCCCTTATAAAAAGTTTTATTTTATGCCAGACACTTAAATTTCAACAAATAGCTACTTTGGTTAGTTAGAATATTGTAAACTGTTAACAATAACTAAATTGTTTATAATTGTAAATTAAATTTACATAGGCTGCAATATTATGACATAGCTAGCTATTGTTGAATATTAATGTTGATTAATAGAATCAATCTTTAACAAAGTGCATTTGTTTGCACCTTTATCTTGAATTTGTTGGCAATTTTTATAGATTTTTAGAAAGTACAGCCTTTCAATAGACTAATTTAAATATATATATATATATATATATATAGTGACCAATTGGCATCACGCTCACTATACAGTAGGGCTGCACAATATATCGTTTCATCATCTCATCGCTATCGTAATGTGTGCATCTGCAATAGTCACATCGCAGGATATGCAATGTTGCTTTGTAGTTCATCAGCACCACATTTGAGAATGCATGAGAATTGTGGAGTAACTCCAAAGTTTAAGGAAAACAGATAAACAAATGTTTATTATGTGTTTTAAAGGATTTTAAATGTTTTAATTTGCATTTCAAGAAAGATTGAAGCATTCAGGCACAAAAAAATACAACTTTTGTAACTTAAATAAACAATAATTCTACTTAATTATTAATACAATGAAGTCTATACATTGTTATTTTACATTATATTTGATTACTGGATTTCTGAATACTGTTTGACAGCCCTGCTGAAAAATCCAGCTTAAACCAGCCTAAGATGGTTGGCTGGTTTTAGCTGGTCAACCAGCTTGGTTTTAGAGGGGTTTTGGCCATTTCCAGCCTGGTCTTAGCTGATCAGGCTGGGAGTTAACCAGCTAAAACCAGCTTGATCAGCCAAAACCAGCTATGTCCAGCTTAAACCAGGCTGGTCACCAGCTAAGACCAGGCTGGAAATTGCTGGAAACCAGCCTGGAAATGGCCAAAACCCCTCTACAACCAGGCTGGTAGACCAGCTAAAACCAGCCAACCAGCTTAGGCTGGTTTAAGCTGTTATTTTCAGCAGGGAGTCCAGAAAACCATAACACTGTTTGTTTTACTGTTATTTTTCCTAGCTCTGTTGTATTTGTTTTTACTAGCAATTTGTTTATCCATGATTCATTCCCCAACAAAATCACCATAATCAGTCTAAATTCAAGATTTTTTTCCAAAATAGTGCTAAAACAATTTCTATGGCAGAAAAACAAAATATCGCAATGTCTGATTTTTTCAATATCGTGCAGCCCTATACAGTGTAGCTTACGAACATAAAACATAGCCTATGTTTAACTTTGATTTCAAACCATTGCACCTCAATGTCTTCCCTCAAAATCGTGAATGGCAGAAAGCGCCTCAAGAAAATGTCACCTCAAGAATAAATGCAGTTTAATTTCCACCAGCGCCTGAAGGCAGATGACTGATCCACGCTTTACTCACTTCGGACATGCGCGGATAAGAGACGGCAGGTGCGGAAGCCGTTTAATAAGCGATATGCCGTCATAGAAAGACGGCCTGTGTTTAGCCCGAGCCACAGCATTGGACACCAGCGTCGCCACCAGAGCGGGAACAGCGTGCGAACACTGACCGGTCATCTCCACTGCTAGCAGGGCAGGAGAAAGTGTGTGTGTCACGGCCCCGGAGAAAGCAGCCGCTCCTGAAAACACACACAAAGGTTGTTTTTTTGAGACTTGTGATAGGCGTAATGTATGTTATACTCTCAAAAAAACCCCACTTACATAATACACCCACACCACTGAAAAACCCTTTTACCGGAAACTCAAATTTTGAATGTGAAAAAAAACGTTAACTATGAGTTTAAGCAGTTATAAATTACGAGGATACAAAGCAAACCACCTATAGTAATGTCATTATATAAATTAAATTTGTTTCTTCGTATATAATACACGAAAAAGAGCGGGAAATATGGGTCCATTAATACACGAGTCAGGTCTTATCGCCTCTCTCTACGAGCCTGGTTGATAATTCCCCATCAGAAAGTTGACAGGGTAATAAGTTTGTTTACCTGCTAAAGCGTAGCCGCCTGGGTTTATCATGCTCTTCCCTGATGAGATTCCACCTGAGAGCAGATAGAACGAGCCTTCGCCGATAAAACGACCCACTGCTGCACCTGAATAACACAGAGGTAGGCCTGTTGGTTTACTTTTTTTTCAAAGATTAAAATGATTAAACTACACACTGATTGAAATGGATAGGCCTACATTGAAATATATTGTTAACTGCATTTTGTCACCTACAGTTTGAAATAGGCTATTGCACAACAAAACATTTTATGTCATTTTGTTTCAATGTTTTATTTCATCATTTAATCACATAGTATTTATAAATTTATTTTATGCACAATTTTTAAATGTTTTTTTTATATTAATTCGTGTATTACTACAATTGCAATATTTTATTATAGTTTTTATTTGATGATTATTACTTTTTTATGTTTATGAATTGCTTGTTTTCATATTTTAACTTTTTAATTAACAAATTTCATTTGTAAATATATTTTTATTTTGTCCTTAGTTTTTAATTATTTTTTTCAGAATTTTATCACACTTTAGTGTGTATTTTGTTTACATGTCTAGTCATGATTTTTGCCTTAATAATAATTATATTGTGTTATTATCATTGTTATTATTGTGTTTGTTTATATTTACTTAATTTTATCATTATCTTCAGTTTTTTTGTAATTTACTCAGTATTTAACATTTTATCTTATATTTTAGACATTTTATCACTTTTTTATAAGATTTGTTTCAATATTTAGCATATTTTGTGTGTAGTGTGTAGTCACAGTTTTTTCTCACCATTTTATCATTATTAGCATTATATTTTATTTCATTCATATATTGTTCGATTTTATTATTTTTACTATATTTGTCTAAATGTTTTAACATTTTGTCTTATTTTTATCTCATAACATTTTAATTATAAATTATTTAATAATAATGATAATAATTTCTTCTTATTTTATTATTGTTATTATTTATTGAAGCATTGTATGTATATTCTTTTAGTTTTATTGATTTATCATGTAAATCCAATGATTTGACTGCTTGACTTACCATAAACAAATACTGGCATGAAATAACCAGCAGGTAAAGGTAAAGTACAAGCCACGACCAGCAGCCCCATCTTACAGAGAGATGTTAGAAATCACAAAATCAGCTGATGACAGCCTTTTTAATTCTTGAGCAAATGTCTTATAAACGCAATAATAACCTATGCTACTTGATACTCATTGTAATTCACCTTGGCAATAATGAAAAATGCCAGCGTTTGGAAGTAACTTTTGCCTGGTGGATTCCAGGCCTGCCAGAATGTGTTTTGTGGCTCAGGCAGTGCAGATGCATTCTGGGAAATGGTATACCAGGAAGTGCCGTCTAGCATTGAAGTAAGCAGCTGCCTCATTGTGAGCTATTAGAAAACCAAAGAGAGGTTTAGGTACAAATCATGAACACCTAAGATTGATTCACTGCCAATATTCCAGAAATAGGCCTATATCCTCACCTCAGAAGCTATGAAATGTCCCGCCGAGTGATAAAACGTAAAGCAGGCTAGAAGAAATGCCACTATGGCTGAATAAAGTGACTTTCTGGGTATAAGGAATGCAAACAAGAGGCATATCTCGGTTAGATGACAGCAAAATACAAATCTGTCAATATACTGGAGATCAAAATTAGTGAACAACCTGCAATTTCCTAACTTTCAAGACCATTGCTAAGTCCTATTTGCAGTTATCCAAAAATAAAAGACGCCATTTTTAAAGCAAATGTCTGAAGTGTCCTATATATTGTGATTTATGTTGTGTAATTGTTTACCAACTTGATTTCACCAAGTAGGACATGTTGCTGGATTAACATCTATTTAACATTTATTCCACATTCAAATCAGCCAATCAGAATTAAGAGATACATTTATTGTTTATGTTAAGTTTAGGTTTACAGTTAGGTTTATGCATTCTACATGATTGTGATCCAACTATTATTCCCCACTGATTTTGGGAGTAATTTACTGTTATGATTGGGTTTTGGGGTGGGGAATAGGTATGGATTACATTTTCTAACAAAAATGATGTTAACATAGATGTTAATCCAGGATTGCATCCAACTCAGGCTCATTATTGAGAGGTCACCCTTTATAGATTTTTGCAGATTGCGAAATAGGCACCCAGGAGTTGTTTTTTTTGCAGTTATTGTTTTTGCATATCTACCAGAGGCCACTGTGTATGCTTTTTCAGATCTCAAATTTCTCTTGTGAGTGTTATTCACGCCTGCTGTTCGTGTAAATCCATCAGAGGCCAATGTCGACCTACTGACTGACCAACCGACCGACTGATTCCCCCACCGACTGTTTTAAAAAGCAATCCAGATAAAGAAAAGCCCTCACAGCCACCTGATTTTTACCACGTTTTCAGCTCTTACCACGTTCTCACCCTTTTATATACTTGTTTATAAAATTTTTTGCCCTTAGTATTTGTTTTACCTGCTTTCTGGAACCGTTCTTTGCCAAACTCAAACCTCATCGTCGCGGTCAACTTCTCTCTGCGTCTCAAGTTTGCCAACATACATAGTGAGCTACTGGGCAAACTGGTAACAGCGGAAAAGCCTTCCACATGGAGGTAAGGTCGGCGGCATCACACCGCCCTGTAGCATTAATTTTAAAGATAAAATTCAGCCATATGTAGCTCTGGCACCATAATTTGTGCTCTCCAGATATGTATATGGGGGTACGTTTTCACAATAAGCCTGTGTTGATCACATTGTACTTGGCAAAATCATGACGTGCTCTAATTGTTAGTTAAGTTTTAGTTCTCTAATTTAAATTTTCTATAAAATGTAAGATTTTTATTGAAGTCTGTTTGTAATTTGTTAAAATAATATAACATTTAATATATTTGAATGATGATGTTATTTGTGAAATGAAAGTAAAGTGTTTTCTCATTTTAATCTCCACTTTACAGTCAGCCCTTCAATCTGAGATCATGCAAGAAATGTATTGATTAAAGACTATAATTATTTTAGTTCACATTGGTATTCTTATAAAATAAAAAAATTATCTAAAAAAACCAATGCTAAATTACAGTAACGTTTTTACTTGTAATCTCATATATTTAAACCTTTTCTACATAAAACAAAGGCCAAAAAAAAAATATTTAAAATAGTATAATATGCAAAATGGGGGGTGGGGGGGGGGGGGGTATGCAAAATAAAAGCATTTGACTAGTGGCAAGTCTGTCAAATCTATTAAACAGTGTGATATGATTTTCAGTCTGTGGAAATGAATCTTTCCGCTCACTCTGTTGCCAAAAATCTGCTGATGGGTTTGTTTGTTTTGATAAAACGCAGAGCCAAGCGATGACAGAATAAGTAAATACAGCTGAGAATACTGCAAAACAGCCTGAATCAGAGAGAGAGAGAAAAACATTAAAACAGTTACTCTTTCATAAATACCAATAAGGTAACACATATGAGTAAGTTGTATTTAACTTATGACTGTCTCTTAAACACAAGCTTACCCAAGCAGAGCGAAAATGAATATTTCAAAAGGCTGAAAAGGCAGATCAGTAGAAAAGCTGGTCTTAAACAGGGCCTGGATTGTGTCTGCGGACAGAGATTAAAGAAATATTGAATAATTTCTCTCATATATCCTTCAGGCTGTGTAATCATATCTAAATTCAATAATGTCAATTCATAGCATCCCCTAATGCAATCTAAAAGCACAGCGGTAAATGAGATTATTGCAAAGACAGCAGAAGCATCCATTAGGTGGCACTGTAGGAAGTGTAAAGCTCTTACCTTGATCTCCAATACAGACCGAAAGCAGCCTAAAGGTGATGGCGCCACAAGCCGCTGCAAAGAAGCAGGGACAATAATCTCTGACTGAATAATGAGTCCCCATCACCTCTATACTGAAGAGAACGCCTGTGACGGTCAGACACAGATAAACACACAGCCAAGATCAGCTAACAGTGACTGATTGTCATCTGAATTTTAAATAGTAATTACATGTTAAAATATTCAATACACTTTCATGATTGCATATTATTGACAAAAAATGCAATAAATTATTTGTCATTTATTGATACTTTCTAAAGCTCAAAGCATACTTAGGTTTTCACACATATATGCCAATATGAAACATTACCGGGGCCAAACGTCTTTAAAAAGAAATTAAATTTGATTGTCAACCTACACATTTTTTTCTATCTTAAAGGAACAGTTAACCTTAAAATGAAAATTACGCAATAATTTACTCACCCTCAAGCCATCATTGGTGTATATATCTTTCTTCTTTTAGATGAGTAGTTTTAAATTTGATCCTGGCTCTTCCATGCTGTATAATCGTGTTTTTAAAGCTTCCAAAAGCGAATAAATCCATAATAAAAATAACCCATACACCGCCAGGTGGTTAACACTTTTTATTAAGTGGGTCAATGCATTTTTTGTAACAGTTATATTTTTAATTTTTAAATAACTTCCGGTGGCTGCTGAATGCATTTTACGCGTGGATATATATATATATATATATATATATATATATATATATATATATATATATAT
>CAIGQZ010001345.1:10215404-10226379 GCA_903798205.1 Danio tinwini | reverse complement strand
TATATATATATATATATGATGCATATAGACACATTTATAATGCATGCAGCATCAACCTGCATGGCATTGTAAGAGTAATATAGTGTATAACATTCTACAGTAAAGCTAAGCCAACTAATTTTCTTAATCGTTGTCTTCTTATGTGGTAAACAAACCAAGCCAGGCTCATTCTTAAAACGTACCACTATATACATTTTTGGAGAGTGCCAAATATGTCCCAGGAGCTAGGTTTTTTTTTACAGTTTTTGTTTTTGCAAATCCACCAGAGGCTGCTGTGTATGCTTTTTGAGATCTCAAACTTCTTTTGCGAGTGCCATTCGCACCTGCTGTTCTCAGAGGCCACTGTTGACTGACTTAATGACTGACTGACTGAGTGATCAACTGATCCCCCCACCCCCCACCCCCGTAGCATTCGTTTTAAAGACAAAATGCAGCCATACCTACTTCTGGCTACATAATTTGTGATCTCCAGAAATGTATATAGGGCTATGTTTTCAGAATGAGCCTATGTTGAAACAAACTGCATGCACTATAAAAAATGCAGGGTTCCACATAAATCATTTATATTGACCCAACACAAATCAATTAACTTAACACTTTTAACAAATTTATGTGGATTGAACATAAAAAAAAATAAGTTGCAATGAAATCTCAAGAATTGTGTTGTTTCAGCTCATTTTAATTAAGTAGTTTGAACAAGCAAAAAAAAATTTATCTGGTAAGTGGTGAGTAGTTCCCATGATTTGGAGCTTCCGTTACAAATGCGTCTTATATTATACATCAATCATTATACATCAGTCACGTATAACGTGCATTCAGCCACCACCACCTGTAGTTTACTCACACATTGTCTCCATTATCACAATTTTGTAGTAACTGGGTTGTTTTAAAAAAGTGGCACTTTAAAACCCAATTTTAAAAGTTTTCATTTTCAGGACCCTCAAAACGTCATAATGTGTATCATTTTTTGGTAACGCGTTACTTGAAGGGGTGTTCTGTCACAGTCATACATCACAACCAGTCATAACAATTGGACATTACCAGGACAACAAAATGTGTCATGAATCTGTTCTAAACATGATTGTCATGAGCCCATTGTCATGAATATTTTTCTGGTCACTTTTTTCACTAAAACAACATTAGTGTGTCATTAAAAGTTCTCAGTAAAAGTGTCAATACTTAATATTTAATGACATTTTAATGACAGTCAAATTGTACCACTGTAGTTGAGGTCAGGAAATGTATTAATGATGCTGTTATAAAATTCCTGACACAATTATAATTGACAGATTAACTGTCTATAATGGCATAACAATCATGTTTATAACAGATTTATGACAAATTTTGTTGTCTTGGTAATGTCAAGTTGTGCCATCTCAAACAATGTCATCTTTGGACTCAAAATGACAACTGAGCGAATGACACTTAAGGACATAAGGACATATTTGTCATAAGCATGCATAAAATTCTATTCTAATTCATCACATCATGATTTTGAATGCTTCATGACAGTCTTATTACACCACTTCAAGTGAAGTGTTACCATTTTTTTCTGTTTTTAGTTGAAAATGATGTCATGTAAACACTTGAATCAACTCACCGCTGATTGGAGCCCCAAAACAGCTTGCAACTCCCACCGCTGACGCCACAACCAGCATTTCTCCTTTAGCTGCTCTCTGTCAGATGCAAATAAATGAAACCACAAGAGTCATTAGCATAAGTAGCCTTCTGTACAATTCCCATCTGGTTCTCATAAAATAAAATGAATGTGGACTGCATGGTTCATGTTACAGTACAGTTCAGCTACCTGCTTTCCTCCACGACAGG
Source organism: Danio tinwini (assembly GCA_903798205.1). Lineage (NCBI taxonomy): Eukaryota > Metazoa > Chordata > Actinopteri > Cypriniformes > Danionidae > Danio > Danio tinwini. The sequence goes on along the minus strand of CAIGQZ010001345.1, from coordinate 10,224,552 downwards.
AGACATGCAGACGGTTCATGAACGCACCAACCATGATAGATAAATGGACAAATGGACCCTATTGAGATCATAAGTTTAATTGCAAAAGGTCAATATATTCAGCAGCGTCATTTTTTGGTTAATCTTCACATCTTTATTTGCATATAAGATTTCTTTACCACTTTGCCGAGAAACACAGTGCTGCCGGCGGCTAGTGTGCATATCAGGCCAAACATTTTAGCGAACAGATTGGAGAGAGACAGGTAATCTGGCATGTCCACTCCTAAGAGAATAGCCCTCGCTTCAGGAACACCAGAGCCTGAGGGGTCGAGAGAAAAACAATATGCATAAGCAAATGGACCTGACGGACCTACTCAAGCAATACTCAAAGTTTATGATTAAACATGTCCATGTTTCATATTGAGTCAGCATAATCCTAATGCAAGCGTCTCTGTCACTCACAACGGCTTTGCTAACAAGGGTGTCAGGCCCATGCAGAACTGATTGATTGGGTCAAGTGGATTAAATTTAAATTGTATGTATTTATATATTTAATATATTTATTTATATTTTTTTGAAATTTTTATAAATCTTTTATTTTGTCTTTTAGATACCAAGGACCATTTGCAAAATATAAAAGGCACATAAACAAATAAATAAATAAATAAATACAGTTGAAGTCAGAATTATTAGCCCCCCTTTGAATTTTTTTTCTTTTTTAAATATTTCCCAAATGATGTTTAACAGAGCAAGGAAACTTTCACAGTATGTCTGATAATATTTTTACTTCTGGAGAAAGTCTTATTTGCTTTATTTTGGCTAAAATAAAAGCAGTTTTAAATTTTTTAAGAACCATTTTAAGGTCAAAATTATTAGCCCGTTTAAGCAATTTTTTTAAACTGTCTACAAAACAAACCATCATTATACAATAACTTGCCTTATTACCCTGACCTGCCTAGTTAACCTAATTACCCTAGTTAAACCTTTAAATGACACTTTAAGCTGTATAGAAGTGTTTTGAAAAATACTTAGTAAAATATTATGTACTATCATCATAGCAAAAATAAAATAAATCAGTTATTAGAAATGAGTTATTAAAACTATTATGTTTATAAATGTGTTGAAAAAATCTCTTCGCAAAAAAAAAAAAAATATATAAATATAAAAATATATAAACCAAATTTATACTTTTTAAAATATTTCTATACTTTATTAAATTATGTATTTTATCATATTTATCTTACATTTAATTAATTAACATAATTATTATCAATTATTTATCAAATTTTATTTATGGTTTCTTTTATAATAATGTGTTTATTATCTTAATTTTATTATTTACATTATTATTTTTTACCATTGTTACTATTATTATTATTACTTTTTATTTTATTTTTACATTTTTATAATCCTGCAAACTGCAAATCTGTCAAAGATAACTTTTTCACTATATTATGGATATTATGCTTTTTATAAGAAGCCTAATATCAGTGTTCTCAGATTGTATAGATCAAACCAACAAGTAATACAGAGCATTTTTAAATTTTTAAAAGGCATGAATTGATTAAGTTTTTTATCTTTCTGTGTGTTGAATCTTTTATTCTAATGAGCAAAGCAGGTGAGGTAAATCCATTTTTATGGCTTCAGATAATTTTTTTACTGTTTGTAAATAAAATAAACTTTGATTATAGATTTGAATAGTTATACATAAACAAGCCTCTAAGGAAATAATATAGAAGGCATGTAGCCAGAGGGGGTTCGGGTGGTTCGAAAGCCCAGCCCTCACTCACAGAGGTCCAGAATTTGTCCCATACACAAGCTAATTTGTCCTATTTTGACTGCTATGCCATAAAAAATTGTGAAAATAACCCATCGAAAGCTTTAGGACCACACAACAATCCTGTGTTGGCTGTCGCTTCAGCATGACTGAGGAAATTGGCTGGCCAGTTTGTTATTTTCCTACTAAATTACAATAGGCTAGTGTTTAATTAAATTTCATAAATTTCTAATGATATATGATGTAATAAATTTGTATAAAAAAAAGTATTTTTCTCATACTTCTTCATTCTGAATCTTTAGGAAATGTTTTTGGTACATCAAAAAGTGTGGTTATGATGGCTATTCGACAAGCTAATCCAGCAAAAAATAGTGCCTAAAATGTCACTAAAATGCAACCTATTTAAACCTCACGATTAAATAGAAAAATGAGGCGTATGACTGCAAAAAGGTCTACTTTTTAAGAAAAAAACAGGCTGGCTATGGGTCTGATAGTGATGACAAATTTTGGTAAACCTAATAGTAATGTAAACCTTTTTTATTGTACTGAATAAAATAAATATTGCACTAATTTATCAGCGCTGTGTAACCTGCAGAGTATGGGCAGACGCTGTGGGCGAAGCTGGTGGACAGAGCACAGAGGCAGGCTGGGTAAAGCGTCCAGCAGAGGAACTGCAGCAGGTGGTGACCCTTCAGACAGCCGTACAGCCACTGGTGGGCTAATAAGAGAGAGAGAAGGACACGGACTTAGGTGAGAGACTGTAAGGTCAAACCTGTTTTTGAAAGACCTTGCAACATTCAGCTGCTAGAACGACTCAAACAGTTAGCCGACCTACATGCATCTCTATGTAAATTATTTACCAAACGCTTTCTGAGTGACATGGTGGAACCGCTCACCGTTTAGCAGCTTTGCCACAGTCATGTCCATGAAGAAGCTCATTAGAGCTGTGATGATCCCTAACAGAGCATAACAGTACCACTCCATGCTGGCGAGAGACACCAGGAGCTTCTTCACATTCAGCACACACTCTTGCCAGATGCAAACACATACACATAACAGATGCAAATACAGACACATACATTAACATTAGTTATTATAGCAGGGAGTTTAAGCAAGAATGACAATTCTGCCATCATTACTCTTCCTTTACTTGTTCCAAATTTGTTTCTTTCTTCTGTTAAATACAAAGGAAGACATAATGAAGAATGCTGGAAAAAGCAGCCACTCATTTCTTTAGTATTCTATAGTAGTATAGCACTATTGTATTTTTTGTTCCCATACCATGATGTCAATGGCTGTTTTTTTTTTCTCAGAATTCCTCAAGGTATCTTGTTTTGTGTTCAAAAGAGGGAAATTATCATAAAAGTGTAAAGTGTGAAGAAATGGTGAGGAAACTTTCATGTTTGGGAGTGAACTATCCTATTATGATGTTTTGAAGGATTGATAGAGTTAGATCATCGATGATGAAGAAGAAATGGTGACTGAAATCTTCCATCTCACCTCTGATTTGTGAGCGTGATTGTGGCCATGGTTTCCATGAAGGCTCATTAGTGCTGATTAGCTTTTCTTCCGCTGTGTCTTGCTCTGTCTTGTCTTCATGCACGCACTGTTCATCTTTTTCATTTTCTGGATGCTTTACATTCACACAAATCTCGTCCATTGTCTGAAACACAACATGCCATCTCTTAAAGCAGTTTTATATGTAATAAAACAAATATTACACTGCACTCTGGAATACTTGATGCTGGTAGACTAAACTGCTGCTCTGATACTTCCTAATATTCCACATCAATGCTTTTGATTGTCTCTTTTTGCTGTAATCGGTTCTTTTGTAGCTGTAAATTGTGTAAGTAAAATTATAGATGAGGCAAATTTCCTAACATAGTTTTAACTCAATTCGCTGTTTCATCTCCACACATTTACTTATTTTGTGAGCTATGAAAGCTATGAAAGTATATGAGGGCTAAACATTTTTTTTATCATAAATCATGTTTATGTTTAAAACAGAATCAGCTATACACTTGCACTTTACACTGTTGTTGAGGTTGAAGAGTTCCGACTTACACAAATTGGTAAAATTGACCTACGAACCTACAACCTAAAAGTATAATATTGTGTGTATGTGCGTGTGTGCGTGTGTGCGTGTGTGCGTGTGTGTGTGTGTGTGTGTGTGTGTGTGTGTGTGTGTGTGTGTGTGTTTGTGTGCATCAGTGTAAATGAGACAAAAAGTAAACAAATCAACAAAAACAATGACAAAAAAAACTGGTTAACTAATGTTTCTGACCCAAAACAACAACAACAAAAAAAACATCAATATGGTTTAAACTACAGTGCAGAAGGCTTAAATACATCATTGACATCTAAATATTTTGTAAAACAGGTTATTTGTTTATATAGTAGCTGCCGCTACTAGTTATTTCAGTTGATTTGGTTGTTATATGATAAATGATAAAATATTGAAGTGTGTGCACAGAACAGGTTTAAAGGGATAATTAACTCAAAAATGAAATATTCCCCGAACAAAATATTCTGAGGAACAAAAAATACTATGGAGATCAATGGCTGTTTTTTCCCAACATTCTTCAATATATCTCAGACAGGTTTGCATCAAGTGGAGGAGGAGTAAATGATGACAGAATTTTTATTTCTGAATTAACTATCCCTTTACGCACCATTATGAACTGACAAATTCATTTGCTGTACGATGTGAGGGATTTCTGATGATACATTGATGCCTTGCACTCTTTATAACACAGTGACTCAAAGGTAACAAATGATATGGTCATTTTGTCATGTCATTCAACTTAACAGAAAGCCATAAATACCGCAAATGATTAAAATGTCACAGCAAAGTCATCTGAAATGAAAATATTTAATTTAAAGGGAGCTCACCTTTCGGCCGGTTGACTCATTCCACATGAAAGACCGTTGAGGTCAGTAGCAACTCCGTCACCAAATGTAGCATGAAAGGAAAATTAAGCTTTAACTTATTTATGGTGCACGTCCTTCCCTGCTTTGCCTTTGGGCAGGTACTGAATTGGAACAATTTGAGATTGAAGTTTCCTTTTTAGTTTTCCTTGAAAACTCATTTTGATCTCACAAATGTCATCGGGACGCAGCTCGTTTTGGCCTTTTGGAACGTTTAATTAGGCGGTCAATTAAATGACCTGTGTGATGTGCTGTGAATATTTGTTGTTAAGGCTGAGAGTGTTAGAAAGTGATAAAACCTGACTGACCTTTAGAAGTGTCATTGGTCTCTCGTTCGCTTTTATAAGCCCAGACTACAGTGCGTTTATTAACAGGTGAAAAGAGCAACATGAATTAAAAAGTGCACCCATCTTTTGCATGTATTGCATAATTTAGAATGTGATTGGCTCTTTATACGGTCTCTGTTTTAGCACTGATTCATATTGCATTAACCTTCGTTCAAGGTGGCAGCAATCACACTTACACCTAATTAGTCACTTGACTCAATGTCACACACAATCATGCATTTTCAGTGATTTCTTTTTTCATTTCACACAGATTTTGTATTACCAAATTTAATGTAAATATATCTGTAAATTTGGGCTGCATGATATTGAAAAAATTTATCATTGCAATATTTTTTAATTCTGCGATTTATTTATTGTAATATGAATTTCACTAGATTTGTTGAATAACTATTTGAAAATAATTTTTAATTTTGGATTGATTGGGATGATTCTGTAGTCTATAAGCATAACAAAATAAGAAACAATCTACAAGCACAGATAAATTCAATAAAGAAAAATATATGAATAAAAAAACAGCATTTTATTGTTTTCCAAGGAGTTAAACTGTATTCAAGTATACAGTTATTGAATAATTAAATGTAAAACAACACTACATAGTCTTTGTTTTCTAAACAATTTAATAAAAATTAATCGTTATTAATTTGTCAAAGTTAAAAATGGTACAATTTCTTATGCCTAAATGCTTTTAAAACCCTCAAAGTCACAGGCCTCAAAAAACACTTGAGAAAGATACAGTTGAAGTCAGAATTATTAGCCCACCTGAATTATTAGCCCCCCTGTTTATTTTTTTCCCCCAATTTTTGTTTATTGGAGAGCAGATTTTTTTTAGCACATTTCTAAACATAATAGTTTTAATAACTCATTTCTAATAACTGAATTCTTTTATCTTTGCCATGATGACAGTAAATAATATTTAGCTTTTATTTTAAATAGTATTTTTCAAGACACTTTTATACAGCTTAAAGTGACATTTAAAGGCTAAATTAGGTTAATTAGGTTAACTAGGCAGATTAGGGTAATTAGGCAAGTTATTTTATATTGATGGTTTGTTCTGTAGACTATTAAAAAAAAATTAGCTTAAAATTATTTTTAAATAAAAAATAAATTTGACCTTAAAATGGTTCTTAAAAAATTTAAAATGGCTTTTGTTATAGCTGAAATAAAACAAATAAGACTTTCTCCAGAAGATAAAATATTATCAGACATACTGTGAAAATTTCCTTGCTCTGTTAAACATCATTTGGGAAATATTAAAAAAATTAAATAAAATTCTAAGGGGGCTAATAATTCTGACTTCAACTGTATATTATAATTCAGAAATGATATATTGTAATTATCATCCAGACTCAACATTGCATTTAGGCATGGGACGATAACTGTTTTCTTAAGAGTTTTTTTAAAACAATGCATTTGTCAAAAAACTCTGAAATGGCTGAAAAAAGGTTCTCGACCCCTGCACTATGGGATCTTAATCTTTTCTCCTACAACTTTTGATGTTGAAAACTTTGAAAAGGGACTTTTATTGACATTTTTATTGGTTTAAAGTGATGTATTGTCCAGATTGGTGTTGTAAATTACGGTACAAAAACCTGGTAATAAACTACCAGTAATGCATGATTGTTTCTTATACAATACATAGTTTCAAATGACTAAAATGTCAACAAAAGTCATTTTGCTAAACTGCAGTGTTAAATTTTCTACATCAAAAGTCTAGAGAAAAGAGATTAAGGTCCCATAATGCAATTTATAACTGTAAATAAAGAAAAAAAAACACTTGAATCATCAGATACAGACAGTGTTAAATAACTTATATTTCTTACAGTGTACAGTGGTGCTGCTGTGCAAATACTTGTTATTATAATTGCATCATGCTTTAGTAGACTACATTAAGCTATTTTGCTCTTGCATTTTACACAATCAGCCTCTATTATTCCCTGCCCTGTGTAATTTATATTTTAGTCACGACGATCAGCACTAACTCAGACGATAAATTAATCTTTTAAAAACAAACAGCATGATGCATTATTCATTTCCTCGTAGTTCACACACAAAGGCAAGCAATAAAGCTATTATTGTTGCACATGCTCGTACAATTTCACTATTGACTAATTTGGCCGAGGGCTGGCATGGGCTAATGCTTTAATTAAGATGGCGCCAATTTCTCTGCTCTCACTCTGAAAACTCAAAGTCATCCAGTAGATAGCTGGAAACAATTTAATGTCCTTTGATTTTTGGATTTAAACTTAATTTGCAGCTCAAACCTCACCGCAAACTGACTGAAGGTGAATTTTCAGTTTGTCTTCAAATTTGAAACTGCGCAATCATCGTCCACACTGACAGAGCCGCAGACGAGTGACTGGATCACAGGGTGAATATATGTGAAATGTCACAATAATAATAATCCTCCTCTCCCTCCATGACTGATAAATGGCCACCCTCTGTCATTCCACATTCTGTTCATTTTCCCTGTCAATTTTCATTTGCTTTTCTCAGATGAGTCCAGACACTGCCAAAACAAAAATATATTTGCTGAAGCGTGTTGATGCCACCAAGCAATTTAAATGCTTTTTTCTTTTCTTCAGCCTATATTATTTTTTGATTTGCTTTACTGCTATAATTTGAATCTCTATTTTGTATATTTACAGCTGTAGGGTTCGCCACTCTTCTGTCCTTCAGTCCAAGCAAAAACGAAACATTCACACTGGGTGACTGTGAAAATCCTACATTATGTAATGATCAGCAGCTGAGAAAATCACAAACAAAAATACAACGCACTCTGTCTCGCTGAGCTTCCCCATACCCACAGGGTTCCTTGAATCTTTTTCAGACCAAGGTCTTTCTGTATATTTTAGAAATAGTATTGAAACACAACCCATTCTCGTGGCAAAAAGTAAGCATAATGGTTTAATCCTGAACAAGGATAACACACATAAGCACACGTATAAATGAGATATGTATGAATTTACAATACATTGCCAAAATGCAAAGCAGTTGAGAATTGCCATGACAATGTACTGTGCAACGTACACTCACCGGCCACTTTATTAGGTACATGTAACTAGTACTTTGTTAGACCCCTTTTTGCCTTTAGAACTGCCTTAATTCTTCATGGGATAGATTCAACAAGGTACTGGAAATATTCCTCAGAGAATTTAGTCCATATTGACCAATGATAGCATCACACGGTTGCTGCAGATTTGTTGGCTGCACGCACATGATGTGAATCTCCTGTTCCATCACATCCCAAAGGTGCTGTATTGGATTAAGTTCTGGTGACTGTGGAGGCCATTTGAGTACAATGTTTTGTCATGTTGAAGAAACCAGTCTGAGATGATTTGTGCTTTATGACATGGTGCTTTATGACAAAGGAGATTGGTGTGGCCAAGAAAAGCTATGCCAAAAAGCTGCAAAACCAGTTTTCTGCCAACGACCCTGCATCAGTATGGAAAGGCCTGAAAGACATCACAAATTATAAAACGCCATCCCCCAGTATCGACAGCAACAAACATCTTGCAAACGAGCTGAATATCTTCTATTGTAGATTTGACACCTCTGACCAGACACCTCACACCCACCCGGATCATCTCCCTACACAGCCATCAACACCTCCAGCCATCTCCCTCTCACCTCCTGCACTTCAGATCAGTGAGGATAATGGGCATCAGATCCTCAGTAAACAGCCATCAACACCTCCAGCCATCTCCTTCTCCACCCCGGCACTTCAGATCAGTGAAGATAATGTGCGTCAGATCTTCAGTAAACAGAGGAGATGAAAAGCACCAGGTCCAGATGGTGTTTCACCAGCCTGTCTGAAAACTTGTGCGGACCAACTGGCTCCCATTTTCACACAGATCTTCAACAGATCACTGGAACAGCGCAAAGTTCCATCCTGCTTCAAACGCTCCACCATCATCCCAATACCAAAGAAACCAAAGATCACAGGACTCAATGACTACAGAGCTGTTGCCTTAACATCTGTGGTCATGAAGTCATTCGAAAGACTGGTGCTAGCTTATCTGAAGGACATCACTGGACCTTTGCTGGACCCCCTGCAGTTTGCCTATAGAGCAAACCGGTCTGTGGATGATGCAGTCAACATGGGACTGCATTATATCCT
>CAIGQZ010001345.1:10189120-10215394 GCA_903798205.1 Danio tinwini | reverse complement strand
GTGCTACAGAGCACCAAGCACAAAAACAGCCAGACACAGGAAAAGTTTCTTTCCTCAGGCCATCTACCTCATGAACAGTTAAATATTCCCCTACTGTGCAATAAACGTGCAATACTTTCTCATATGCACTTGTACACAGCACCTTATAACCTGTATATTTACAACATATCTGTACATACAATTCAACATCCAGATCTTTTTGACTAACTGCATCTCTGTTTAATGTTTAATGTTTATTGCCTTTTCTTTTCTTGTATTTAATTTTGTGTTGTCACTCGTCACTTTATGTACACTGAAAGCTTCTGTTGCCAAAACAAATTCCTTGTATGTGTGAAGCACACTTGGCAATAAAACTGATTCTGATTCTGATTCTGGTGTGTTATCCTCCTAACGTACTAATGAGCCCAAAGGGTGCCAAGAAAATACCCCCCATACCATTACACCCCCACCACAATCTTGAACTGTTGATACAAGGTAGGATGGATCCATGCTTTCATGTTGTTGATGCCAAATTCTGACCCTACCATCCGAATGTCGCAGCAGAAATTGAGACTCATCAAACCAGGCAACGTTTTTCCAATCTTCTATTGTCCAATTTTGGTGAGCATGTGTGAATTGTATCCTCAGTTTCCTGTTCTTAGCTGACAGGAGTGGCATGCAGTATGGTATTCTGTTGCTGTAGCCAATCTGCCTCAAGGTTGGACGTGTTGTGCGTTCAGAGATGCTCTTCTGCATACCTCGGTTGTAACGAGTGGTTATTTGAGTTACTGTTGCCTTTCTATCAGCTTGAACCAGTCTGGCTATTCTCCTCTGACCTCTGGCATCAGCAAGGCATTTGTGCCCACAAAACTGCGGCTCACTTGATATTTTCTCTTTTTTGGGACCATTCTCTGTAAAACCTAGAAATGGTTGTGCATGAAAATACCAGTAAATCAGCAGTTTCTAAAATACTCAGACCAGCGTGTCTGTCACCAACAACCAAGTCATCTAACTACCTTTCTTCCCCATTCTGATGCTTGGTTAAAACTCCAGCAGATCTTCTTTATCATGTCTACATGCCTAAGTGCATTGAGTTGCTGCCATGTGATTGTCTAATTAGAAATTTGTGTTAATGGGCTACTACTGGACAGGTGTACCTAATAAAGTGGCCGGTGAGTGTATATGCAACAATCATGCATACAACATATAGCAATATCACAACCAGTGTGTTTTAGTTTAACACAATAAAGTACATAAATACCTTGTTTTGGTGCACTTTCTCATAATAACCATATGTTCGGTCAGTGGGTGGAGAGTAAATAATCTTTTATTTTCAAACACATTTGATTATATGAGCATTAACGCTGTGAAAGCAGTCCGATCAAATGTGTTTTCAAATTGCCCAAAACACATTAGACCTTGTTTATACATTTATCATAATTATGATAGGATTGGCAAAAATGAATCTTAATTACAGTTTTAAACTGATCCTTAGGGAATCACAAAAAAACAAACATTATCACAGACTCTCTCTCTTAGCTTAACCCTTTTTTTTCAGGTCACGGCCCTCTTAATATTGCATAAAGATATATAATATTGTTTAGCAAATAAAATTTTGGCCCACTTATCCCCTTATATTTATTCATGTCATTACAAAACCATCCCCTGAGGCCTGTCCAGTGACATCCATAAACTAGCTGAATACTTGTGAAGATATCAAGTGAACTTTCTAAAGTGAACTCACACTAAGCCTGAGGACAAACTGTGCTAGTCGCGATTATACTGTTGACTGATTAAATGCTCGCTCTCCCTCTCTCTCTCTCTCCCCCTCTCTCTTTCTGTCTCTCTTTATCTCTCTCTCGCTCTCTCTCGGCACAGAATTAAAACAGAAGTGCTGCATTGGTGACACATGCTGCATATACTGTAGGAGTCAATGTTGATTTTCTCAGTTGAATTTAGACAGTTTGTGAAAATCTTTACAGTAACAGGATATAGCATGTCATGAGAAGACACTAGATTTGTCATTCTGGTGAACAAAGGCTGCAATAAAATACTGTTTATCAATTTAATACTTACACTGAACATCTTTTAGTGTAGAATTTGATTACTGAACAGTTTTAGTCTTCATTGTATGGACAAAAATGTTTCGTTTTTAGTTATCTTTTTGTTACATGATTGTTCTTGAACTATTATATTTTACCATTCAAAAGTGTGAAAAAATTCTTAATTTTACTTTTGTTAATTAAGTTTTGTTAATACAGTTTTACACTTAAATTAGTTTAAATAACACAATTCTTTATGGTTTTGGGGGACAGCTTACTTGTTTCATGTTCAATCAACTTAAAATTGTAAAAACCGTTCATTAAATTAATCGATTTGCATTGGGACAACATAAAGGATTTATGTGGAACCCAGCTGTTTTTTTTAGAGTGTAACTGATCAAAAGTGACTGTTAAGTAATTTATGTTACCAAATAATTTAAGTAAATTGTACTCTTTTAAACAATCTATTAATAAAAAAAATCCTGAAAAGTGGAATGTATCATGGTGTCCAAAAATATGTAACAGAAAAAAACAATAATGACAAATGCCATTATTAAATTAGAATTTATAAAAAAAAATTAACTGGTGAAAATTTAGCACCACAATCACATTTTGAAATATATTGTTTAACAATGTTGCTTTGATTACCGGTTTCTAATATTCTTCTTAATGTTCTTTTTGTGAACAATCATCTTCTGTTGTGTTCAGTAGAAATAGAAAGTCATGAAGGTTTAGAACCACTTCAGAATACAGTTTCATTTTTGGGTGAAATAGCCTATTTTAAGTCTTTAATATTGTTAATTTCTGAAAATAATCATTGTCATTTTAGCATCAGCCTGAAATGTCAATGCATCTCATGAAAACAAAAGAGAAAAAACATGCAGTTTATGCAATGATGCCTAAAGCACCACTAAAGGGTCTACAATATTTATTTTCCCTCAATATCAATGGTTATCAGTTTCGAACATTATCTTCTTTTTGTGAACAATCATCTTCTGTTATGTTGTATTGAAAGAACCACTTGAGAGTACATTTTTGTTTTTGGGTGAAATAACCCCTTTAATGTTTTAAATCTTTAATCTTTAATATCATTTGTGAAAATAATCATTGTCATTTTGGCATCGGCCTGAAATGTCAATACATCTCATGAAAACAAAAGAGAAAATACATGCAATTTATGCAATGATGCCTAAAGCGTCAATAAATGGTCTATTATTAGCAACTCTCCTCTTCAAACAAATGCTTTTTAAAGTATTTTAATCAAATAAATACACCACTGGTGAACACTAGAGACCTTATTATTAAAATCATTAATATTAGCAAAATATTGGCAAATCTTAAAGGGATAGTTCACCCGAAACTGAAAATTATTTCATCATTTACTTATCCATTACATGCACAAACCTGTTTCTTTTTTCTTTTGAACACAAAAGTTATTTTGAAACATGTTGTAAACCGGTAACCACTGACTTCTACAATATTTATTTTTCCTTCTGTGGATGTCAATGTTTCCAACATTCTTCAAAATCTTTTTGTGAACAATCATCTTCTGTTGTGTTCAGTAGAAATAGAAACTCATAAAGGTTTAGAACCACTTCAGAATACAGTTTCATTTTTGGGTGAAATAACCCCTATTTTAATCTTTAATATTGTTCATTTATGAAAATAATCATTGTCATTTTAGCATTAGCCTGAAATGTCAATGCATCTCATGAAAACAAAAGAGAAATACAGTACATGCAATTTATGCAATGATGTCTAAAGCATCACTAAAGGGTCTATTATTAGCAACTCTCCTCCAAAAACAAATGCCTCCTAATCCGTTTTCCTAACGTCATCTGTCCCTCAACTTCACGCTCTCATCAACATTCCTTCCATCTTTCTGTTAAAGCTCCCTCTCTCTCTCTCTTTCTCTCTCTCTCTCTCTCTCTCTCTCTCTCTCTGATCTCTCATTCCTCACCACTGTCGTTTATGCACAGATGAACACCCTCATGACTTGTGTTTACTGTCATTTTCAGATTGACAGGCATTGCGAGCCTCAGACGCCTGCATTTGTGAATCACAGCAAATTACGGATGGTAGACTAGCGAGAAATGGATGGAGATAAGAAGGGAAGGGCTATTTCAGGGAGCGAGTGTCTGGAATGCCAGCTGTTGACTCAACTCCCCCTCTTTCGCTCAGTATCTCTCTCTCTCTTTCCTATCTTTGAGTCTTTGTCAGAACCCCTTTCTCAACCTCGAGCCCTCATCACACAAAACTTTTCCGACCACAGAGCCCACGATAATTATAGCACACTGCCAACCTACAATTAACACCCACACACATATACACACACACACACACACACACACACACACACACACACACACACACAGAAGTAAAAACTCTCAAGCTAGAGCCACCATATATAAGCCAGACAGACAGACAATGCTCACAACCAGGCAGACCCAGCTCATATAAACACTGAGAAAGCTGCAGAGTGGATTCATGGTGTTTTGAATAAGAACTCGATCACCGGTTCAATTTGAAGTTCTGACTGGATATCGATTTGAGAAAGCATCTAAACACTAATGAGCGCGAGCAATTCTTCTGCCTATCGATCGGAGCGCAGTTACCATCAGACATCATCCTCCTCATCTTCATCCTCTACCTCTGCAAACCCATACATGGAGAAGAGCCGAGGACTCTTCGCTGATGACTTTGGATCTTTTATGTGTCCAAAAGATGCTTTGGGATTTCCAAGTGAGTGAGTGAGTGAAAGCTATGCAGATCTTTATAGATATGTATAACTTTTCTTGGATGTGATTTAATGCTGTTTGTTTTCATATTCTATTTAATTTTCTGCCTGTTAGGGGTTGTATAATATGTCAGCTGCATGAGGCCTGAAAATACATGTATTTATAATAGTATATCATTATCACTCTATATTACTCTATCTGAATATTTATTTATTTGTATTCTTAATATTCACAAATATTTTCTTAGTGTCCTCCATTCCAAGAATGTTAAAGGTCAACATTAACAATAATAAGCCTTTTTAATGATTGTGCACCAGTAATAATTGATCATAAAAGAGCAGTAAATGAACACATTAGAATGATGTAAAATACAAATAGATAAAAAAATTATTAAAATATTATTAATAATATAAAACATTTATTCAATTGCATACTAAATATAAAAATATAAAAAAATCTAAATATATCCACAATATATTTTTAAATTGAAGTAATTTATAAATTAAATATTAAATAATTAAAATATTCACATAAAAGACAATGATTTTAAATTGAAGTAAATTAATAAATTAAATAATAATTATTAAATAATTAAAATATATTCACATAGAAGAATTATTTTAAATTGTAGTAATATAATAAATTAAATATTAAATCATTAAAATATATTCACATAGAAGAGTTATTTTAAATTTAAGTAATTTAATATATTAAATAATAATTATAAAATAATTTAAATATATTCAAATAGAAGACAGTTATTTTAAATGAAAGTAATTTATTAAATTTAATATTAATTAATTAAAATAAATTCACATAGAAGAGTTATTTTAAATTGAAGTAATATAATAAATTAAATAATAATTTAAATATGTTCACATGGAGTTATTTTAAACTGAAATAATATTTAACATTATTTATTTCATTGTTTTTCTAAATAAATTCAGCCATGTTTTAATCTTTTTGTGTTCTCCATAGAGCAGAACGTTTTTCAATTATATATACACAGTATAAAGAGCACAAACATTTTCATTTAAAAAAACCTTTTATGGTTAAAGGTTTCACATGGAGATGCTAATAACAAACCTTTATTTTTAAGTGCATGAGACGTATGAGATCTATTTAATAATTACAGTTGTATTCTGGTACGAGTAAAAAACAACTGAATAGTCAGACGTGCTGTACTACCTGGGGGGCAGAGAGAGGGTAACTTAGGGAATGTTTTGGGCCAGAGCCAATGCTGTGACTTCATTGTTGGGGAATGACCTAACAGCGAGAGCACGGTCTGTTGCCAAGCGTGATATTGAGATTCACCAAGGCACATTTTCACACTTTATTAGAGAAGGATATTAATGCATAGGAATGCCTATTTGTGATATAGAAGTGCTTGTGTAACATAACAGATTATACAGTGTGCATGGCTCATTGTTGATTTAATTATTGTTTAACACAATTTAATGTCTTTTTATTTTTTACTTTATTAAAACTGCATGAGATTTAGTGACTTTTGTCACACTTATACAGTGACAAAAAAGGTTAAATGCTTAACTTATGCTATAAATAGGTGGCTATAGGAAATTATTGAAATCACTTTTTCTTTAAGTCATATGTGGACAAACCCAATCATTGGATTAATTTGAATTTGTCCATATTTGGCTCAAATTTAAGTTGAACAATCACAGAATTTTGTTGTCATTGACCTGAAGCAAAAAAGAAATGACATACAGTAAAATTTTGATTTGAGCTTTGATTTCATTTAATAGTCTGTCTAATATTATATATACAGTTAAAGTCAGAATTATTAGCCGCCCTTGGATTTTTTTTTTCTTTTTCAAATATTTCCCAAATGATGTTTAACAGAGCAAGGACATTTTCACATTATGTCTGATAAAAAATTTTCTTCTGGAGAAAGTCTTATTTGTTTTATTTCAGCTAAAATAAAAGTAGTTTTATTTTTTTAAAAAGCATTTTAGGGTCAAAATATTAGCCACTTTAAGCTATATTTTTTTCAACAGTCTACAGAACAAACCAACATTATACAATAATTTTCCTAATTACCCTAACCTGCCTAGTTAACCTAATTAACCTAGTTAAGCCTTTAAATGTAAAAAAAAAGCTGTATGAAAGTGTCTTGAAAAATATCTAGTCAAATATTATATACTGGCATCATGCCAAATATAAAATAAATCAGTTATTGGAAATGAGTCAGTAAAACTTATTGGATACACTTTCTGTTAAACAGAAAACAGGGGGGGGGGGGGGTAGCTTCCTGTAGCTTCTGCTAAGGAAAAGTATTACAAAATCTATAGTTTACAGTTCACAACTAAGGTCACTTTCATGAGACTTTCAAAGCAGCTTTTTATTAGTCAACATTGCAAATCTGCTTAACCAAAATATGTGTTGTAAAATCTGTATGGGAAAATATTAGCAAAATTCCCCATTGCTAGGATTCATATTGTGCTCCTCCGTCCAATCAAGTGTTTCTCTATGCTGAACAGCTATAAATATGACCGTGGTTTTTACAGTACAAACACTTGATTTTGTATGAGTTTTTTTGTCTTGTGAACACAAAAGGAGATAATTTGAAGAAAACCAGTAACCGATATTAGTG
Source organism: Danio tinwini (assembly GCA_903798205.1). Classification (NCBI taxonomy): domain Eukaryota; kingdom Metazoa; phylum Chordata; class Actinopteri; order Cypriniformes; family Danionidae; genus Danio; species Danio tinwini. The sequence goes on along the minus strand of CAIGQZ010001345.1, from coordinate 10,208,024 downwards.
AAAGTTCCTGCTCACTTTTGATAAGTTTAACATTATATATGATTATATTTAGATTTGAAATATATTATTTATTTCCCCTCTAATCATTTTCAATCATCATGTTACATTTTGGTAATTTTTCCTACAAATAAAACTTGCCCAAAGCTGCACAACATGACCTCTTAACAAATATGGGTGCTGTGATTTCTTTTGTAGCTATATTAAGCATCCCTATACTAGAGAGTGGCATAACAGTGTTTAGTCACGCTGTTGCTTTCGCTTTTACACATGAGCATGAAAAAACATGTTAGCAATTACTGATGCGTTTTGTATAACGTTCCTGTTGCAGCACGCCAGTGGAAAATGAAACCGTATCCATGCTGTCTGGCCCAGTTTGACACAGAATGGAATGGTTCAGCACGATAGTCGAAAAGCTGCGATTTACTTCCATAGTAGAATAAACAAATACTATGGAAGTCAATGGTTACTTCTTTTCAACATTTTTCAAAACATCTTCTCTTGTGTTAAACAGAACAACAAAACTCGAACTGGTCTGAAACAAATTAAGTGTGCATAAATGATGACAGAATTTTCTTTTCGTTTTTCATAAACCATCTTTTTAAGGAAAAATAAATCTGCTGAATGTTGCGATTGACCGATCAGATTTTTGAGAGCCATGTAATAATAAATCTGTTACATTACATTACATTAGATTTTATGTTTTCCTTCAGACAGAACAGGCACTGTTGGAAACATCAAGACTCTCGGAGACACATACCAGTTCACAGTGGACGTCCAAGACTTCTCGCCTGAGGATGTGATCGTCACCACCTCAAATAATCAAATTGAAGTTCATGCTGAAAAGGTAAACATCTGCACAACATAACTGTGAATTGTTTTATATAATCATTAAAATACCATATTAATATGTGTGCGTTTCCTTCAACAGCTTGCTAGCGATGGGACAGTGATGAACACTTTCACCCATAAATGCCAGCTACCAGAAGATGTGGACCCCACCTCGGTGAAGTCCAGTTTAGGGGCCGATGGGACTCTGACTATAAAAGCACAGAGAAACACAGCTAAACTGGAGCACGCACAGACGTTCCGCACAGAGATCAAAATTTAGACCTTTGCCCTCCTGCTGTGTCTGTTTCACTGTGATAAATGACCTTGAAAATATAGCTACTTAGCCCTGCTTTGTCATTCCTCCATGACCTTCTCTCATTTCTGCTCATTAGACTTGGATGGAATTTAATCCTGTCACATGTATTCAAAACCTTCAAGACGAATGCACTGCTAACGTCAGCTCTCTGCTAATTACATATCAGCTTACAGGACACAGTGGGCTTCCGAAAGTCTGGAAGTACATTTAAAATCTATGATCCATAATATACATTTAAAGAAATCAGAATATATAGGGCTGTAGACATTTGAGATCAAGGAAGAAAGATAGGGTGAATTTAGTTCACCCAAAAATGAAAATCCTGCCATTGTTTACTGATTTACTACTTGTTCCAAACCTGATTAAGTTCTGTTGAACACAAAATAAAATGTACTGAAGAATGGTGGAAAATAAGCAGTGATTGACTTTCATGGTATTTTTTGCTTACTCCTATATGGATGTCAATAACATTTCTTTAACGTTCTTCAAAATATCTTGTGTTTAACAGAAGTAAGGCTTTCATTTTCAAATTTAGCACCAAATAAATTTTCAAACGTGTGACTTCAAAAATATCCTCAGATAACACCCTTTTATTGAAGCTTGAGATGATCTGGATTAGGGCTGTGCGATATATCATTACAGCATCGATAGCATCCGCAATAGTCACATAGCAAGATATGCAATGTTGAGTTGGGATTATAGTTGGCCAGATACCAGAGGTCAAAACACATGAGATTTGTAGAGTCACTGCAGAATTGAACCACAATATAATGAAAGTTTATTATCTGCAAGTGTTTTTAAGAGAGTTTAAAGCATTTCAATAGCGCATTAAGAATAATAATAAAGATAATTTAATAAAGATAAATTTTATTAAACAATTTATATGATGAAGTCTACGCCAAGGATGCCCAAACTTTTATGTTATGAAGGGCTAAAAACTAGGCTTTATTGAGGCTAGTGGGCCATATAGGTAAATACAGTTGCCATTTGTAATTTCCTTATTTATTCATTCATATTTTTTCTTTTCGGCTTAGTCCCTTTTTTTAATCTGGGGTCGCTACAGTGGAATGAACTGCCAACTTATCCAGGTGCCCTTCCAGCTGCAACCCATCACTCGGAAACACCCATACACACTCATTCACACACATACGGACAACTTATTCAATTCAGCTTTACCACATGTTTTTGGACTTGTGGGGGAAACCGGAGCACCCGGAGGAAACCCATGCGAACACATGAAGAACATGCAAACTCCACACAGAAATGCCAACTGACCCAGCTGGGGCTCGAACCAGTGACCTTCTTACTGTGAGGCGATTGAGCTACCCACTGCACCACTGTGCTGCCTGCTTATTTATTTTATTATATTTAAAAATAACTAGAAAACATAGCTTTATATTAACTAATACAGTATAATTTATCTTACATTTTATAAACTTTTACAGCATAGTCCTCTGTTTGTCGAGTGCCAGTTTACATTTTAAAAGCTCAGATTCAATTACATTTAAGTGAAACGTTTAATTTCAGTTTGCTTTTTTAACAGGTTATGTCAAAAGGTTATGTCAAATTAGAAATGACGATCTCTGTTATAGGCATTCGCCCCAACCTTCTCCATCATTCTCAGATGGGATTGTGGGCCAAATCACAGGTTACAATTTGGACCGCGGCCCTATTTTGGGCAGCTCTGGTCTATGCAATGTTTTTTTTACATTTGATTATTCAATTTCTGTAACCGATTACTGTTAGACTCTCCCCAAAAAAAACATAAAGCACTGTTTATTTCACTTTAATATTTGCTCCATTGTGTTTTTTTTATCACTGTAGTTTGTTTGTTTCTTATATCTATATAATAACTTACATCAAAATATTTTTATATTTCACTTCCCTACAAAACAATCAATCTAAATTAATAACTTTTCAAAAAGAGCTATTTATGCCATCTTGTGAAATTGTATTCATATTGCAATATATATCGCAGAGAAAAAAATTCTATTGCAATGTCAAATTTTCAAGTGTCATGCACCTAATCACTTAAAATCATGCTGGAGAACATAATCATCAGGTTTTACACAAACTTGTGAAGTTCATGCATCTCAAATTCAGCCAGGATTGTCTACTTTATTATCACTTGTCATGAGAGTGTATGGGTGTTGCCCAGTGATGGGTTGCAGCTGGTAGGGCATCCGCTGTGTAAAACATATGCTAGATAAGTTGGCAGTTCATTCCGCTGTGGCAACCCCAGATTAATAAAGGGACTAAGCTGAAAAGAAAATGAATGAATGAATTATCACTTGTCAACTTTATTACCACTTAGATTGGTGACAATGTAATGAGGGAAGAAAAAAAAATTAAAAACCTTTTAATTAATAGTAGTTCCCGACTTTTAAAGCTCATTGTTTGATAAACAGTCAGAATGAATGATGCAACTCATTCCCAGATGGTACGAAAAATATTCACTGAATGTGTTATTTTTATCAAAAGCTACATTTTCTAATTGTGTTGTGTTGTGTGAACACTAATTTAAAAAAATAAAATTACATTTGATGATTATTTTGAGCCAATGATTTGGGTGTGAGTCAATGTGAGTCATTTGGTTCATGTCCACTTTCATCCATGAGCAACTGACAGGTACTCAATGTGTCTCTGAGTACTTCTTCTATAAATAGAGACTGCTTTTATTATTTAGTCTTATCATCTACTATTTTTTCACTTAATGTCATCCATCAACCTGTCGCTGTCTGTGTGTACTAGATACAAATGCATGCAAATCACCACCGGTTGCACATATTAAGACAGCTTATTTATTTTCCTCATTTTGATAATAATGATGATGATATAGGAAATATATACTTAAATTAAATCCATCCTAGCATTAAACTGGAAAGACATGTAAAATACAGCCTGGTAAATTACACTGGTACAAAGTGTATATTATTATGTAAAATTACAGAGGAAATGCAAACAATAACACGAGGTTAAAAAGGCACATAAAAGATAGGTAATATTTAAATGTGAATGTGCGCTTTAAAGAAAATTAAAGCAATAAAATGAAAACTATTAAAAATACTTAAAACATCTATTTTGCTGTGTATATTTATTTATTTTCAAACTTTAACTCACAACTAACACGAAGAATGAAAAAATATATCTAAAATTAAGTAAAAGGGGAGAAAATATCTCTCCAATTAATCAAAAAATGAAGAACAGGTTATGAATTATTAAACAACACACTCGTGGTGGTTTTTAAAATGCAAAAATTTCCCAATTCATAAGACAATTTATTCTTTGGACATTCCCTCTCTCTGGTCTTATGATTAGATCACTGTATTTAGTAATAGCTAAAGCTCGCCGTCATGTGGCCAAAACAATTAGAGACGTTCGCGCATGCGCAGTTGTGCTTCACTTCCAGCCATTCGCTCGGCCACTATCAATCGATCTGAGAGCAGAAGATGGCGGCGAGACGAGGCTGAGCGCTGAGATCGATCACCGAAACACTCGATTGGACGGACGAGCTGAAGTCGGGGAAAGCTACAAACTTGTCCATTGTATAAGGTAAATAACTCCAAACACAACCCCGTCTATGGATAGTTTTAGGGCTATTATTTTGACATGTCTCTAAAGGAAGGCGTAGCTAAAATAAGCAAAGAAAAGCAGGATTACAGCACGCCTCTGTCGGCGCCATCTTGATACAGCAGGGCCAGGCACGCTGAATTAATCCCGGAGCTGAGACAAACAGAGAGAGTGAGGACTCATAATCAATCCGCAACATCGTCAACCACGATCGTGTTGTGGAATTGCGCAGTTTCTTGCTAATCACTTGACAAATTTACTTGCTTTACAGATAATCAGACATCATTGTGTTCGGCTCGTCTCGGGCTGATAACGATAGATTGAATTTAATCGCAGGACAAAATGTCCCGAGCGATCTCGAAATAATCATTTCAGTGTCGCACAGTAAAACACACGGACTGCCACATAATGATGTTTGTTTGTTAAAGTAAAAGCATGACGTCTGTTTTATGATTAATGTCTAGACATGTTGAAATGAACGCGATTTATCTATTTCATTGTAATGCAACGTAGATGGATACTTTTGTGTCATGATGAGGTCTTAGAAGTCTTTTGACAGGAATATATGCTACACAAACATATGTAGAATACTGTGCAAAAGTCTTAGGCCACTAGTGTTTTCACACACAAAAAAGGTTTAAGTTTGTTATTTCTATATTTTTTTTGTAGCATGTCAGTCTGAAATATCAATTTCCAGATATTATTTTTGTCGTTAATTGTAATACAGTGAGAATATTATTGTCTGCACAAGGAGGCTGACAACAGCCAGTTCTCTAATCTGATCATCATCCAGTCTGTCCGGAATGACACGAAGAAACAGAACAAACTAAATTCAGAAGAGCTTTGCTAACATCTCTAAAATGCTTCAAAAAAAAAACAAAAAAAAAACTAGCAAAGCTACCAGAAAAACAAACAAGTGTACCAAGTGTTTTAAATAAAAAAGTGTGGACATACCAAATGTTGATTTGATTAATTTAATAAGTTGATTATTTAGTTTGTGGGCCTCAAATTCAAAAACAACAATAGTGAAATTCATTTTCTTTTCACATTTTCTTTTTATGCTTAGATAATATTGCCTAAAGTGCCATACGCTGTCAGTTATGGACTTTCCATGGCATAGTGGGAAAGTCCTTGGGCAACTGAATGAACAGCGTCAGCTGGGTCTTCTTTGTGACTGTACCTTTGTGGTGGACGGCGTAGACTTCAAGGCCCACAAAGCTGTGCTTGCAGCCTGTAGCTCTTACTTCCGCACTCTCTTTCTGGACCAGAAGGATGTTGTTCATCTTGATATCAGCAATGCTGCAGGTAGGCCTGCATTCCAATAGAGACACTGAATTAATGAGATGTATCACGCTCCGTCACCATTTAATAATAATTACTAACTTCTTTCTTTTGTCGAACATAAAAGTACTAAATATGTGCCTATTTACTTTTATTTTATGGACAATAAAAATACTGAAACATTTGTCAGCATATATTGTGCTACATAATGAAAATCTGGATATACATAGGCATGTCTAAGTAATACAAGTTCAGTACATGGAAATGGCATTTGCTTGTTCTCATGTAAATACCGTAAGTGTAAAATCCTGGGGAAATCCAGGCCAATCAAAACAATACGCTGACTCTGATTATTCACATGGGGTCATTAATATGTGCACCGCAACGTTTGGTCACAATATTTGTAGTGAGATTACAACAATGATCATTTTACCCCTAGTTTTTAAGTTTATCTAATCTTGTATTAAACTTACTCTGTATCCAGGACTCTTATTTTTATAACAGGGGTTTTTAAGAAAAAGTAAGCAGTTCTGTGAAGCAGGCAGCCATACATGACCATGGATTCTCATCTCTTAGTTTTTACAGCTTGTCAGAATGCAAAATGTAAGACATACAGGTTATAAACTTATTCAGTACCACCAAGAATAACACATGAATATTGTGAAATGTACTGGATATGTTTGAAATGAGACAACAAACTCATTTAAACTGCTGATTATAATTGTTTAAGAGAGTTTTGAGCGAATTTATCCCTCTACACTGATCTTTTCTGGTTATTTACATTGAATTAAATATTACAGTTTGTATACTTCTTCAATTAGATATTGTTTTCTGTTATTGTCTAATGGTTTGAATCTTTTCATCAGGTCTTGAGCAAGTCCTCGAGTTTATGTACACCGCAAAGCTAACTCTAAACGCTCAGAACATAGAGGACGTTCTTGCTGTCGCTACTTTCCTTCAAATGCAAGAAATTGTCAATGCTTGTTCAGCATTTCAGTCTTTGACCGTCTCGTCTGCACCCAAGCCTGGTAAGTCCAGACTCTCATAAGCCCTTATTTAAAGAATGTACACAATTTTATTTCTCATTTGTGTTCATGTGCATAGTAGTAACCGAGCCTCTGGAGGAACAAACTAAATCTGTGAACAAACCTGAGGAGCCAGAGAGTCATTCAGTGACTCAAAAAGCAGGTCCTGAAGAAAAAGCAGCTCAGTCACAGTCAAAAACAGCAGAAACACACGAGGATGTGAGTAACGTGACTGAGAAGCAAAGCACAAGAGCGGTCAGCAAAATTAGTGGACCATTGAAAACGAGACAGAAAGATTCCAAGAGTGAAAGTGAGGCAGAAAGAGCCACAAAAGAGCTCCCACAGTTCCAAGATGACCCTACTGATGCAGACTACACTCCTAGTTAGTGCCAATTCTGCTTTCTAGGTGCTTTCTTGATAATGTTGAGTAACTTCTCAGTACTTTTCGTGACACTTTACTGCTCTTACAGAACTCTCTCAGAGGATGGTGGCTAAACGGTCTGTTGTCAGCACAAGGAGAAGCAAGTCAAAATATGCAACTGTTCACACGGCCGCACAAGGTAAATTCTGTCTAACATTTGATGAAGCTGTTGATAATTTATGCACTATTTTAAAAGATCACAAAACACCAAAACACATTTTTTTGAGATGTTGACAGTCATATATGTGTCCCACGTTGCGAAAATCTCTATTAGGACACATATTTCACTGAAAAAGTGAAAATTGGTTGGTTTTTTGCATAGTTTTGAGCAAATTCATTCTTCCGGTTTGAAAAGAAATTTAGAAGCAACGTCACGGCCATGAGATCCTTGTGTAAATTCCAGTGTGGAGACTGGATGTCTGTACCAGCGGGTACAATGTGACGTCTTTGGGTTTTCATCATTAATTCAAGCGTCATCAGCGTTGTTTATAAATGTGCCGCAATGAATGTTTTGTTTTCATTTCCCCACCATGAGAGCGCAGCTGGACTCACATGTGTGGATAACAGTGGTCTGCTAACATGTGACAAAAATATGTTTGTAAGGAACATTTTTTTTACCTGGGAGCTTTTCAAATCTGGAAATGGTGAAATCCGGATTTGTCACTTCTCTCCTTTTAAAAAAGACACGGTTCCAGTTCGTGTTGATTGTGCTGTCTTGGTAAGTGTGTGATCAGTGTTCTTTGATTATGTTTCTTCAGAGGCTAAGTCAGTTAGTACCGTCAGCAGTATTCAGGTTTTTAAAGACATACCTTATTCAAAATGATTTAGTTACTGAGTTTATAGTATGTTAACAGCACTACAATATTATGAGCTGAAAGATCCGCTGTAAATGCTAATCTCCGAATGTAAACATGTACACACCTTAATCAAACTATTACCTTCATGTAGGAATTCCGACGCAATTTGTGACAGGATAGTCTATAGACACACGACTTTCTGATGCTATTCTCTGCACTTACCGAGTGCATCTAAGTTACCAAAAATTTGTGTAGGTTTTTTTTTCTCCCATTCACAGTGTTGTATCAAACATTCCATTAAAACAACACTTTTCCAGCAGTTCCTCTCATCCAATATCGCAATTGTCAAGGGGGGGCATGCATGAAATGTCCCTGAATGAAAGTGAAAGTGGCAAACTGCAGTTAAAGTCAACAAATTGTTCATTTGGCAAATAATTTGATTACTGTTGTCCATGTAAACGTAGTCACTGTCTTTCTTCTCTGCGTCTGTGTTTGTTTTGCCTCTGTGAAAATCAGTGCGTGCTCGAACTGAAACTCCCCTTTTTATGCAAACCCTTCCCTCTTTCGCCACTCGACACTTCCATCTAAACAAAGCTGGACTCACCCATTTTCCTGATGTTTTCAAACTAGAGTTGTGAAAACACCCTGCTGAGACGGCCCTTTAACATTAGAATAATAAAAAAAAAATACTTTATTACATCCAGTTTTTACCTGCAGTTTCTAAACTTAAGTCTCTTAACTGCTCATGTGTTTTGCTAATAGTTGATGATGGTGAAGAAAGTGTGTCTAAAGCCGAGAGCATGGTAGAAGAAGAGAATGTAGATGATGAAGGAGAAGAAGACCTGGAGGACGATCTGACAGATGGGGAAGATGAGATGGAGACAGAAGATGGGGAAATGATGGATTCAGAGGATAGGAAGTTTGCGATCGGTGCCGAGCGCACTGAGTCTAGATCATATGGATCCATTACACACAAATGTGAGGTACGGGATTCTGTTATTTTGTAATCCTTATTATGAAATGGATAGTTCCAGACCCTGATTTTCATCCATTTTCAAAGCGGTTGTAAATTACTCTACAAACCCACACCTGTGACCTCATTATGCCAATATTTACTGTGCCGCTGCAAATGTGTGTTGCTTGGCAACCAAACTGCTGTCATAAGTACATTTTAAAGTAAAAAGGTATTTAAATAAATAATTTACATTTTATACAACAGTAAGCCCCGTGAAGGTGTGATAATAAACACGTATTCTAATGTTAAAAATGTTAATCTGTTTTCAACATTGACAAAAAAATATCTTAAAATATCTTTAGAATATTAGAAAGATTTCTGAAGGATCGTGATGCTAAAGACAGGAGTAATTATTCTGAAAATTCAGATTTGAATCACAGGAATAATTTACACTTTATATACATATTAATATAGAAATGAAATGATGTTTTCTAACATTTTTAAGTGAACAAACGCAGCCATAGTGGATATCCAAAAACATTTATAATTACCAAAAGTACTATTATTATATTAAACATATTGTGTATATTATTAGATTTTGAAATTATGAAATATGCTTTTTAAATTTACATCTTGGGAAAACAATTTTATAGTAAGGTATTTAGAGTAAGGCATTTAGTTCTTTACCCCTAAAATAACAATTGGTCAATATAGCACTTTTTTTTTGTTTGGTGGGACTGGAAATCAGGTTTATTTCACCAAAAATGTATTTCAAATGATGAAGTTAAAACAGTGGTATTGTGTTTAAACATGTAATCTTTTTATTATTTTACAGCAAAGAATTTTTGTATTTTTAATTTGTAAGATAGGCTATCAGTAGTTAACAGAATAAAACAAAAATTATAGTTTACTCCAACATAACTATAAATTGTAAACTTGTTTCATTAATTTTCAAACGGTCTCTTTTAATTTTTATACTATACCTGTATATTTGTTTTCTGTCATGTTTTCATTATGGTATACTGCTTATTGCAGGACTGTGGGAAGAAGTTTACACACACAGGCAACTTTAAGCGTCACATGCGCATTCACACAGGAGAGAAACCATTCACCTGCAGAGACTGTAACAAAGCCTTCTCAGACCCAGCAGCCTGCAAAGCTCATGAGAAAACTCACAGGTGAACACTAGATCTTCCACTACAGCCTCATCTGTCTGTCTACTATCCACATTTTTCCTCATATTACTATGGCGTTTTAAATTATAGGTTGAAATTCTAGTATGAGGAACTTCCATTCAAAGTTGTGCTACAAATAATTCATATACTTTGTGAAAACGGAGTGTAACGTTTTGTGTTTTATTCTTATCCATCATTAATAACAACATTAAGTTTGGTATTTTAACATGACATTAACATCACATGCACATCTGTAGCCAAAGCCCTTTCAGTTCATTGTGTTTTGATTATGTAACTCCAGATTATTTACTCTATATTACATTATTATTTAACACATCTGTAATGCTACATTCTAGTATTTGGGGTTATTCATGGTATGCTGAAAGTTATTTAAGTCTAATAAGTTTTCTTTTAAATATATTTAATGGATGAACTGTGAGGAGAATAATAACACCTCACTATAGCCAGTTTTAAAACACTTTACTGATTGTTTATAGCTGATCCTATATTATCATAGGGCATAGGAAAAAGGAGAATACACCAAATTTACAGCACTCTGCAGGTTTTATCACACATGTTTTCACACAATAATAATAATAATTTCTGCTCCTGCAGTCCTGTAAAGCCGTACTGTTGCTCAACGTGTGGAAAGAGTTACAGACAGATCAGTCTGCTGAACCTGCACAGAAAGCGGCACACGGATGAGGCGAGATACAGCTGTGAGGACTGTGGAAAACTCTTCACCACTTCTGGAAACCTAAAGCGCCATCAGCTGGTCCACAGCGGAGAAAAACCCTACCACTGCGATCACTGCGACCGGGCCTTTTCTGACCCCACTGCGAAGATGAGGCACCTGGAGACTCACGACACAGATAAAGGGCACAAATGTCAACACTGTGACAAAAAATTCAACCAGGTAAGAGATCAGTTTGAATTCACGATAAACGTAAACCTTGTTGACTTTATAAATGTTGTTATAAAAGCCTTCAGAGGTATAATGACATAATAATGATGATATAACACATAATTGTTACAACAATTTTTGTCAGTGTTTTTTTTATAATAAATATAAAAAAATATATAATTTGTTTTTTATATATTTTATTTAGCAAGAAACCAATAATTTGATTGAAATTGACTCTAGAATTAAACTTTTTGTCCTCAATAAATTCTGCTGTTTAGAATTTTTTGTACTGAAACTTAAGACTGGAGAAGTGATGCTGAAATTTCAGTTTTGCCATCATAGGAATAAATTAATACAGTGTACAATATGTAAAATAGCTATTGTAAATTCTTATAATGGTACATAATAAAACTGTATTTTTAATCTAACGAATGCAACCTTTGTAAGAATTAAAGTACACTTTCATAATAGTTTAGTAATGTAATTTTAAACAAAACTTCTTCCACGCCCTCAAATATACCCAGCTCAAGTGCAGATTTTCCTGTGCGCTCTCAAATAAATGCTGCTGAAGTGCGATTTAGTGCGTTTGTTTATGTATAATTATATTATATTATATTATATTACATTATATTATATTATATTATATTATATTATATTATATTATATTATATTATATTATATTATATTATATTATATTATATTATATGCAGACACTCTTTGGCAGTATAATACAATAAATTTTTTTTCTTCATTCTTTTTGCTTTTGAGGCAGAATGAGCACTGTAATGTTTATATTTTTTATTAATTTCTTTTTTATTTATGTTTAGGTGGGTAACCTGAAAGCACATCTAAAGATCCACATTGCAGATGGGCCACTGAAGTGTAAGGAGTGTGGGAAACAATTCACCACCTCAGGTAAGTTTCACACATCCAGATGAGGCATGTTTTTTTTTTTGCAACCATATGTGCATTCATGGAGGAATTTTAATGTGTCCATCATCTGTTCACAGGCAACCTGAAGAGACACCTGCGTGTGCACAGCGGTGAGAAGCCATTCATCTGTATGCACTGCCAGCGAGCCTTCGCTGACCCCGGGGCCCTGCAGAGACACGTCCGCATCCACACAGGTATATATACAGTTGAAGTCAGAATTATTAGCCCCCCTTTTACATTTTTTTTTTCTTTTTTTTAAATGTTTCCGAAAAGATGTTTAACAGAGCAAGGAAATTTTCATAGTATGTCTGATAATATTTTTTATTATTTTTTAACTTATTTGTTTTATTTCGGCTAGAATAAAAGCAGTTTTTTAATTTCAATTTTCATTTTAAGTTCAAAATTGTAAGCCCCTTTCAGCTAATTTTTTTTTTCGATAGTCTACAGAACAAACCATCATTATACAATAACTTGCCTAATTACCCTAACCTGCCTAGTTAATCTAAATAACCTTGTCACAAGCTGTATAGAAAAATGTCTAGTAAAATATTATTTACTGTCATCATGGCAAAGATAAAATTTATCAGTTATTAGAGATGAGTTATTAAAACTATTATGTTTAGAAATGTATTGGAAAAAAATCAGCTCTCTGTTAAACACAAATTGGGGAAAAACATGAACAGGGGGCTAATAATTCTGACTTCAACTGTATGTCAATATTACACTTAAAAACTTTTACAATTTTGAACATTTGCAGATATTTAGAAACACAATATATTGTCATAATATTGTTATCATGGGCACTTTAAAAATATAGTTAATAATTATTTATTATATTATCTTTTTGAGCACCTTTTTGAGAAGAATGGCAGTGGTGTTCTTCACAGAACAAATTGCTTAAATACTTAATCGACAAACATGCATTTTTTATATATATTAAATGTTCAGACTTTTTTATAGGCCTTTTGTTCATCAACACTTAACAATAAAGTTCCATTTGTCAACATACAGGTATGAGACAATAAACTAGAATATCGAGGGAAAGTCCATTTATTCCAATAATTTGTTTCAAAAAGTGAAACTTGTGTGTTATATTAGTTTACCACACACAAAGTGAATTATTTCAAGCCTTCATTTTATTCAGTTTTTATTAATTATGGATTAAAGATAAAAAAAAAACCTCAAATCCAGTATTTCTACAAAATTAGAATATGGAAGCAAGGGTGACTGAGCCTGGTGTCAGAGCATCAAGAACCCCCACATACAGACGTCTGCATGACATGTGATACAGCTGTAGAATTCCATGCGTCAAGCCACTCCAGAACCGAAAACAATGTTAGAAGCATCTGAACTGGGCCAAAGAGAATAAGTACTGGTCTGTTGCGCAGTGGTCCCAAGTCTTCTTTTCGTATAAAAGCTAATTTTGTATTTCATTTCACATCAAATCAAATCAAGGTCTCAGAGTCTGGAGGAAAAGTCAAGCTGCTTAATGTCCAGTGTGTTTCCACAATCAGTGATGGTTTGGAGAGCCATGGTGTGGGTCCTTTGTCTTTTATCAAGTCCAATTTCAACACTGCTCTATACCAGGACATTTTAAAGTGCTTCATGCTTCCCGTTGTCGACAAGCTTTTTGGAGATGATGATTTTATTTTCTAGCAGGACTTGGGACCTGCACATAGTGCCAAAGCTACCAGTACCTGGTTTAAGGAGCATGGTATCCCTGTTCCTTGTGTACTCACCTGACCCTGATCCCATTGAAAATCTATGGGCTATTGTCAAGAGGAAGATGAGGGAACAGAGACCCGATGCTGACAAGCTGAAGGTCGATATCAAAGCAACTTGGGTACCATAACACCTCAACTGTGTCAAAGGCTGATCGCCTCCATGCCACACTGCATTGATGCTGAAATTAGTGCAAATGGAGGCTCAACAAAGAACTGAGGACATAATACAGTACATTAACACACTTTTCAGAAGGACAACACGTGTTTAAGACCCTTTTTTATTGGTTACATGAAATATTTTGTGATATACTGGATTAAGGTTTTTCATCTTTAATCCATAATCATTAAAACTGTATCAAATGAAGGCTTGAAATATTTCACTTTGTGTGTAGTGAGCAAATATAACACACACTTTTCGCTGTTTGAATCAATTGATTAAAATAAATGGACTTTCCCTCGATTTTCAAGTTTTTTTGGCACGTACCTGTAGTTAATTAAACAAAACTACGAAATTGAATAAATTAAATTAATAATTAAGTTAATTATGAAAACTACGATGAAAACTACTAGCAAAACATTTAATCCTTTAACTGGCATCATAACTGCATACTTGACCTTTGTGAATAGGTTATTATTATAACAGCAACAAAAACTGAAACAAATTGTCAGGAACAATTTATGCTAAGAAATTTGTCAATTTTTGGTTTCAGTTTTTCTTAGAGTGGACATTAAAGTGTTAAGGTGATGTTAATGTTTAATAACCAATTGAAATTAATCAATAGAGCTATAATGTCTGTAACAAATGAAGCTATTTCTTACAGTTGATGGTAGTTAAAGCATTAACTAACATTTACAATGAGAACTTACTGTAAAGAGTTGCCTATTGAAATTCTGTTTACTCTAAACAGTTATGCATAATAGTAAAAGCAATGTGCAGATATATAGTTATTTATGCTTTTACACCTGTTAAAGTAGCTTATTTCAAAATTGTGATGTCGTATCTAGCGATAAAAGCTTATGTGATAGTCGGCGCAATAGCCTAGGGGTTAGCGCGCTGACATATGGTGCAGTAGCACGTCAGGGTGTCCCGAGTTCGAATCCCGGCTCGAGGACATTTTCCAACCCTACCCCCCTCTCTCTCCAACTTAGCTTCCTGTCTCATTAATGTTTTCTCTAATAAAGCCAAAAAGGCCAAAAAATAAATCTTAAAAAAAAGAAAAAAAGTATGTGATATGTATGTAGTACCATTATATACCTAATTGAATAAGTCTCTTTGTTTCACTGTTTTAGGTGAAAAGCCCTGTCTGTGTCTGATTTGTGGAAAAGGCTTCACGCAGGCCAGTTCACTCATCGCTCATGTTCGCCAGCACACCGGAGAGAAGCCATATGTGTGTGACCGCTGCGGCAAAAGGTAATTCAGACACTACAGGAATGGTTTTACACAGATTCACAGTGACACCAAATATTGAAATGATTCAATCACAACTCATAGGTTTGTCCAGTCCAGCCAGCTAGCAAATCACATTCGTCACCATGACAACATCCGACCACACAAATGCCAAACCTGCAATAAAGCATTTGTCAACGTGGGTGATCTGTCAAAACATATCATCATCCACACAGGTAAGATGTGACATTTTTTGTTTTAATGTTTCTTATCCTTTTCTTTCCTCTAATGGCTGTCAGGATTATGTAATTTGCCTGACAAGCCATTGTCTAAGAAATAAATGTGATTATTTTATTATTTTGATTATTAAAGGGTTAGTCTACCCAAACATTAAAATTCTGTCTTTAATTACTCATTCTCATGCCATTATCAAGCCCTGAGACATTTGTTCAACTTTAAAACACTAATTAAGATATTTTAGGTGAAATCAGAGAGCTCCCTCATCCTCCATACACAACAATGATCCCAGAAAAGTCCAGGGGCCAGTTGCACCAGCAGTGCACAAATAAAAATGTAGCCTAGTTATGATTTAAAGGGACACTAAGTTGCAACTTACACATTACTAAATGATTTTGTATTGCACCACTGAACTTAGTTTAAACGTAATGCTGCGCTCCAACTAAATAATTACGGAATCCTCCCTCATGTCTAACGGTAGAAAAGATATGACCACAAGATTAGTTTACATTGAGGAGCTTACGATCATAATGAAAATGGTCATCCTCTACTCACAGTCTTTAAAGGTGCTGTTTGTAAGTTTTTGACTCTTCTAAAGCATAAAATTACCATAATACGTTTGCAGATATTTAGAAAACATGCTATGTGAACATACCTGTTTATCTGAAAAACAGTGATGAAGTCAGATATTCTGCTTTGAAAATGTTTTTTTCTGTGCCGGAACACTGTCTATGTTTATGTTCTTTTAATCCACCCAATGCCAGTTTAGCCAATTATATTTCCGCACTCCGGGTTGCCTTGGTGGAAAACTGCGTTTTTTATTCATTCATTCATTCATTCAGAAAGGCTCTGAAAGCATGCATCTGTGACCGAAATGTGACTGAAATGCGACCTCCGGTGAACAGTAGACTCCAAAATGAGACCGATTCAGTTTAACATGAGGTTAATAATTAGCAAATTATATAAATATTACAAACATTAGGTGTGCAGGTTACATTGTAACCGTATGTCCCAACAACACGCTTCATGACGAGATACGCAGTGATAAGCAATTTGGCTCTTTGCACCGGACGAAACACAACAGAAATTTAAATACAGCCATTCAGAAACACAGAATATGCACTCACTCACGAAATGGTAGGGTTTATAATCTATTTAATACACATTAGCCCTCTTTAACGTTATTAAATGTAGATGCTCAATCACGTGTTTAGTTCTAAAGTTCGATTTCAAATGGTTTATCTTATTATAAGATCTGAGGTGGACTATCTGCTGCTGCTTTCAGTATATAGCAATAAATGTCATGTAAAATGGCATTCAAACTCACATTGTTAGCATTTAGCACTAAATAAAGCACATGAGGTTTACCTGAGGTGATCATGGTCATAGTTTTCTGTTGTTCACCTGTGATATATAGAAGCCGTTTCTAATATATCAAGTCAAGGTGATGGTTTTGACAAAAACTCCTTTAATATGGAAAATATTACTTCTATCGGGTGCCGTTACTTTTATTTAGAACACGGTTTAAATCACTTGCTCCTGTCCTCAATCTGGCAACCCGCGCTTCAGTTTGTTTTGATCCAGGAGTGCAATATCTAGTTTAACCACTGGGTGTCAAACTTACATACTGCACCTTTAATTTTTTCCCAAATATCGCATTTGTTTCAGTTTGTGGAAGGAGTTTAATCTTTAAAAGAGTTCAAAAGAGTAAGCTACTGTGATACCCCTGTGCTTTGTTTTAAACAGACAAAATCATGTGCAGGCATCCGGATATACATTAATACACAGCGCTCATGAAAGTGTGCCCTATAGTGACACTAAAGAGAATAAGCTGTTGAATAAAGTCATTATTTTTGTTTCATTTTATCCAAAATATTTAAAATTGTGCCCC
Organism: Danio tinwini; assembly: GCA_903798205.1. NCBI lineage: Eukaryota > Metazoa > Chordata > Actinopteri > Cypriniformes > Danionidae > Danio > Danio tinwini. Next base: position 10,190,580 of record CAIGQZ010001345.1, on the reverse strand, counting down.
AAAAATGAACAAATGTCTCTGAGGTTTAAAATGACATGATAATGAGAGATTTGACAGAATTTTTATTTTTGGCTGAACTACCCCTTTAATTGTCTGTTTTCAGCATTTAACAATTAATTGTCTGTTTTGGGGCTTAGTTTATAGACTGTAAAGATATGGACGTAGTATCCGTGACATCACCCATGGATTTCTGAACACTGCAAAAGAAACTACAAGTAGGCGCGGCCAACCAGTGGCCATTTTGTTTGCGCGTTATCACACTGACAGCAGGATACCAAACAAAGGCAAAATGGTGAAGCGTGAGCGGAGCTACAGACACCTGCTGGCATTTTGCTTAAACCTGGCTTAAAACAGACTTTTTTTTGGGAGCACGCTTAATACTTTATTACCTGCGACTCGCTTGTGTTCTGACCACATGTGCTTGGTTGTGCACTACATCGATAAAATATTTAGACTCTTAAGAACACTGTTGTAACACATTGAGCCACTAAGCATTGTTCTTATGACAATTATTTTACAGGAGAAAAACTCGAATAACATCCAAACACTTCAAATATAGTCTGTGTTAATAAATGCAAGGCTATTGATGAAATCCAGGCATAACACTGTACGACAATGTTTCAGATGACATTGAAAGTTGCAGAGCCTACAGCTAATCAATCTGTCAGATTCTGGAGTGCATTACAGGTCTAAAGAAAAATATAAATGATAAATGATAATTTCACTCACCTGGGAAATGGAGGCCATATGAATGGTTTGTGAGCACAAATAAGTGCACACAACATGCTATAGTATCTGATAATTGCAGGAAATAATTCCAAAAGGCAAATGACTGTGTGAAGAAACATTAACCAAAACAAAAATATGATGTGTATGCTGAGCAGCGGATAATTAGCGGGAATCAGCTGATGTGACGAGACAGTGAGCAGCAAGAGCTAGCTGTCACGCAAGTGGCCACACCCTTAATTATGCAAACTTAATAAAACTTAATAAAAACGAAACCGATGAGTTATAAAAAAGATTCACCCCCCTCACAGTTGTCATGAAGGGTAATCATAGCAATATGCCATTTTTTTTTGTACCAGTCTGTAAAGATGTTTTTATCAGCTGTAAAATTGGCCAATTTATCAATGCAGTCAGAAATCATATGGATTTCCTGGAGCCAGCCCCCCAAGGCAAGTCGATGAATTGCAGTTTTAGTTACTTCTGTATTGGCTTCCCGAGGGAGAGCGGGAGGTTGCCGCTTGGCTGTCATGCTTTTTTGTGTAAACTAAATAATGACAAATTACTTCTACAAGTTACAAATGATAGTGGTTAATTGAAATTTTTCTAAGAGTTCACATTGTGCCTTAAAATATGTTTTTTTTTTAAATATTTTTCATTAATCAAGTGTTATGCAAAAGTGTTCTAAAAATCATAGCGACAAATATAGGTTAGAGTTGGTTAAAGAGCTACTTACA
>CAIGQZ010001345.1:10166093-10188720 GCA_903798205.1 Danio tinwini | reverse complement strand
ACTGTACATATACATTTGTAATTATGTTTATCTATCTGCACACTTCTGATTATTAACAGCGACCTGTACATTTATCCATCTATTGTAAATCTCTGTTCATAGCTAACACAACCTGTATATAATGTTCATAGTACATCCATTTGTAAATATCCCATAATTTTTCTATAACTGCACTTTATAACTTATACCTGTATCCTGCACTTGCTGCTATTGCACTCCTGGTTAGACCTAAACTGCATTTCGTTTCCTTGTACTTGTACATGTGTGATGACAATAAAGTTGAATCTAATCTAAAAATATATATATACATTTTGTCTCATTATAATATTCAATGAGTCCATGAGGCAGCATGCTATTGGCTGGAGCTCCGGGTCAGAGTGCACATCCGCGTTTACGCTGACGTTGTCCAAAGGAGGAAAATGGCGACGGGCTGCTTGTCAGTGAGGGAGACCGCGACTCCTGCAACATTAACCTGCAAAAGACGACGTGCCACAATGGCTACAGCATTGTCTGGGGGCTTCAGCAATAACGTCCTTTTTGTTTTATCCGTTGTGTTAATGTTGCAGGGAGTTTTAGGAGACGGAAAGACTCTTGTTCTGCTAGACAATCCCAACATCAGAGACACTCATTCAATCTTCTTCCGCAGTTTAGCAGGTGAGCTACACGTTGTCTTGTGTTTTCTATTCAAATACGTCAAATTGTGATGCTGGCACGTGAAAATAAATATAGCATAATCATTTATATGCGATTTTATGAGTAGAGGATGTACACTGTGAAAATCTTTTCAAGGTTGGTTGGTTGGTTTAAAGCATTTTAACCAATAATTACTTACATTTTTTTTTCAGATCGTGGATTTGACCTTACTTTTAAGACTGCTGATGATCCTGGTCTCTCCCTGATCAAGTATGGTCAATTCCTCTATGACCATCTCATCCTTTTCTCTCCATCAGTGGAAGGTAATTTGTATTCCAATAACTGAATTGTGTGTCAGCCTGCAATTTTCAGTAAAGAGTATTCATTTTGTTATCTTCACACATTTCCACAGATTTTGGGGGTAACATCAACGTCGAGACCATTACAGCCTTTATTGATGGTGGAGGAAATGTTCTTGTTGCTGCAAGTTCTGATATTGGTGAGTGTTGTGTTGGTTTTGTGTAAATTCACGTATAATAGCATGCTGGTGACATGAAAATGATCTTTTATCGTTATGAATCTGGTAGGTCATCCTCTGAGAGAGCTAGGAAGCGAATGTGGTATTGAATTTGATGAGGAAAATACTGCTGTTATTGATCACCACAACTATGATATTTCTGATCCTGGTGAGGTAAGTAATAGAAAGAGCAAAATAATTTGAGTTCATAGTAATTTGTGTTGTTTGAAAGGTCTTGAAGTAAATGTTTAAACTTTTTAAATTCATGCTTCTAATATTATGGTCCATTACTTTTGAGTAGACTGAATTGAAGATAAAGTTTTTTGGACACTCCTATTTAATCATTTAGAGAATGAAATTCTCTGTTTTGTCTGACATCGCTTGTATGGTTATTATGGTCAATGATTAAAATAAACATTCATATGTTTGTTTCCCTGATATTGATTGATTGTTCGCATTAATTGCAGTTAAAAACAACAACTTGTCAAGTAATTATTTTATAAGATTAATGAAAGAGAGAGAGAGAGGGTGCAATATCTGCCACATAATCAATATAAACTAATATCAAAATATGGCATACATCACATGCATAAATCATGCCATGGACATTGCATTAAGATGCCTACTGGTTTAAAAGGCCTAGATTAAAAGATGATGGCCAAATGAGAACTTTTCTGTCATAAACTATAGTAAAAGAACTTGTCAAAAATAATAATAATAATAAAAAAAATTAAACCCTGCAAACAAATTAAATACTCGAACGGAGAAAAGGAAGCTCTTTTATTATCAGCTGTTAGTCAACTTCAGCTCTTATTTTCTGATTATTGTGCCTTTGCCATGTGCTGTGTAAATGCAGACAATCGAATATGAGTCACTTTTAAAAGATGCAAGCAGGTCAGCAAAAAAATCTGGTACAGACACAAAATCATAATTGACCATCAAGATCTGCCTTGTAAATGCAGCAGTCCCCTTTTCAGACAGGTTTCTTAATCTCTTTCGGCCCAAAAATAGCCACAAATTTGTTATGAGGGTTATGTTTCTTCTGTTGAACACAAAACATGACATTCTAGAGAATGTTAGGAAAAAGCAGCCACTGACATCCAAAAAAAATACTATGGAAGTCAATGGCTTCTTTTTTCCAGCATTCTTCAGTATATCATGTTTTATGTTCAACAGAAGAAGAAAAAACCTGAAACTGGTTTGGAACAATTCAACAAAGAGTAAATGATGGCAGAAATGTCATTTTCCCATAAAATACCCTTTTTAATATAGTAATTTTTAATTGTCTTGACATTCACACTAAATCGTTTTTGAAGCTTTGTCATGTCATTAAAGATTACTTTTTTTTTTTTCAGCACACACTAATTGTTGCTGATCCAGAGAATCTTCTCAAAGCCCCAACTATAGTTGGCAAGCCCACCGATAAACCAGTCCTGTTTAAAGGTGTTGGGTAAGTGGTCTCTTGATACCCTGGCATGTGCAGTTTTTGTAAAATATAAATGTTACAAGTTGCCACTCTTCCTCAGTATGGTGGCCGACCCAGATAATCCTCTGGTGCTGGACATTCTGACAGGCTCTTCCACCTCATACTCCTACTTCCCTGATCGTCCCATCAAACAGGTAAAGATTTCAGAGATTTAATGTTTTTCTGCTGGCAGCTAGCTCTCTGCAACTGTCACATGGTCACCCACTGAAACTAAGCAGGGCTGCGCCTGGTCAGTACCTGGATGGAAGACCACATGGGAAAGCTTGGTTGCTGCCGGAAGTAGTGTTAGTGAGATCAGCATGGGGTGCTCAACCTGCGGTCTCTGTGGGTCCTAATGCCCTAGTATAGTGAAGGGGACACTATACTGCTCAGTGAGTGCCGTCTTTCAAATGAGACGTTAAACCGCAGTCCTGACTCTCTGTGGTCGTTAAATATCCCAGGATGTCCTTTGAAAAAGAGTAGGGGTTTAACCCCAGCATCCTGGCCAACTTTGCCCACTGGTCTCTGTCCGTCAGGGCCTCCTAACCATCCCCATATCATAATTGGCTTCATCACTCTGTTTCCTCTCCACCAATCAGCTGGTGTGAGGTCTAGCGCAATATGGCTGCCGTCGCATCATCCAGGTGGATGCTGCACACTGGTGGTGGATGAGGAGATTTTCCCAATGTGTAAAGTGCTTTGAGTGTCTAGAAAAGCGCTAAATAAATGTAAGGTATTATTACGTATTATTATTATTATTTTTGTTATATTTATTTCAACTCATGCAAATTGTCTGTTTGCTCTCCAGTATCCTCATGCAGTTGGAAAGAACACCCTTCTAATCGCTGGTCTGCAGGCAAGAAACAATGCACGTGTGATTTTCAGTGGATCACTGCACTTTTTCAGCGATGCTTTCTTCAACTCCGCCGTGCAGAAGGCTACTACTGGATCAAAGAGGTCTGTTGTGTTGCGTTAATTAGTTATGTTCAAAGCTATAATATTCATTAGACATATTTTATTTTCTAATTGTGATGTTAAAGGGCACCTATGGTAAAACATCTACTTTTTAAGCTGTTTGGACAGATATATGTATAGGTATAGTGTATAGACCGTCATATTGGGGTGATATAAACACACTCAGTCCTTTTTTTTCAATTTAACAACATTAAAACGGTGGACCAATTGGAGCTGTTTTGAGATCGACCGCAACTTGACGTAGGAGTGCGGTCCCCTCGCCCACCAATATTGATTGACAGGTGCGCATTACCATATGCTCAGTTGGTTGTCACGTCCGCCATTTTCAGCGTGAGTCAAAGCGACGTCACCAAAGAAACACCCTTGCTCTATTTTTAGATGTAAGGCTCATTGGGCTCAACATTCACCACGTTATCGCTCTCCTCCACGCCAGTGTTTGTGAGTTTTGGTGGGTTTGCATACATGTGTACTTTTGATTGTGTCTTCCGTAAACTACAGCCGTTTGCATTTCCCGCGGTCACAGAAGCTCCTGTCATCTTAACTAGGTGCAGCTGGAAAGTGCGAGCGCGTTGCCTCACGTGCGCCTCACATTCGCTCACTATTCTGCCGCCTAGGTCGCCTCTATGGACGCGCTGGCCCTGCTCAGGACACTGTTCATATTTCTGCCGCGCCACAGAGCGTTATCTGAATAGTTTCATTTTAAATAACGTGAATGTGCGCGTTTGGTGTGCCTTGTCGTGGCTCTGAGTGGCACATCCGGTGTATGACCCCCTTTAGTTATAGCCTCAAGCAGGTCGTACACCAGAAGCGCTGTTTGGCGACAAGCAGCGTCGCGCCACGCAGCGCCATGCATTTCTAAATTCTAAATATAAAGTTCTATCAGGTGACATACCGGCGCCGCAAGTGTGCGATACTTTCAACTGTCATGCGCGCGCCGTGTCGCAGTGCATCAGGTGTGTGATGCCCTTCAGTCAAAGTTAATTCAGTGTGCTTGGTTATTAGCCTCGGTGTAGGCTACAAGCTCGGAGCTTTAAACTAGCACACAGTTGGCTGTAAAACTATACAAAGACACAAATGATTTTGTACTCTCTACTTGGTCTGTGTCCGAGTCGTACATGTACAGCTGAATGCTGGACCTCTCACTCATGTTGCTTCTCTCTGTCTGCCTGTCTGTGGTCATACACAAAGCGGGGGAGCTCTTGGCTCCGCCCCTTTGTTAAGTTGGGAGGGAAGTCGAAACTAATTTTCATGTGAAGCAACATGCCCCTAAAACAACGAACTGTGTACACGCCCCCATAATGACACTTTTTAACACATCATAATTAAAAAATCTGAATTGTGTTTTGAACTGAACCTAAACTGGCACACTCAGAAGAATCATAATATTAATATAACATCTTAAAAAAGGGGTGAAATAGGTGCCCTTTAAAGTTCACATGAACCTGAAGCTGTGACCGTTTTTTTGACACAGTTCCTAGAGAAACAGAATATTAAATGGGAACATACCTTCCAACACCAACGGAGTCTCCCGTATTTCAGACCCACCTCCCGGTTTGTCATTTCTCTCGGAAAACTCCCGGAATTTCATCCCCTTCCCCCAATTCCCCAGGTGATTGGTACAATCTGTAACACCCCATTCACATGGGGCTTCAGCGTCAACGCTTGACAGAGGGCATGTCTGAAGTTGGGGCTGATGCGATCGTCATAGCAGCGTCAGCCAATGAAATTAGTCAGCAATCGGCTACTGTCTGAACTGGTGTATTTGCATACAGCGATCTGATTGGCGGGCGCTTCCATCGGCACTTAAAGTTGAGAGAGTCCCAACTTCTGCAGTGATCAATGCCACTAATGAGGTGCCGACGGATCCACAATGCAGTGCGTTGAAGCTGACGCCCCTTATAAATGGGTCGTAACACCCCCGGATAGCCAACAGACCAGGCACCCCTTCAGGTCGCTCTGCTCACCATCTGATTGCCATCTGATTTAATATTTCTTTTCTCTAGGAACTGCATCACAAAAAAAAGGTCACAGCTTTAGGTTCCTGTGAACTTTAAGCTCTAAACTATTTGTGCAGAGTTTTTATGGTGTATATGTATGTTTGACTCAGATATGAACAGACTGGTAACCAGGATCTGGCTGAGGCCTTGTCCCGCTGGGTGTTTAAAGAGGCTGGCGTTCTCAGAGTCGGAGCTGTTACCCATCATCCTGTTGGAGAGGGCACACCACCTGCTGCCTACACGGTCACTGACCTTGTGGTGAGGCATAGCTTAATATTACAGTTTTTATATTGGCATAATACTTTAAGCGAGTAAATATTTTAATTCTGAATAATGTTTTGCTTGGACATTAGTTTTAAACTTTTTAACGGAACACAGTATGCTCAAACGAACAGCATTTTGACTCACTAGATCTGGCTGGATTGTCCCTACAGGAATATAGCATAGTGATTGAGATGTTGTCTGGTGGAAAGTGGGTCCCCTTTGATGGAGACGACATTCAGCTGGAATTTGTCAGAATTGATCCATTTGTTAGGACTTATCTCAAGAAGAATGGTATGTTGTAATCAGTATTTGATTGACATAAAATATACTATCTTTGAAAATGCAACAATATTTACAATTTCTCAAACATCATGTGATTTTAAACGGTAACAAAAAATGTACTATATCCCAAACTTTTGAACAGTAGTGAATGTTAACATTGAATCTGCTGTATATACCGGTATATGTTTCTCTTCTGTTGTATAGGTGGAAAATACAGTGTACAGTTCAAGCTTCCAGATGTATATGGAGTTTTTCAGTTCAAAGTTGACTACAACAGACTCGGCTACACGCACCTGTACTCTTCAACGCAGGTGAGATTCATAAAAATTGTTATGACAAAAAAATTACACCTCGATAAAATCTTACTGCCAAAAAAAAGGTTCCGTTTTGTTGGCTTTTTTTTATTGGTACAGTTCGTTAGTGAGTTCTATTCAAAAAGCTTTACAAAATTACTTTATATAATTCAATAAAATAATAAATTATTATTACAACCCCCCCCCACACATACACACACAGTCATAAATAAAATTACATTTGTTAATGACTGACAATTTTATTTATTTTCACATTTTATGATTTAAAGAACAGTTACATGTTTGTAATAATTTTACATATAACAAACATAATTTAGGACACAATGCAGCCTCAAATAACTAGATTGATGTAATTTTACATTCCTATCAGCAACATGTTTTTAAACATTTAAAATGCTCTAAAATTTTGCATGATCACTTTTCAGAATAAGTATGTTTTGATTATTTTTATAAATATTATTTTAAATATTAGATACTACTTTCTTGATTAATATGCTTATATAATATGTATTTTAAATAAAATTATTTTTAAATGCATAAAATATCTGCTCTTGATGTTTATTTGATGTTTTTGTTTCTTCCACAGGTTTCTGTCCGCCCACTACAGCACACCCAGTATGAGCGCTTCATCCCCTCTGCTTTTCCATATTACGCCAGTGCATTCTCTATGATGGCGGGACTCTTTGTCTTCAGTGTCGTCTTTCTCCATATGAGAGAAAAGGAAAAGTCTGATTAACGGAGTATCAGTGAAGATGTAGAAAATGTAAAACAGAAAAAAAAGATCATGGGCTCCCCTAACTGTCATGAGTAATAGAGATCTGAAATATATGTGGGCTCATTTTGATGAATTGGATGGTGTGCTATTACAGCTAAATGCAACATTTGTAAATTGTGATTTTTGGAGAAATGTTGGGTAATCTAACAAAATATGTTGGGGTTTTTTTGTTTGCCAATGGGATGTTTAAAGTGTTTTGGGGCACACTTTGTCTTTCATTTGTACAAAAGGCAACTTAGTATGGCTTTATAATACAACATGCACTGATGTTTCAGCTCTTGGTATGAAGATTTCAAAATCTTTGAAAATTTGTAGGGAGAAAAATGGATGCTAAAAATGTGGCTAAAAGACAGTAAAATTAACATTCCACCACTAAATTGTAGTGCTTGTTTTTGTTTGGACACATGATCACAGCTGAAGGTTTTCTATGATCGTTTTATGATCAGTTATATACAATAATTTATTTAGAGCCTAATTAATTTCTATGCAATATGCATGTAATATAAATAAATTGACTATTTAATAATAGCTTTTATATTTGAATAAAGGATTATCTATTTTGTTTAAAGTAATTTATTCTTGTGATTTCATATTTTTATACTTAAATTACAGAAACCTTTAACTTCATTACTCCAGTCACTTAATCATGCTAATAACCAGATTTGCTCTTATAAAAGTGTATTCTTTGAATAGAAAGTTTAGAAGAAAAGTTAAATTCATCTGAAATAGTCTAGTTCTATCTATCTTTCTGTCTGTCTATCTATCTGTCTATCTATCTATCTATCTGTCTGTCTATCTATCTGTCTATCTATCTGTCTGTCTATCTGTCTGTCTATCTATCTGTCTATCTATCTGTCTGTCTATCTGTCTATCTTATCTATCACGGCACGAACGGAACGCACAGGGAAAGCAAGCATGTGAGACATGCTTGACGAGTGACGTATAAATAAGTCGACAACCACTGTAGTCCTATTATAGCAATTTGCTAGCAACGTATGTCTTTAAAGCAAGCATTTGTTCCAAAAATATATTTTATTGGCAATAGTCTTGAGGTATGACCATTTATAACGTATGTTTTGAAAAGCCTCTTCAAATAATGTTAACCAATTTTATTTTAGCAATGAAACGAAAAACGTAGCAACAGCACTGGCCTACAAATGTACGTCATCAGCAAACAGCTCGTGGCCGGAGTCGGGAGCGCGCGTCAGCTGACATCCGCAGAGAGCAGAGCCAGACATGGATCAACTCAAAGTCAAAGACAGGATCCTCGAAAACATCTCTCTGTCCGTCAAGAAGGTAAGAGACCTCCACGCATGCAGCGACTATATATTTTGACCTTCTCTAGTTTGTAATTCGAAGGTTACTTTAAGCTGTTTGCGGTTTACGCTATCAAAACAGTTGGGCCTCCCCCCCCGTCCTGCTCTGTTTTGGTGAATACAAACGCCAAACATCCAGTGTTTCCTTTTAAGAAAAGGTTTTACGAATACAATGTTAAGCAGTCAGCTGGTAGTGCACTAGATAAGTTGATTCTAGGTTATATTGTGGATTTATAGCGTAGTTAAAAGCTGTTTATCTGTAAAATGACATGAAAGGGATTGCCATTTTATACTTGAGTCAAGTATGTTTGAGTCAAAAGGTTTGTTCACTGACGCATTAAAACTGTGACATGAAGTCTCTGTAAACAAGTTCTGTGATCAAATGAGATCCTATTAATAGGACAAACAGAGCTGCTACTTATTTTATGGAGCCGTCCCTGGTCACTTTGCATTTCTATAGCCATTTTGTTCTGTATTAAAGGGATAGTTCACACAAGCATGAAAACATAGACTGTCAGAGATGTAGGTGGCTTTTCCTCATCAATAGAACATTAAAGGTGCAATATGTATTTTTTGTATCAATAAAATATCCAAAAATATTGAGAGAAATGTTATATATTTTGCTGACTTATTTACTTGTATTATCCCAAACGTTTAGAAAAAAGCCAACTAGTGACACAGACCGTGTGCTGTGTCGCCATGCTCAACTTTTGGTTTGGTTTTATAAAAAAAACATGGAAACCGCCAATCATACTTCATTATGTTTTGCATTTTATTAGATCGCATGCAGCATTATAACAAAATATAAATTTATTTAGCATGTCATTACTAGTCACACGGATCGTGTGCTGTGTGGCCATGCTCAACTTTTGGTTTGGTTTTATAAAAAAAACATGGAAACCGCCAATCATACTTCATTATGTTTTGCATTTTATTAGACCACATGCAGCATTACAACAAAATATTAATGTATTTAGCATGATAAACAGCGCTGCTTCTTCCTCAAGTGATCTGCTGCTTTCGCTGTTGTGCTCCTCTCTCATCAGCAATTACTTCAGCGCTCTTGTTTTGCTTCAAAAGCTTTCAGCCTCTCTATTTGATACTACTATGAAAAAAAAGTGCTTTAGCTCATCCATGAACATGGTTTCCCATATAGTCTCGCATGATTCCACACTTAGTCATGGCATCAACAAACTAAACCTTTATTGGTTATAAAAACGTGTTCTCTAGTGGCAAAAATTACATACTGTGCCTTTAAATAAGAATTTGAATAGAAGCTGTGGTCCATGGTGATTTTTATAAAATTCAAGTCAACAGTTGAAAGCACTCCAAAAATATACACCGGTAAAACTAAACTAATAACCTTGGCTTCTCTGACGATGCATTAAGGCAGGGATGGGCAAACTCGGCCCCCGAGGGCCGGTGTCCTGCAGAGTTTAGCTCCAACACTAATCAAACACCTGAACATGCTAATCAGTGTCTTCAAGATCACTAGAATTCTATAAGCTGGTGTGTTTGAGTAGACTTGGAGCTAAACTGTGCAGGACACCGGCCCTCCAGGACCGAGTTTGCCCACCCCTGTATTAAGGTCTTATGAAGTGAAACAATCAGTTGCAAGACACTGGATGTTTTTTACATCATTACCTTTAATCTAAAGCCTCAGCAATGTGTCCTGAGCAAAAGCACGAGGCTGTGGATTAGCTAATGTTGTAAATATTGTTAAGTTTTTCTAGATGGACTGAACATTTTGCTTTGTGAGACTTCATTGTATCAATAGAAGACATGAGGAGTACTTTGTTTTTGCCTTTTGTATATTCATTTTGACTGTCAGTTCTGAGTGTGTAAATCAACAGCACATTTTCAGTTTGATGAAGTACCCCTTTACCCTACTGAATCCTCACTGTTTACATGATCATGAATGATGCTCTTGCTTTCTTAGACTGTCTTTGGTAGCAATGCTATTCTGAATATCAGTGACTTGCACAACCTGCCGTCGTTGGATTTTTAGCCTATCAGGTGCTTGGCATTAGTGCTTTTTCATGGGTTTTGTGATAGACTTGCACAATCCAAGAATCACAGAGCGGAAAAATCTGAAAATGCATTTCTTAGGTTGTTCATCCAGAATAAAAAGGATTGCTTGGAATGTCATGGCTTTGGGCACTTCAGAAATTTACCACTCGACTTTTTACATTCACCCTCAAGTGCTGTCTCCTTAACACTTTGTATTTAATCCACAGTTACAGAGTTATTTTGCGGCCTGCGAGGATGAGACGCCAGCCATCAGGAATCACGACCGGGTTCTTCAGCGCTTGTGTGAACACCTAGATCACGCTCTGCTTTATGGGTTAGACAAACTGCATCAGAGCCTTTCAAAACTGAAGCACTTTCACAGTAGATGATTGAAGGCTTAAAGTGTTCTTCTGTGTCTTAAAGGCTACAGGACATTTCATCAGGTTACTGGGTTCTCGTATTACACTTCACGCGACGAGAAGCCATTCGACAGATTGAAGAACTCCAACACATAGCCACCAATCTTGGCAGGAGTAAGATGATGTGCTGCTTTGTAATGTTAAAGTACACTGCTGTTGAAAATTTGGGGTCAGTAAATTATTTTTTTGTATGTTATATAATAAATTGTTAGTAAGTATATTATATTATATTATATTATACTATATTATAGGGTTGTCACAATACTGGAATTCGGTACCAATCAGTACTGAAAAAAAAAAAAAGCCTTTTCCCGCTAATATTTCAGCGCTGATTTTCCATTACGTTCACATGCTCAACCGAAATGACTGTGATTGGCTGTTTACTGAACTCACTGCTGTTTACTGAGTGTAACCCATAGACTGTAAAAGATATGGACGTAGTATCCATGATGTCACCCATAGGTTTCTGAACACTGCAAAAGAAGCTACAAGTAGGCGTGGCCAACTGTCGCTATTTTGTTAGTGCGTCATGGCACCAAACGCGGAATACCAAATAAGGGCAAAGAGGCAGAGCGTGAGCGGAGCTACAGACGCATGCTGGATTCTTAGCATTTTGCTTAGACCTGGCTTAGACAGACTTTTTACTTTAGGAGAATGTTTAATACTTTATTACCTGTGACTCGTTTGTGTTCTGACCACACGTGTTTGGTTGTACACTATATCAATAAAGTGTTTAGACTTTTAAAAACACTGTTGTAATACATTGAGCCACTAAACATTGTTCTTATGACGTTTTTCTACAGGAGAAAAAAACGCGTATTACTTTCAAACACTTCAGATATAGTCTGTGTTAGTAAATGCAAGGTTATTGATGAAATCCAGCACTAACACTGTATGACGCTTCAGATGACTGTTTTCTAGCCTACAGCTAATCAATCTGTCAGATTCTGGAGCGCAATACTGGTCTAAAGAACATTATAAATGATAAATGATCTTAAATAAAACCAATACATTTATAGATATGGTATATAAGTATATAATTTCACTTACCTGGGAAATGGAAGCAACTTGAACGGTTTGTAAGCACAATTAAGTCCACATAGCATGCCATACCATCCGATAATTGCAGGAAATAGTTCCAAAAGGCAACGGACTGTGTAAAGAAACATTAACCAAAACAAAAATACGATGTATATGCCGAGATCAGCGGCTAATTAGCTGGAATCAGCTGAGGTGACAAGACAGCGACCAGTGAGGGCTAGCTGTCACTCAAGTGGCCACACCCTTAATTATACAGACTTAATATAACTTAATAAAAACTAAACAGATGAGTTATAAAAAAATTCACCCCCTCACAGTTGTCATGAAGGGTAATCATAGCTACATGCACCAAAGCCATCGTTTGTACCAGGCTGTAATGTTTTTATCAGCTGTAAAAATGGCCAATTTACCAATGCAGAAAGAAAGCGCTTGGACTTCCTGGAGCCAGCCCCCCAAAGCGAGTCGATGAATTGCAGTTTTAGTTACTTCCGTATTGGCTTCCCGAGGGAGAGTGGGAGGTTGCTGCCTGGTGTAACCACGGGGACACTGCACCGTTTTAAAGCCGCGATTCATCAGTGGATCGCTCGTATGACAGCTTATAAACAAACAAGCTGATTGATGTGACTTTGAAATCCTCCACTGTCCCTGTATCTTTGTTTACACTTCGTAAACAGAGGTGAGTTTGGTAAACTGATGACAGCGCTCAAATGTTAGCGGGAAATGGATGTTTTTAAAATGTCAGTATTGATTGGTACCAAATTCCAGTATCGTGATAACACTTTATATCATTCGTTCATTCATTCATTCATTCATTCTCCTTTCGGCTTAGGCCCTTTATTAATCTGGGGTCGCCACAGTGGAATGAACCGTCAACTAATCCAGCATTTGTTTTACGCAGCAGATGGCCTTCCAGCCGCAACCCATCACTGGGAAACATCCATGTACACTCATTCACACTCATACACTACGGACAATTTGGTCTACCCAATTTACCTGTACCGCATGTCTTTGAACTTGTGGGGGAAACCGGAGCACCTGGAGGAAACCCACGCAAACGCAGGGAGAACATGCAAACTCCACACAGAAATGCCAACTGACCCAGCCAAAGGCTCAAATCAGCGACCTTTCTGTGTTACCTACTGCGTCACTGCATCACCCATGTTATATATTATATTATATTATATTATATTATATTATATTATATTATTTAGCCGTGTTTGTTTTTACTTGATCAAAGTTGAGAGTAAAAGTCAATTCACGCTGCAGTGATCGATGATAACAAAAATGTACAATTAAAAGATGACAGCTCTGAGAGATGACAAACACAACTTGATGTGTTGCCACCTGTCTGCATCTGATTGTGCGATTTGAATTGGTATTAAGAATTTATAATGTTACATAAGATTTCTGTTAAGAAATGTTCTTTGTTTGAACTTATTAAAATCCTAAAACAAATTCATCATAATGTATACAAAAACTGTTTCCAATATTAATAATTATAAGAGATTTTGTAACAATTAAGCAACAATTTAGCATCTTCTAATATTTTCCTCTGAGACTCTTAAGACTAGAGAATTAGCTGATTCTCAGGAATGACCATGCAAATATATTAAAACAGAAAACATTTTTTGACTAGTTTTGATCAAATAAATGCTTCCTTGGTGAGCAGAGAAAACAACACTGGCCCCTAATATTTAATATATTTAGTATTCAGATGTTGAATATTGTGGCACCTCTTTGGACTATTTTTTTAATTTTATTTCCTGTAGTAAACTATGACTGCTATGTTGTTGTTCTGCAGGTCGTGCCTGGCTCTACTTGGCGCTCAATGAAAGTTCTTTAGAAAGCTACCTCCGACTTTTTGAAGAGAATCAAGCACTGCTCCAGAAGTACTATTACAAGTGAGTGACTGAGATAATGGGCATGATTGTTTTTCTGTGGTTTCAGATCGTGAAATGCTTTCTTTAAGCAGTCATCTGATTTTTGAACGCCGATTCCTCTTTTGCAGAAATGCATTGGTTTGCAGTCATGACCATCTCACTCTGTTTCTTACGCTCGTCTCTGGGCTTGAGTTCATCCGCTTTGACCTGGAGCTGGTATGACAAAATCATTATTGATGTCTCCTAGCTGTAATTAAATCACCCGTTACACTGCATGTTCTAGACCTCAAGTTTCCAAAAAACTGTGTGTTAGGCAAAAACAAACACTCTTCTTTACAGGCTGCTTTTAAATGAAATTAGTGCATAATTTAGATAATCTGACTGGTCATAAGCTCATCACAATAATTCATTTTAAATAGTCCTGATTTAAAAAATGAAGTATATTGTAATTGAATAATCCATGTTTTCTCTTAAGTTGAGCCAGTAAATTATTATATTAACAAAATGAGTATAAACAAATTAGCAAAGTTATTAAATTTTTTTAGATGGACTATTTACAGCAGGGGAGTCCAAACTCGGTCCTGGAGGGCCGGTGTCCTGCATATTTTAGCTCCAACATCCTACAACACACCTCTCTGGAAGTTTCTAGTACACCTAGAAAGAGCTTGATTTGCTGGTTCAGGTGTGTTAAAATGGGGTTGGAACTAAAATATGCAGGACACCGGCCCTCTAGGACTGAGTTTGGACACCCCTGATTTACAGTTTCTCAAGATTTATTTTCTACTACCTAATAATATATTAAAATACTGCTAAAACACTCTTTTATATCTTACTGTACTTTGGGCCAGACTTACTAACAGCTTGCACCAGTGTAAACTACTGCAGTGAAAACTGGACACAGTTATTTTTATTGCTGACCTTATTTTATATGCATTTGTATGAGCTTTTTTATTTCTTGGGGGACAATAATTGTAAGAGAAGAATATTTTGATTAGTACTAATATTTGTGTCAGTTTTACTGTTGTTTGTAACATTATTCAACACCCCTAAAAATCTTGGATGAGCTGAGGGTGAGTAAATGTTTGATTGAATTATCCCTTTCACATATTTTGTGCTTGACATGCTGTGATATTTGTTTGTCAGACTAAGACTTTGTGCACTTTAGGCAGAGAACTGCGAGTGTTTGGCAGAAGGGTTCAGATTTTTTTGTGACCCTGCATTAATTGTGTTGTTCTTGGTAGATTCCATTGGTCATTATAAAAATTAGCTGTTGTGTTTAATTTGAGCACAGTCAGTAGATCAATTAAAGAACTTTCCATTCCCATTAATGCTTTTTTTAGGATTGAATTTGCCCTGTTTAGGAAATCTGGCCCTTTGTCCAACACACACACACACACACACACACACACACACACACATATATATATTAATTAGACCTTTAGCACTGAGTGATATGGCCAAAAAGTCATATCAGTTAGTATTGATAATTATTACGATATCAAATCTCGTTTTCTTTCCAGTTTAAAGGCAGATTATTGATCCTGAGGGAAAACTGTAGAAGCCAAACTGTTAATTATTAAATTAACCTTTTAATTTCAGTAGATGACAAACACGTCATTATAAAAATGTCTAAACTGCATTGACTTGTTTCCTTAACCAAATATCTTAATTTCTTAGTTCTTGCATGTTCTGGGTGATATCAAATTGATAATATTATTAACATAGTATCATAAACATATTGAACATGTTCCCTTTTTAATATTGCATTAAATGGAGGTTTTAATGCAATGATAAGCATTGTTTTATCTTCTAGCACTGTTGCTATCTATACCTCTGTTACACAATCCTTCATTTTCAATACATATCTATGTATATATCAATGGCAGGATGTCCCGTACCTGGACGTTGCTCCTTACATGCCTGAATACTACAAACCTCAGAATCTGTTGGATTTTGAGGAGAGGTTGCCCAGCTCTGATAGTCTGTCACTACACTCGTTCACTTCTCTCACATCCACTAATCTCGAGTGGGACGACAGTGCCATTGCCCCATCCAGTGAAGGTGAGCTAATCACTTCTCTTTCCATTTCTTCAGTTTCTTGATCCTATTGTCACTTTTCTAGCTATAATCTTTATTCTTTTTTTCAAATTGGCATATTTGACATTAAATAATACATTATTCTGAACCAAGATGACCTGTTAGATCAGAGGTGTCAAAGCCAGTTCCTGGAGGGCCGCAACTCTGTGAAGTTTAGTTTCAACCCTAATTAAACTTGCCTTATCAAACTAATTAAGTCCTTCAGGCTTGTCTGAAACCTACTGGTAAGTGTGTTGGAGCAGTTTTGGAACTAAACTGTGCAGAGCTGCGGCCCTCCATGAACTGGCTTTGACACCTGTGTTAGATCATTTATATAAAATCTAGTGTTCAGCAGTCCCAAATTAGCGCTTTATTTCATCTGGTGACACATTTCACAACCCATTATGTCACGGTGTCTTTTTCAGTTGTCGGTTTTTATTAGTTCCTCATATGCCAAGCTTCACATTCACTTGATCTCCTTTGACTTTCTGTTATTTTTTCTTTCACTTCATTATTCTTTCCTGTCTATTGATGAGTCTTATTTCTCCCTCTTTTAGATTATGATTTTGGTGACATCTTCCCTGTGTTGCAGTCATTGCCAAGTGCAGACTGGGAAGGTGGGACATGGTTTTTCCCCCTCCCCAATCTAATATTCGCCCAATCCATCCGTCCAAGACTAACTAACAAGCTTTGTGCATGTCCGTCTCACTCAGTGCACGTTTGTTTCACATACATAAGCTGCTGTAGGCATTGTATCTGTGATGTAGATTTCATAGATGGGTTCCTTTGGTGTTCTTGTTCTTATTAGACTAAAGTGAACGCCACTCTCTGCTGATGTAGGGTTTGTATGGGATGATGCTAAAACATATATTCTGTGCCTGATGCAGCTGAACTTTGCTGTCTTTTGTTTGATTGCCTTTCCTGTCATGTGGTAGTGTGAAATCTGGTTTGCATGTATGATGCTTGGATTTTAACTAACTGCTTCCTAAGTGTTTAAATTCAATGGCAAATATTAGCCACGATTAACTCCTATCAAATGATGGCTATAATAACCAAATCCTAGTATTTTAATTGTAGTTTTTGCTTGTGTGATATTGATGTTTGTAGGGCTGACACAAATGTTTTTAGATTTGTTCAGTTTATGTATATCAATGCCAATACAAGACCATATTATGTTGTTAACGTTTAATGCACCTGCTAGCATTAAGTTATGTGTCATTCTCTTTCTTGAATGAACACACACATACAGTGCATCTGGAAAGTATTCATAGCGCTTCACCTTTTCCACACTTTTTTATGTTACAGCCTTATTCCAGAATGGATTAAATTAATTTATTTCCTCACAATTCTACACACAATACCCCATAATGACAATGGGAAAAAGTTTTTGAAATTGTTGCAAATTTATTACAGATAAAAAAAACCTAAAACATCACACGTACATCAGTATTCACAGCCTTTGTTTAATACTTTGTTGATGCACCTTTGGCTGCAATTACAGCCTCAAGTCTTTTTGAATGTGATGCCACAAGCTTGGCACATCTGTCTTTGGGAATTTTTGTCCATTCCTCTTTGCAATACCTCTCAAACTCTATCAGGTTGATGGGAAGCAACAGTGTACAGCCATCTCCAGAGATGTTCAATAGGATTTAGTTCTGGGCTCAGGCTAGGCCACTCATTCACTGAGTTGTTTGCAGCAATTTAAAAAAATCTTTTTTCACATTGTCATTATGGGGAATTGTGTGTAGAATTTTGAGAAAACAAATGAATTTAATCCATTTTGGAATAAGGCTGTAACATAAAAAATGTGAAAAAGTGAAGTGCTATGAAAACACTCCGGATGCACTGTATATATGTATTGTATGCAATTTAATAATGCAAAATTTATCAAATTATAGACTAAAGTGAATATGAAGTTGTTTTGTATAATTGTATTAATATCAGTTTTTTTTTCAGTTTTCCATGAATTTGACCTAAAATCCAAATTTTCTCATTTTTAAAAATGAGAATATAAAGCCATAGTCTATAAATTTTTCAGATTTATTTATTAATCAACACAGAAATGTTCAGAATTTGCACATTGACAGCTAACATTGATTAAAAGCTGTTTTTATCTCTTTTTCAATCTTCATAATGGCTTATTATCTGCCTATTATCAAGAAATTGGCTGTTTATTTTTATTTTTATTCTACATCACTAATACTACCTAATACCTAAACCCAACTTATTATTATAAACTACTAACTATTAATAAGTAGCTATTTTAATAGTTTATTGAACACAAAATGTTAGTTGATGGTTTGTTGATGATGAAAATTGTACCCCCAAATAAATGACCCTTTTTAAAATCTGTATTTTAGCATATTATTAATTCGATATTAGAAGCAAATATAATTTTCTTAATTAAATTAAAGGATGAGATGGAAGTAGCTGGAAAGCCAAGTTTGTGTTTGTTTGTCTGTGTGCATTTGTCATGATTCAGCAGCTGTTAATCTTGCCTAAATCTCCAAATAAGCCTTTCTATTACCTGCATCTCAGATGGTTTCCCTTTTTCTCTGTGTTTTTTTTGGACAGAGGGAGACTTGACTGATCCAGTCAGTGGGCCGCGCTCTTCAGGATCAGATCCTCAGACTGTTGTCAGTGACTGTGTTGTAGTGAAAGCCTCGGCGGGCACCATCAGAACCACATCTCTGTCACGAAGCCCTACATTTCGGCAAAATCCCTTCACTGAGGACTCTGACACCAACACTTCAGCTGACGTCACCCCAGTGCACACGGGCAGCCGGCACACTTCAACAACTGGAGAGGATGCTGAAATCACCAGCACTGAGCTGGAAGTCATTAGGTGTGTATTGAGCATTACAACTAATGGTTCAGGATTATAATAGATGCAGATCACACATTAGTAGTTGAATAATTAGTTAGGACAAGGGTGTTTTTTTGTGTGCAATACTGTAATGTGTTTCTGATAATTGGCTGATAGTATGAAGGTGTGTGCTTGTGGGTGGATGTTTCTCAGTGCTGGGTTGAAGCTGGAATGGCATCCACTGTGTAAAACCTATGCTTGATAAGTTGGCGGTTCAGGAAAATGAATGATTGAATATTTAACCACTTTATTAAGATGAATGGACACTTATTAGTATAAAAGAAAGCAAAAAGTAAATTAGAAATGTGATTTAAAAAAATTAAATAATTATTAAAACAAAAATGATTAAATGTGTATATTTCAAATAAAATAAACGCAAGTGAGGGAAGGATGACATTTGGGCAGCTGTGGCTTCTAAAAGACTGAAACCCTGCGTTTCGGACATTTAAAAAATTTGGTGCATCTGCAACATTACATGGCTTTCAGATTGGATATCATCAGATTTAATAAAAGTGATAAATTTTTTTTTCTTGTTGTAATAGTTCCATATTTAAAAATCCCACATATCTTTATGGTATTTGCCTTTCTAGGACATCCCGGAATAAGTCACATTTATGAGCACTGTGTAAAACATAAGCAATGCAACTTTATGTACACTTTGTTTATACATTATAAATGTTTCATTAATGGAATTTATGCTAATTAGTTTTATCAGAATAAATCAATACTGCTAAAAACACATGGAAAAAGCTTTTTTTATTTTACTATTTAGTACCACTAACAGTGCAGAAAATACTTTCAACTGTGACATATATATTTTTCAATTTTCAGAATGGCACGGCGTCGAAAGCCTGGCAAGAAACGACGTGGCAGAGAATCATCAGTGAGCAGCGAACAGAACGTCATCTCTCCAGAAGTGACTGACGAATGTCTTCAGATTGTTGTTGAGAGAGACGTCACAGTAAACCACATCACAGTGGACAGTCGAGTTCATCTGGAGCGTTGCGACAGCACTGCTTCAGAGCCCTTGAGGAATGGGAGACGAGAAGGAGAAGATGAGGATCCCGAAACGGGACTGAGGCTTCCAGAAATGACGGACACATCAATGGACAATGTAGGGCAACCCCTCCGTGAGGTCATGGACAGGCTTAATGGATCTCTGGATGCTGAGGATGGAGGAGATGAAATTTGCACCGCTCACGATGGGCCCCCCAATCAGCGGCCCTTTCGAGAGGATGCTGGCGGTGAACCTCCAGACCCAAGCGATGGTTTCCTGCAGGCCCCGCTGCCGCCTGCAGACTTCTACTGCTTTACCTCCCAGAGTCCAGACCCTGCTGCCTCAGGTGGTGGGTGCCATGACTCTGCAGGGCATGGCGAGCCGCAGGATGTTCCTGTTAGCAATAAAGATGAGGGAGAAGCAGAAGCAGAGGCAGCAGCTGCAGGGCAGGATCCCTCCATCACCATAGAGACCTCAGAGAACGAACGGAGTCAAACAGAAAAAGATGATAAAGATGCAACACAGAGCTCTCATGCTGCAGAATTCAAGTGAGATAGTAAATTGGTTATCATTTAATCAATGAATATGTTTACATGAGCAATAAAAATGCTGTTAACTTAAAAAAAAATCTGCTCTTTGCAATAGTCAATGGGGTATATGCAGAGCTAGTGTTTTTGAACCAACGATAAACTTCTGGTGGAAGGTTAATCTGACTATTTTCAATTTCATAGGGTTCCTTTTACAGCATCGATGTTGTAATGTAATTAAAATACAATCAGTTAAATAGACATAAGCATTCGTTTAGTTTTTTTTAAACGTAAAACAAGATGAAAGACTGTAAATACTAGTGCCGTGTTCCCGCCAGTAGCAGTTTAGTGCAGAAACTTCATTGAAAATACTGTGGTAAAATAAATGTTCATATTTTAAAGACATGGCAGACTTGTGAAACTTTTTAATAATCAGTTTATATTGGAAAAAGTGGCATCAAAGCAGAAATATTTGCATATCTAACTGTATTAAATGAATCTAAATTGACGCCATTAAAGCTTACCTCTCTCTCTGGAGACACAGGATTTTGACTATAGCACTGCTGTTTCTTATGCACAGTTGAGAACACATTTGTAACATTTGATCTGCCAGAATGCACTTTAAATCCATGCTTGCATCCATCTAATTCATGTGTACTCAGCATAATTAACCAACAGAAAGCAAGTTAATGCGTTTACCTACTTGCTAAAAATGAGCATAACGGGCAAAAATCTTGTGATAGAAACCGGTTATTGTCACATTATAACATGCAATATCTGCTTATTAAGCATGATCCGTTTAAGAATGTGAATGTAAACACACTCGATGAGATTTTAGGCCTTGAGTGGCTCTAATTATAATGACTCATTGGGTGAAAAATTAATTGTTTTTGTTTGTTGTGCAGGGTGGATAACAATCATCTGCTGCTGCTCATGATTCATGTT
Organism: Danio tinwini; assembly: GCA_903798205.1. Lineage (NCBI taxonomy): Eukaryota > Metazoa > Chordata > Actinopteri > Cypriniformes > Danionidae > Danio > Danio tinwini. The sequence goes on along the minus strand of CAIGQZ010001345.1, from coordinate 10,167,421 downwards.
TTCAGGGAGAATGAAGAACAGCTCTTTAAGGTGAGCATCCTAAAAAAATTTTATTTATTTTTGTTTTGTGAACAATTTTTTTTAACCAAATAAATGCAGCATTTAATAAGTAAAATGGTTATAATGTGAAATATTAATACAAATTAAAATGAGAATGCTAAATTGGGTTCAAAATATTGCTTATTCTTAGTCATGTTGAATTATCAAGGTTGTGGAACCACTTTTGTTGTTTTTTGATCAATAAAATAAATTTTTATATATTTAATTTAACCTTAAATTATAATTTATAGTAGAAATATACAAGTATACATTTAATTATACATTTATAATTATAAAATGGCTTTACAGTTGGCAATACAGTTTTGTGTGTGTTGAAAGAGGTGTATCTAGTCCTGAAGTAAGATTTCCAATGAAATCTCAGGAATAATATCAATAAACAAACATCTACTTCACATAACATTAGAATAAAATTTAAACCTGTTGCAATTGCTGCTGCTCTTAATGTGTAATATGAATAACACTGTCATTCTAATGAAACATTAAGCTGGCGCTATTCTATTAATTGGTCTGCATTTCTCTATCAGATGGTGAGGATGAGCACAGGCCACATGGAAGGAGATCTGCAGCCTCTATATCTGCTCTTAACAGACTGCTACATTTACCTCTTGCGAAAAGGTCAGCAAAACGTCAGTAGAATATCAGGGCATTGTTACAGACATCTTTAAAAGCACTAGTTTACATTCGCTGTTGTGTCCCACTGATTTCAGGAGCGGCGGAGAAACCTTACAGTGTTGAGGAGGCAGTGTCTTATAATGAGCTGGACTACATCTCTGTAAGTAAACCACCTGAACATTAAATAATCAGATTGACTTACTGCAGAGAGAAGTCTGTATTATTATTATTATTATTAATATTATTATTATTTTTTTTAAGTGCTGTTTAATGGGGAGATTATTTTCAACACATTTTTAAATCTAATATTTTAACTCATTTCTGAGTTCTTTTGTCTTTGCCATGATGACAGTACCTGATATTTTACTAATTATTTAGCAAGATACTAGTATTCAGCTTAAAGTCCAATTAAAAGGCACAACTAAGGTCAACAGTGGTTTGTTCTGTAGCCAATTGGGGAAAAATAAATTCTTAAGGGGGCTAATCATATTGACCTTAAATCCAATTTTATAGGAATTAATGCAAAAAAATCCTTGCTCCAATGTATTGCTCTAACATCACTTAGAAAAAAAAATAAAATAAAACCATTTCAATAGCTATGTTTTAGCTCAGTGTTTCTCAACCACGTTCCTGGTGGACCACCAACACTGCATGTT
>CAIGQZ010001345.1:10134638-10165693 GCA_903798205.1 Danio tinwini | reverse complement strand
TATATGTATATGTATATGTATATGTATATATATATATATATATATATGTATATGTGTGTATGTATGTATGTATATGTATATATGTGTGTGTGTGTATATAAAAAAATATTCAAACAAACCAAAAATAAATGAAGTGTCCCAAACAATTCTCACTGACTTTCATTCATAACTTACCTGTTAAACCCATATAGTAAATATTGGATAGAAACAGCTAACCTTATACCAACCAGAAACTTAACAAATACAGTAAATACATGCATGCATATTATTAAAAGGACTCTGTGTTTGTGTAATTATACTATAACAACATCACCGTATGACTCAAGAGGAACCGTACAACTTCTAATTAAACTGGAGTGCTAGGACTTCTCTTACTGATTTAATGCTAAGTGTCTTTTTGTAGATGTCTGAGATGAAGATTCGCCTTTATTCTCTGGTTCATTGGGAAGACCCAATGGATGTGACCGTAGCTTCACCGACATCTCCGTCAGGCTCCAGAGGATTCAGCAGCACTAAAGAGGGGCCGCTGCTTTACCGAGCCGGAAGCTCTTATTTGGGGAAGGAAGTGTGGAAAAGTTGTTACTTAGTTCTCAGGTATAAAACATCTCATTAAACTAGTCAACAGTGTGTTGTCTTAGTTATGTGTACTGAATGTTAATCTGTTGTTCACCTGGCAGCAATGGCATCCTGTATCAGTATGCAGAGAGAACAGATGTTACACCTTTGATGTCTGTTACCATGGGGTAAGATTTCACTGGTGTTGCAGGTCATGGATTTCAATTCCTTTCCAGTGTGAAATCTTAATACTTATGTTTTCATGTGATTGTGTCATAGGGGAGGGCACTGTGGAGGCTGCAGGCGTTCAAACAGCACAGAAAAGCCTCACGCGTTTCAGGTGATTCTGACAGAACATCAGCCATTAGAGCTCAGTGCAGAAAACGAGCTGGAAATGGCAGACTGGATGCAGCTGCTGTGCCAGTCCGTCTCTAAAGGGGTGAGCTGTCATAATGTACATCTTAGTGAATGTAAACATTTAAAAAATAAAGCACGTGTATCAGTATATTATGTCCATGCATTAGCTCTTAGTGATCACAGTTGATGGGAAATCACTCACTGCTCTCGACTGAGTAACTTTTGTAATAAGAGAATATGGGCCAGGTTTACCAATGGCATGGAAATTTCTGCAGATGATTTACAGACAATGCATAAAGAACAAAGATGTAACAGCAATGTGGAGGTGGTAAGGAAATAATCAATGTGCATGATGCCAAAGTTGGCCTACTTTGTAAAAAATCTGACTGGGAAACTCCCAAAAAAAAAACATGCTCAGTAAGGTTAGGTGCAAGAAAAGATGTGTCCATGCCTTTTCATCACTATTCTTCTCTGCGTTAGTGAATGAACAGAGAAAAATTTATAATATAGTTTTCTGCTGAATCCCAGGACATGCTGGACTATTTGGAAGCCGACAAAGACGGGCCCTAAAAGGAAAGATAAAGGAGTGCAAAATCCCACCTTCAGATTTAAAGCCACTAATAAAAGGCTACATTCTTAACAAATGGCAAGCAGAATGGGATCAGTGCTCCAGAAAATAAACTTTTAAATTCACTTTTTCAATTCATTTTTTTAAAACTTAAGACATAAGATTGTTTACAGAAGATGGCGTATCGAGCACACGAGACTCGCACATGAACATTTACTAAAGGAGTGTTTATTGCAACAAGCCAAACTGTTAAAAATTCTTGTGCAATGCCTTATTTTTAATGTTATTAGGCAACAGTTTTTATCTGGAGAGACTTTAAATCAATTATTTTCAAACGTGAATCCTTCTAAAAAGTTTACTTTTGATAAAAATTTTACAATTTTAGATTATTATTATTATTGTTGTTTATGTATTTTATCTTATGTATAATTGCTGTTGATGACTTTCAGTTGTTAGAATATATTTATAATTATAGAAAATTATAGTTAATTTAAGAAGCTGATATGGCAATAAACACAATTCTCTCTCTGCGCTAGTAAATCCTGATAGTACTGTTTAAACGCCAAAAAGAAAGTTAGCGCTGGCGCAAGCTGTTAATAAATCTGCCTGTTAATTTCTATTTTGCTCTAACAGTTAAAACTGCATTATTTAATAAAATTTTTTTTGTTAATTCTTCATAAATACTAGGCACACTTGAAATGATACAAAACTATTAAAAATAGTTTTTTTTTGTGTTTGTGGTATTGATTATTATTTTTTATTACTAATAGTTTACTAGTTAACTACTAGTATTACTAATAGTTTGCATTAGTTGCTAATATTAGTTTGTTTACATTTTTGCCCATGTTTGAGCTGAAATAAAAAAAGAATTCAGTACTTGACTCAAATATTGTAAAATCATGCAATTGACTCTTGTAATAACTATATTTTTAAATGATGCATTTTCCATGAAGTATTCTGGAGACGAGATCTATTTGCTTATTTTGGAAAAATGCAGTTCAGTCTTCTGTGTGTGTGAATGTGCATTTTGAAAGGCATTCAGATTCGCCACATGATAATGCATTGTTGTTCTCATCAGTTTCACACATGCCATCATTTACATTTTAGTGAATGATGTTCGTAGATAAAGGTTGTTTTCTTACTAGCTAATTCTCCAGATGTTGACCAGCATTTATTTTTGCTTCTCAGATTATTCCACAGGGAGTTGCTCCTGCACCCTGCATCCCATGTTGCCTTGTGCTCACAGACAGGAAGTTGCTCACGTGTCACCAGGATTGCCAGACCAGTTTTTTTCGTTCTCTAGGAGGAGTCGATTTGAACGATGTCACAGCTGTTTGCCTGGAGGAAGACAAGGAATACTGTGTCATTGTAAGTCTTCACACAGATTGTAGTGCATAAGAGGTCTCTGTGAACAGATGTTTGCTCTTTGTAGTTTCATGCTTAAAAATAAAATGATCACAGGTGTTTCTCAGAGGATTGAGGAAATGCCACATTATCATATGAATGTGAAAGCTTTTGTGAATGTGAAAGCTCTTCTTTTTTTTTATTGGCAGGAGTTTGCAGAGGATCGAGCTCAGTTTCTCCCTCCCTGGGTTTTGTATTTTAGTGGATATGAGGAACGGGATCGGCTTATAGCAGAATTAAATCAAGCATGGACTGCCGTTTATCAGGTGAAAAATAAAAAATCATTATAAGCTAACATACCATCACATCTGAATGGCATACTAAATCATGTTTATTTGCAGACATTTATGCTGGACTGTATCCCCTTTTCTAATACAGCTGTCTGTTTAGATTGTTATTTAAGAACAAATGCATCCATTCCATAAGGAAGCATTTAATTGGTCAAAAGTGGCAGTAAAGATGTTCATAATCATATTAGAGATTTTAGTTTTCAAATAAATGCTACATTTTACAATGCCACAAAAAATTAAGTAATTAACTGTATACAACATTAATAATATATATTAAATAGTTGTTTATTAACAAAATAAAATTACTATTAAGCATATTATAATGATTCCTTAAGGACGATGTAACTGAAGACTGCTGTTAATGACTGCTGAAATATTATATTTCAGGTAAAATTATATCAAAAATCTGCAATAAAAATTTTGACCTAAAAACCTTCAGGTTGATTGACTTTAAAAAAAAAAAAAAAACTGGAAAACTCTTGAAAAGCCATGTTAATAGCTTCTTGTATAATATAATAAGCTTTTTTGTTAATCCTAAATACAGCCATCTTCCCAAGAGGGTCGAAAACTTGTTTTGCCCTGGCACAAAATTGTTTAAGAAATCGATTCTTGGTTCATTTTTTTTTTTTGTTTGTTTATTGGAAACCACAAAACTAGGTTGCTGTTGAAGTGGTGTTAGTGAGGCCAGCAGAGGGCACTCACCCTGCGGTCTGTGTGAGTCCTAATGCCCCAGTAAAATGAAGGGGAAACTATATTGTTACTGAACGCCATCTTTTGGATGAGATGTTAAACCCAGGTCCTGACTCTCACATAGCACTTCTCGTAAAAAGAAGGGGTGCAAGTCCTGGCCAAATTCCCTCTATCGGCCCTTACCCATTATGGCCTTCCAATCATCCCCATCCACTGAATTGGCTGTATCATTGTCTCCACTCCCTCTATAGCTGGTGTGTGGTGAGTCCACTGGCGCCGCTATTCTAAGGCTGCTGGCGCATTGTCCAAGTGGATGCTGCACACTGTTGGGGGTAAGAGACCCCTTCATGACTGTGAAGTGCTTTGCGTGTATGACTATACACAATATGTTAATGTTAATGTGTATTTATATAGCTCATTTATTGTGTATGGCCATACACCTAAAGCGCTTCACAATTAAAAGGGGAGTCTCTCCACACCACCACCAGTGAGCAGCATCCACTTGGATGATGCGACGGCAGCCACAGGACAAGTGCGCTTGTGCGCTCACCACACACCAGCTACTGGTGCAGTGGAGAGACAGTGATAGAGCCAATTTGGTGGATGGGGATAATTGGGAGGCCATGATTGTAAGGGCCGATTGAGGGACTTTTTAATGACCACAGAGAGTCAGGACCTAGGTTTAACGTCTCATCCGAAAGACTGCACCCACTGACAGTATAGTGTCCCCTTCACTTTTACTGGGGCATTAGGACTCGCACAGTAACCGGTCTTGGGCTGCAATAAGTGTGCTATATAAATGCACATTACATCAGATGGTGCTTTATACTTTACAAACAGTGGTACTGTGCTCGTATCCAATTCCTTATGCTGCTGATACACAGAAACTTTTTAAGCAATGTTGCCATCCAATTTTGCGGAGTAATGTTGCTCTGTTTCTTTTCAATTAAAAATTGGCAACAATGTTGTATCTTTAATTCTATTCAATTCATGCTTATTTATATAGTACTTTTACAATGTAGACTGTGTCAAATCAGCTTTACATATAAATTCTAGTAAAGTCCAGATTTGAAGTTCAGTTTTGTACCAGTGTGGTTTAAATTTCACTGCTAAAAGTTTAAACACTAAAGAGTAAATCCATCGATGCACAGCTTCACAAGTCCCGAACCAAGCAAGCCAGTGGTAGGGAACAAACTTCAACAGACAAAGTGAAAGGAAAAAAAAAAAAAACCTTGAGAGAAACCAGCCTCTGTTGGGCACGACCATTTCTCCTCTGGCCGAACTTCCTGTGTGGAGCTGCAGTCTAGGCGCCGGAGGCTGGAGAACGTTGAACGTCCATCGTGGAGAGCTGCAGGTATGTGTAGAACACCAGGGGGTGATCAGGCTGGCCCACAGGATCAATGCGGAGACTTGTTTATCACTGTGGTCTTTCAGAAATCAGTCTTATGCACTCCACTCCTCCATGACCACCAGAGCAACAGCTCAGGATACGGCCTGGTCCAGGATTATGGATACCTTGGCAACATTTCTTCACAGGTCTTGGATTGCATCACTGGTGCTGCGTAATCTCTAGGGCCCTCGGGATGAGTATCCCCAGGTGGAAAAAGAGAATAAAGAAAATAATTGGCGTTTCTGTTCAAAATGCATTTAAACGAGATTTAAAAATGAAGTGAAAATGAAAATAATAGTTCTAGAAATAGACATGTACAGTACCGCATATGAGTACTTCTAACAAAATGTCTGGTGCATTAGGACAGGAGGAGTGTGTTAAGGAGTGTTAATCCATTCCCCTAATGAGTTACTCTGTGTCTCACCTGGTTGCCCATTTAATGGCATCTAGTATCATTTTTGCCCAAAAAAGTTGCCTGTGTATCAGCATTGCAAACCATCCTAACCGAAAAAGATCATTAATAAAATTTAAAAGGTTTAAGCAAATTACAAGAGTGATTTTCATTTCATCTCATTTCATCAAGCTTATTTTATTAATCTCTTGATATAAAACCCAATTTACATGATTAGTTGAGTTACTTTGAAACCCTTTTTTGTTTAAATGGTACATCTGGTTAACCATAGTCTGTGAAAACTAAAAATCCTTAGAGTAATTGGAATTCTTGTACTTTCATGCATGAATCCTGTTAATGGTGTGAATGTGTACGTGTGTGTGTCCAGGTGAGTTTACCTCGTAAAGTAGTGTCAGACCCGTCGGTTCAGAAGAAGTGCAGCGAGGCTCTGGAGCTGATGAAGAGCGCCTGGCAGAGGAGCGACAGTTTAAACAGAGGCCGATCAGAGAGAGAACCATGGTGCTGACCCCCTCCTTTAATACATTACAGCAGGGGGCAATCAGCTCACCAGCAAACCTACTGTTTATGTAGGTACAAGCAGACACTGTGAGCTCTTCGAACAAAGGCACCATACTGAACAATGTGGGCTCATTTCATATAAAACGAATGGTAATGATGGCCTGACCTCGTTTACACTTGCCTTGCACAAATATTTAAGGACTTCAGTTTTAGGTTTTTGGCTTTTACAAGTGGAAGTCGGCAAAAGGAAATCAAAAAGAGATAAAGCAGTTCTCTTTCATGTGTTTGCATTATATACAGTTTAAATACGTATAGTAGGCGAAATTCAAAAGCTTTTTTTTTTTTTTCCCTGCATAACAGTGAAACATACTGCACACGCCTGTACTATAAAAAGGTACAAACTGCTTTTTGTGCACTTATGAAAGACTTTAGATTTTAGTTAGTTTACACCATTGATATTATCTGGCTGCTTTAAGATTCGAAAGTATAACGGTTTGCATGACACTCAAAACATAGAGAAAACGACGTCTGGGGAACTGGTCTGGCTTTAAAGGGTTAGTTCTCACAAAAAATGCAAACATTTGACACGTTTACTCACTCTCAAGCAAATTGATATGAAGGTGACCATTTTTTTCAGTGGAACATTAAAGTCGATTAAGCTGAAACTGGTTTTTGATTCATAAAAACGCAAGTCAACAGCCACTGGCATTTTGAAAGTCTAAAAGAACCTATATAGGAAAAACTAAATGAATACATTTATTTAAGTTAAATGATTGGGCTTAATGGGCTCATGATGTGAAATGATTGGTCTGTGCTGTATCTTTATAGTAGCACAAGACCTCAGTGTATTTTTCAGAAGCAGTGTATGAATTTGGTTTTGCCTATGTGTTTTTTTTTAGACTTTCAAAATGTCTGGAGCCTCTGATTTGCACTTTTAAGAATTACCAAGAAGCCGTTTCAGCCTAAAGGTTTCCTTTTAATGTTCTACTGAATAAAAACAAAAATCACCTACATCTTTGATGGCCAGAGGGTGAGTGAATTAACTGGAAATGTTTCATTTTTGGAGTGACCTATTCCTTTAATTTGACATTTAATATCAATCAGCAACAATAACAGTGATCGTACGGTACTGGCATGTAACCACTGTTGTGTTGAACTATAAAAATGTGCTAGATTCAGGTGGTATGGAGAAACTGTAATAGGGATCATATAATTCTAATACATCATTCATTCATTCATTCATTTATTAAGGTTATTAATCCTCTCACTTAAAGAAAGGCTATTTAAAAGTGAAGGAGTTGATTACAGCAGAATTGCACAAGATTCAGAATTGCACATTTGTTGGTTTCTTTTTTTTTTGTGATATTAATATGATTTCGGATCTTACAGGAGCATTCATTGGGAAACACTATCAATTTGGAGGGTTTTTTCACTTCAGAAAGTATTATCTGCTTTTTTAATGTATTGTTTTGTTTTAATATCAAAGCCATTCCCAGTCCCTCACTCAGACATCCCATTTCCTCTGAAACACTGTAGGGTGGTTTTAAGAATGTAAAGTGCTTTTAAAGAAAGCAAAGGTTTGTGGATCTTTGTCAGACTGTGACGAAAGGAAGCAGAAGCAGAATCTCAGGTATGTTGAAGTTCGTTTCAGTCAACAGTTATTTTAAATACATTGCTGGGCAATGATGGTATACAGTTGTTCATTAACAATTGAAATGTGCTTTTATGTTTTTGGTTTCTTTTCTTTATTTTTTTTCTTCTTTTTTTACTAGTTTTTTTAAATTTAGTTTTTATTTTTTATTGAAATCAGTAGTCAGCTGTGTTCTAACACTCTAATGTTTCAAATACACTAAATGCTGCATGTACATTTTGGAAGATGTCATTAATATGATCAATAAATAAAACCACTTTTTAAATGAGATGAGTTTGAGTGATAATATCATGATACACGTTAAAAGGTGTAAAATCTGGTTGAACGCAACTCAATCTGTTGCAAACAAAATATATTACAGAAGAACAAACAGGTCATAGAAATGAGGAAATTCTTAATCACACACAAGTGGCTTTTAAAAGGAGGAAAATTGATGTCCGTATAAGTGAACTAGAAACTACACTTACTGGCCACTTTATTAGGTACAACTTACTAGTACCAGGTTGGGCCCTCTTTTGCCTTCAAAACTGCCCTAATCCTTCGTGGCATAGATTCAACAAGGGACTGGAATTATTCCTCAGAGCTGTTGGTCCATATTGACATGATAACATCACGCAGTTGCTGCATATTTGCCAGCTGCACATCCATGATGCGAATCAAGGCAGGATGGATGCCAAATTCGGACCCTACCATCCGAATGTCGCAGCAGAAATGGAGACTCATTAGACCAGGTAACGTTTTTCCAATCTGGTGAGCCTGTGTGAATTGTATCCTCGGTTTCCTGTCCTTAGCTGACAGGAGTGGCACCTGCTGTGGTCTGCTGCAGCTGTAGCACATCCGCCTAAAGGTTCGACATGTTGCGCATTCAGAGATGCTCTTCTGCATATCTCAGTTGTAACAAGTGATTATTTGAGTTACTGTTTGCCTTTCTATCAGCTGGAGCCAGTCTGGCCATTCTCCTCTGACCTCTAGCATCAACAAGGCATTTGTGCTCACAGAACTGCCACTCACTGGATATTTTCTTTTTTTCGGACCATTCTCTGTAAACTCTAGAGTGTGCATGAAAATCTCAGTAGATCAGCAGTTTCTGAAATACTCAGACCAGCCTGTCTAGCACCAACAACCATGCCACGTTCTAAGTCACTTAAATCACCTTTCTTCCCCATGCTGATGTTCGGTTTGAACTGCAGCAGATTGTCTTGACCATGTCTACATTCCTAAATGCATTGTGTTGCTGCCATGTGATTGTCTCATTAGAAATTTGCATTAACGAGCAGTTGGACCTAATAAAGTGGCCGGTGAGTGTATAGTACAATCATATATTGGCGCCATCTAATGGACAAACAACAAATTACTGTTTTGCACTCACATTATTACACTATTATTATTATTATTATTATTATTATAAATTTGTATTATAGTATACATTATTTGTATTTAATTTAGACCAAAGTTAATGAAATTGCATCAGGACTTGTAGCTTCTTTTTCTATTTTTTAATTGTTAAAAACATTTTATTATAATGTTATTAACCTCTTATTATATTTTAAACTTGAACTTTTTGCAGACAATTGAGTAATTATATAAATTATACTTGTAATAATAATGAAAATGACAGTGTTTTAAAGCTACATTGTAATTCAGTTTTTCAATCTGATGTCAAATGATTCTTCTTTCAAATATGCCAAACAACGTTTTATAGCATCTGTTAAAAAAATCCTCATTTTTAGATGGAAACTAAATTCTAGCTCATTTTCATCTCCTTAAAATCTCTTGATGTGCAGATCCAGTGACCGGTCAAAATAATCATAAATAAGAAGTTTATGAAATAAGTTGTTCTGTGTATATTGGGGTTTGTTTCCAGTTAAATGCTCTATTCATATATGGTGAATTTCTGCAGCCAGGTTGCTTTGATTCATTTCTAGTCTTCTGTAGTCCTGCGGTTCACATCAATGGACAGAAGGTGCTGAAACCATCCTCCCTCAGTCTTTTACTGCCCAACCCTTCTCTTTATTTCTCTGCTCTCTGTCTGCACTGCCGCAGTCAAAATAATAATACAGCACACATACTGGAGGATCATGGGGACATAAGAATGAGAGACCACTCGCCACATGCTGTTTTTTCCTACAGAAACCCTTGTGGCAAATCCATCATCACGCAAATGTGTGTTTACTGTCTTGCACTTGAGAAATATGAGCTATATGTGAGTCCGCTAATCATGCAGCACTTAAGACTGACTTAGACGTCTGCAAATACCAAATAAATACAAGCTAATGGCAAAGTTGAATTGCTTTTAAGGTCTAATGATCAAATGCAAGACATAAATATACACAAGGCAACAAAATCCTGCAGCAATATTCATTTCTGACTCAGCACATTTGTTCATTTAGGTGGCTATACTTCAGAGATTTGGAATGTAATATTCCGTCTTTCCAATAATAAGATTTTCTGTATGTTCTGAAGCAAAATTTTGTGCTCCAATGGTTTGATGCTGTATTTATGAGCAATGTTTGTGGATTAAAACTGCTCTCAAGCTTATAGCGATTTGTTGCAGTGTTTTGCATAGAATAATGTATTTCTTAATAGGAAGCAAGATTTATGTTGCCACTGAAACGTGAAAATGAACAGCATCTACACTCGCTGGCCACTTTATTAGGTACACCTGTCCAACTGCTTTGTAACGCAAAGTTCTAATCAGCCAATCACATGGCAGCAACTCTATGCATTTAGGCATGTTGACAAGGTCAAGAGGATCTGCTGCAGTTCAAACTGAGCATCAGAATGGGGAAGAAAGGTGGTTTAAGTGACTTTGAACATGGCATGGTTGTTTGTGCTAGACGGGCTGGTCTGAGTATTCAGAAACTGCTGATTTTCACAGACAACCATCTCTGGGGTTTACAGAGAATGGTCCAAAAAAGAAAAACCATGCAGTGAGCAGCAGTTCTGTTGGCGCAAATGCCTTGTTGATGCCAGAGGTCAGAGGAGAATGGCCAGACTGGTTCGAGCTGATAGAAAGACAACAGTAACCACTCGTTACAACTGAGGTATGCAGAAGGGCATCACAGCACATCGAACCATGACGCAGATGGGCTACAGCAGCAGAAGACCACACCAGGTTACACTCCTGTCAGCTAAGAACAGGAAACTGAGGCTACAATTCACACAGACTCTCCAAAATTGGACAATAGAAGATTGGAAAAACGTTGCCTGGTCTGATGAGTCTCAATTTCTGCTGTGGACATTAAGATGGTAGGGACAAAATTTGTCGTCAACAACATGAAAGCTAGGATCCATCCTGCCTTGTATCAACGGTTCAGGCTGGTGGTGGTGGTGTAATGGTGTGGGGGATATTTTCTTGGCACACTTTGGGCCCGTTAGTACCAATTGTGCATTGTGTCAACGCCACAGCCTGAGTATTGCTGCTGACAATATCTATCCCTTTATGACCACAATATACCCATCTTCTGATGACTACTTTCAGCAGGATAACGCGCCATGTCATAAAGCGTGAATCATCTCAGACTGGTTTCTTAAACATGACAATGAGTTCACTGTACTCAAATGGCCTCCACAGTCACCAGATCTCAATCCAATAGAGCGCCTGTGGAATGTAGTGGAATAGGAGATTCACATCATGGATGTGCAGCCAACAAATCTGCAGCAACTGCATGATGCTATATATGGACTAAAATCTGAGGGATATTTCCAGTAGCTTGTTGAATCTATGCCACAAAGTATTAAAGCAGTTCTGAAGGCAAAACAACCCAGTAATAGTAAGGTGCACCTAATAAAGTGGCCGGTGAGTGTATTTTATTTATTGTAGACTGGATTTGTGTGCAATTCTGATGCATTAAATACAAGCTCATCACCTTTGTCCTTTAGTATTGCATTAAGCCCATGCTTTGAAGGGATAGTTCACCTAAAAATGAAAATTTGCTCACCCTCAACTTCTTGGTGAACACTAAACAATAAATTTTGAAGAAATCTTAAAATCTTCAACCGTTGACTTTCACATTCACTGGCTACATGTTTCCAACTGTCTTCAAAATATCTTTTGTCCTCAAAAGAAGAAAGAAATGTTCAGTTTTTAGTGAACTAACCCCTTTAAATGCTGCTTTTAACCCTGGCTAAAGACATATTTCACAATTGTAATGTATTAACCAGGTTGGCACAGCATTTTAACTGGGGTTTTGAAATCTTGCTTTCACACTTGAAACTTACACTGGTTAATTAAAAACTGAAGGTAAACATCCCTATTTGTATATTTGCTGTGTCACTAGTTCAAATGATAATTCTTAATATCAGGAACTGGATTTCTACTAGTAATAATGGCAATTTTTGATAAAGGATTACATTTCAACTAGTAAAGTATTACAACCTGATATCAACAATGACACAATTTCTCACAGACATTGAACTCTTGCTATCACAGTAATGTCACAGCTGTTAATTACAGGATTAATTAATCACAGGATTATTTGGGTAAATTATGGCTATTGTGAGACTTGTAGCAAGATAACCCACGGTTCTGTTTAAAATGACCCAACTACATCTACAAGTGTGAAAAGTCCCCAAAAATGGAAATTAACTCCTCATTTACTCTCCCTTTATGGGATTCTTTCTACTGTTAAACACAATGTTGTTCTGTTGATGGCTGAAAACCTGCAACATTTGACATCCATAGTAGAGAAGAAATTACAATGGAAGTCATTTGGGTGTGTGCCAGCAACCAGCATTCTTCAACATCTTATTTTGTGTTCAACAGAAGAAACTCAAATAGGTTTTGCATAAATGATGACAGAATGTTCATTTTTGGGTGCGCTATCTCTTTAAGTATGTCAGTAATATAATGCTTCTATTTTTATCAGGAAGCGTTCTTGCAGTAAAATGTGTTGAACGTGTCTTTCCATGCTGAAGATGAAGGAATATGAGAGGCTCTGATGCCAGAGGAGTTACGGTAAGTGTTCCTCTAGAGTGTTGAAAAGAGAGAGGGTTGCAGTGAATGAGAGAGAGATGCTGCAGACCCACTTCTGCCCTTGTTTTGTCTCCTCCGCTTATAGAAGCACTTAGTGCATTTCCTCTGTCTCTTCTGCTGCAGCTCTTCTACGGCTGAAATGCACTTACACTTTTATCTCAAATTTAATTTATGTGCATAATTTATTGGACACTGATGTTCCGCAGGAGTGCCTGGACTTCAAACGTTGGGACTGTGTGCATACAGTACAGCAAAAGCCCTGTTAGCTCCACCTGTCTGAAATCCTCATGAAGAGGAGGAACCCCGAGGTGCTGATGGACCGGGAGGTTCTGCTGGATCTGGACTACGCCAGCGAGGCTCATGCTCCAGACAGTTATGGGAGCCTGCAAAATGGGGGCTTCATCCCTCCTAGATATGTGAGTGTGCAGATCTGCGTTGTGTAGCATGATGTTCTGATGCACATATTATGAGATGCATTTAATCATTAAAATAAGAGTGTGTAATCCTGTTGTCAAGCTCAATGCAGAGCTGTTCGCTTGTGGTCTAAAATTGAGGTCTAATTAGCACATGGCTTTGCTCATTATGCAATGTGGTGGTTTTCAAAGGTTTCTGCTATTTTGATCTAAAAGCAGGATGTACTACAATGATACTTCTGACAATGGTTTAAATCACTTAACATTTCAAGAAAGCATATAGTATAGCTGTCATATTAATGTAGGAGTTGGTTTTGATGCTTGAATTTTGATTGGTCGAGCAGCAGTCAAACTGCAATAGGACTATTGGCTACTTGTTTTACCCCGTTTGTCTGCACTTGCTCATTCCAGACTGAGTGCCAGTGTGCGCATTATTGATAGAGATTTCATTTTGTGTAAATATACAGTTCTGCCAGTAGTTGGCGAGCAAGTTACTAAGTCATTTATTATCCTGCAAACTAACTTGTGCAAAAAATTCATTGGTGATGTATTAAGAAACGACTAGTGGCTATATTATGTTGGATAGAAAGAGTGTAGGCTGCAATCTAAAATATACTTTTGTTTTTATGTCTATTTTATAATATGCACAAGTAGAACAAAGCCCTTTTGAATTATACTTCATTCTACAGTGTGTGGTACTTGACGCATATACTGGAAAGGTCCAATCTTGTCCAGTGTTAATTGTTACGAGCAATAAAAATGTCTTTTAGATTAGATTAGATTAGATTCAATTTGAGGCGGTTCATTCCGCTGTGGCGACCCCTGATTAATAAAGGGACTAAGCCGAAAAGAAAATGATGAAATGAATGAAGATTCAATTTGATTGTCATTACACATGTACAAGGAAACGAAATGCAGTTTAGGTCTAACCAGGAGTGCAATAGCAGCAAGTGCAGGATATGGGTATAAGTTATAAAATGCAATTATTGAAAAACTATGGGTAACATTTACAGATGGATATACTCTGAGCATTATAAACAGGTTGTATTAGCTATGAACAGATTTACAATAGATGAATAAATGTACAGGTTGCTATTGATAATCAGAAGTATGCAGATAGATATGAATATAATTACAAATGTATATGTGCAGTGGATATGTACGGTTTTTGGGGACAAATGTTGGGAGAGATCAAAAGGGAGAAAGCTTTGGGGAAATAGCTGTTCCTCAGTCTGCTGGTTTTTGTCTGGGGGAGGATAATGTAGAGATCCACAATTTTTTTTATCCCCTCATCCCCTCTTTTGTTTTTGTCCTTTAGTCTCCCACCCACCCTCCCAAAAAGTTACAAAAAGATTTTTATTGTCAGATACACAGAATTCCAAGTTTATCTGTAATGAAAACAAGCTTCCATTAAGGCTTGTCATTTGACCCTAATACTACATAATTACAGCAAAAGCTAGTGCTGACAAAAGCTAGAAATTAGAGGTAAAACGATGCTCATTCATATGAATGAAGATCACTGAATTAATATTTTAAAGATGTGAAATGTGCAATGTGAAAGATGTGCCAATGCTTTGCAGAGCTTTAAGAGATGCAAAATAGCCCAATAGCCCAATCAACACACATTCCACATTGGTTGCAAACCTTTTATGAGTTTCTTTATTTTGTTGAACAGAGAAGCAGATATTTTGAAGAATAAACATTGACATTATAAGCAAATACTATGGATGTCAATGGTTAGTGTTCACAATGTACAATGTAGTGTTCCAACCTTTTTCTAAACTCAAAGAGGTTTGACAAGCAAAGGCGATGACAGTTTTTTTTTTTTTGGGTGAACATTGTAAGCATTATGTAAATCAGGAGTAAAATCCAGCAAAATCTGATGAAAGTGGATTAGGGCTAAAAGAGAAATCATGCAAAATGAAAAATAAAAATGAATTCTTAAGATATACAGAAAAGTGGTCTTGCTTTTGTGGTTTTACTTGTATAAATTTCTATTCCCAAAATAGTTGAATACTGCAGCCAATGATGACGATGACCCCATATACGTTCATTGTGAACGGACCGCAAGCCCACCTGTTCACCATACAGGCAACTACTTCAGAGATGGCAAAACAAAAATAGGTAGAGCGCTGTAAACAAATCAACCCCATTGGTGTACACTGTGGATAGTCATATTAAACCCTGCTAACTTTTGCCTCAGACTTCGTGCTGGTGTGGGAGGTAAAGGTTCGCCGTAAGCACAGAAGTCGAGGACAAGCAGAGGCGTCCGAGGAGGCAGCAGAACCAGCACAGGAGGAGAGTAGGTCAGAGAGAAGGAGAGCTCAGCTGGCCCAATGGAGAGACAAATTCAACCAGAACCTCCAGACTGCTGGACTGATGATGGAAAAGGTTTGTGGTCTTAGTACAGAGCCATTCATGTTACTTAATAAATAGTTTCTAATGCTTTTCTCAACATCTTCAGGAGGAATCCTCTAGTGTAAAAAAGACTATCCACTATCTGAAGCTTCATGCTCCGTGGGACGTGCTGGTGTACTATGCTGAGGAGTTGTGTCTAAGAGCTCCTTTACAGGTAAGGTGTCATTTTTATGTTCACCTCAAAACTTTCACAGCTTAAAATAAGTAAAATTGAGTAAACCGTAAGGTCTGGAGTGAGTTGTATTTGTTCATTGACAGGCACAGCCGCATCCAGACTTCAATACTTCTGCTCGAGTTCTTCAGAAGCTCTGGGTGCCGAACATCATGAAAGATTCCGTCCCCAATCGTCCGGTTGACTACTACACGTGTGCCTTCCGCAAGTCCAAAATGGAAAAGTTATGCTTCGCTTCTGTATTTGTCAATGTCGATTCATACATTTCTGATTTAGTGGCTAATTTGTATTCATTTGTACAATCTCCTTCCTCTGTATTAGTATGATTTTCTTATCCCCAATGAGGGGTGGGATTTAGGGGAATGCCTCCTTTTAAAAACCTTATGTTTTCATACTTAATAAATTGTATGAAATTATACGAATTAGCCACTTAGTTGACTACGTAAATTACTTCTGTTTCCTCATGAGATCGGACTGGTATTTGGATCAGATTTTCATCTGTTTAAAAACTGATATGAAAATATTTAATTTGACTTTTTGGTTTGTTAGGTTTCTGGGCTCTGATGACCGTGAGAACTACTTCACCAGCACACAAAGACACCGCATTGTGAGTGTGCAGTATACTGAAATGTAAAGTGGCACACTTACAGTATCGTTCAAAAGTCAATGTTGCATTTATTTGATCAAAATATAAGCTTTCCATTTATGAGTAGTTTATGATTGCATAAAATTTGATAACTATTTGGGCTCCAACAAATCTAAATATTGAGGAAATTGACTTTAAAAGTTTAGCAATGCTAAATTTTAAGATCTTTACTTAATATCTGAATAATTTTTGGCATGATAAATTTTGACCCTTACAGTGTATTTTATAAAGCCATGCAACACAAGACTGGTTTGGTGGTCCGGGGTCACATATTATTACAAAAAAAAATTGGATTTTATACAGTACATGTGTGTCTTAATTTTTATACAATACAATGTAAAATACAGTATAATTATATTATCATGTATTTCAATAATTTATTTATTTGATAAAGCAGATTGTACAAAAGCCATTTTTCAGTCTTTATTGTCATGAGTCACATTCAGAAGAAAAATGTGTTGATTTGGTGTCCAGCACTCCCTTTTGGAGATTTACACCTAACTTTAAATAGTAACAGTTCTTGACTCCAATAAGCTACAAACACATTGGAAAGAAAACACTTTGGGCTTTACTGTGATAAAAAGGAAAGTTTCATGCTTAAAAATATAAAAAGTTATACATTATGAAGTCACAAAGCCAAGTGTTTCATGAGTTTATATATTTTTTTAAATTTGATTAAGATAGCATGCAAAATGAGATTTCTGTAAAAAGTTTTCCGAGACTATATCGTGTCCTTTTTTCCTTTCTCAAAAATGATCTTCCCAAACTAAAACATTAACAGTTGCTGAATAATTTGGCCTACATTCACAGTTGATGTATCTTTGAAAGAAGACACTTTTGGCTTTATTATCCATCAGAGTTTACAATGCTCAAAATGAAAAAAGTTATAGATGCTTAAGTAATGTACAAATATTGCACCGCACTAAACATTTTATTTATACTATCAGTATTGAAAACAATAGCTGCTTTAATATTTTTATGGAAGCCGTAAGTAGATACTAGACCGTTTTATGGACCATTATAAATTTTGTTTCAATGTTCCTGGATAAAGATCAAAAGCATTTATTGGAAATAGATAATTTTATGGCAAATTCAAAGCATTTTACTGTTACTTTTAAGCAATTGAGTGCATCTTTCATCTACAAAAGCATTTATTACTTCAAATAGGTAATGCAGTGTGTATGATGGTGTGAATTATTATAAGTGCATGCTACAGTAATTGCGTAATTCTGTTCCTATCGCAGGTGTATGAAATTCTAGCTAGGACTGCATATGGCAGAAGGAAGCGTGCAGAAGTTGGAGTGGCTCGTCTGCTAAGAGATGGGGCTTTTACTGGTGCATTCCCTCTGCATGAGGTTAGACACGGGACATCATATACAACACAGTTCTTCAAACATGCATGTCTAGCATCATACATTGTCAGCTTTTTTTTCTGCTTCTTAGGGCCCATTTGAGCTCCCAAGCTGTGACACCCAGCCTGACCAGCTAAACAAGAGGCAGGTTCTGTATCACTATTGGGCCAGCTGGTTAAAATGGTGCAAGTACCAGCCTTTGGATCACATCCGTGAATACTTTGGAGAGAAGATCGCATTTTATTTTGCATGGTTGGGTGAGAAGTAGTATTACTATTACTTATACTGACTGACTTCAATTCTTGATTCTGATTGGTTGATGAATGTTCCAAGGCAAGGGTGTTAAACTCAGTTCCTGGAGGGCTGCAGCCCTACACAGTTTAGCTCCAACACACTTACCTGTAGGTCTCAAATAAAGCTGCGGTCACACTGGACATTTATGCCCATAGACTTTCCGGAAACTCAAGCTCGTGTGACAAGTTTCGAAGTTCGCTGAGGTGCAAAGTTCAAGCTTGGTGGACTCTGACCTGCCAAATCGCATCAGTTGACTGCATGAGACCAATCGAGGATCAAAACATGACCTCTCTGGACAGATATTTAAAATATTGACCAATCGCTTGCTTTTTTAAATGTCTAATTATCTTGTTTAATCCCTCCCCTTTTCACAGCACTGTATGACAGAATTTCGCAAGCTCAAACTCTAGTGTGACCGCAGCTTAAGCCTGAAGGACTCAAATAGTTTAATTAGGTGTGTTTAATCAGGGTTGGAATCAAACTGTGCAGAGCTGCGGCCCTCCAGGAACTGAGTTTGACACACGTATTCTAAGGTGTACAATTATTTTTCAGGGACGGTGTGTTTTCAGGGAGAAACACAGTTAGGTTAAATCAGGTCTAGACTGCATTATAGTTCGATATCACTTCACTAGAGGATTTCACTTATTTCAAAAGTCCTTACAGTGCAAAGCAAGCAAATAGCCTAAATATACACACAAGAAATATGGGGTCACAGAATTGTGTTGTCTGCACTGCCCTTCAGTGCCCTTATCAATACAGCTGTTTTGTTACTGAAGGGCTACATATAACATACTCTGTTGCAAGGTATAGTAATCAGAGTTTTTTGTTTAAATTTTTGTTTGTCACTTTAAATCATTTGTCAAAATGTTTTGCCTATTTTTATGGTTATGCTATTTTCACCACCATTTTATTCTTTTCCCACTTAAAATACTATCTGTGGCTGTTTTTTTATTTGCTCAGTGCAGAACAGTCTCACCTTGATTTTGTGGGGAAAATGTTTGAATAATGTGACTGAATAATTAAGTGTTTCTTGTGCTGCTTTGCTGTAAATATTTACACAAATTTACACATCTTAGTTCATTAAATTTTTGTCCTCAAGAACCATTGGTCTATGTATTTTATATAAAGTGAACACTGAGAATAAACAATGAGAAAGTGTAAAACTCCTAACCATTTAAAGCCTACCACATTATATTTGATATGTGAAAGATTCTAAATGATAAAAATATAAACAAAACTGTTAATTTCTTCAACACCAGCATTAGAAAAATCATGTTAGAGTTTCTATTTCTGAATATAATGTTATTTAATACAAAACAATGCTGAAGAAGTTTGGACAATGACCTGTCTGCAGAAATCTGCGGCAATAAAAAAAAAGTAAAAAAAAAAAAAGACAACTAATTTTAATTTTGCACCATTTGCTTGATTTTTGCATTCTAAAATCACAGAATTACAAAATACTAGAGCGACATCATCTGCCTGTTTTTCTGTTCATTATAGATCATGGAAATTCACTATTTAGTTCATTAAAGTCAGGAAAAAGTTAGGGAGTATGACATTTGGCTTAGAGTGGGAACCCTGAGTAATAACAATTTAATTCTTGAATAATTTGAGTTTTTTTATTAGCAGAGGCGCTGATTTTTAACAGTATTGAGAGACACTCGTTCAGGGAGATTCATACACAAATCATTCAGTCATTTAATCAATCAAATGATCAGTCTCTCCTACAGTATAAATCTCTCACTTAGTCTGACACACGAGTGTTTTATGAAGAAAACATGGCTAATATATTGAGGTAAAATATCTTGATACACTGTCGAATCAGTAATCTGTTAAATCATTCATTTATTAAAAAAATTCAACAGCCAGTAATGAGTTCTTTCTTCCTTATTTACATTAATCAATCACTTTCAATATGCTAACATTTTCATTCATGCTTTCTGCATGTCAGAGAATCAATATTCATTCATTAATTTTACATTAGCTTAGTCCCTTTATTCATCAGGGGTCGTCACATCGGAACGAACCACCAACTTATCCATCATATGTTTTACGCAGCAGATGCCCTTCCAGCTGCAACCCAGTACTGGTATACACCGAATCAATAAAACAAGTGAATATGTTAAAGAATAATATTAATTATATTCATATTCTTTGCCTTCAGGATTTTACACCGCCTGGCTTCTGCCTGCTGCATTGGTTGGCACGTGTGTCTTTGTTTCGGGTATTTTGACTATGGGATCCAATACCCCAGCGTAAGTGTCTCCTGGATTATCGATTAGCTGTGTGTGAGATGCTGCAATGAACCATTCGTGACTCACACATTTAGTGCTCCTCTAAGCAATTTTTCTGCTATGAGAAATAATGTCATACCAATTGGCTTTATGACCTTTATTTGTTTCTATAGCAACTGTTGATTGTAAAAACTACTAGTAATGTGTCGGAATATTTGGCGCAGTTTACACCTCAGGATAAAGACACAAAATAATGAGAATGAAAATGAGACTATTAGAAGCACTACAGTTTCTGTCTATTTGGTGTATTGATTTTAGCATAAAACTAAGCCACTGCTTCTAGTAACCTCACTCTTCATGTTTGCTTTCATTCCATCGCTGTCCGTTTCCATTTGCTGTCTACAGGAAGGAAATCTGTGAAAGCGGAGGACTTTATCTAATGTGTCCTCTGTGTGAAACCTGTAAACCCTGGAATATGTCCGACATCTGTCCCATGGCCAAGGTAATCATCCCTGGCTCAAGTTGCTTTGGTTGAGTTGGGCTGTGTATGCGGGAAACATTAATATTTATATCCTTGATTAAGATGTGAATGGAGTATAGACCATTTCAATGTAGTTATGTCATTGACCCATGAACATTTCCTGCTTGTTATCAAACTATTTTATAACTGTAACAAGAAGCAATTAAATGATAACTTAGGCCCCGTTTACACTAATACGTTTTAGTTTTAAAATACGTAAGTTTTGCTACGATTATGCCTTCCATCCACACTATGCCACAGTTTTCAAGTATCGAAAATTATTTTAAAACGCTGCTGCTCCGTCTCAGTGTGGATGGTGCAAAACAGAGACCTCTGAAAATGGAGGCGTGGCTGCAGACATTAGTCTTTTTGGGGCTTTTTCCTCAATATTAAGTAGCTTACACACAGTTCAGTCTTGCCTCCTCTCCTTGTAAGTTCAGACTTCGTAAGTTTGATATGGAAAACAAACTCCCGAGGACACGTCAGGCAAATCTTCAGTGGAAACAATGTACTTTATAACATCATTCACATCACCCTGGCTATGTTGTTCCACTTTTTTAACAATAAAATGAAAATATGACATAAGGAACTGCCTTTTTTCATTTTGATATCAACAACTTAACAGACACTAAAAATGTTGAGGTGTCATGTAGCTGCATATTTATATGACAGTCATCTTTACTGTATGCATATTTATAACAAAACAGAGCCTATAACATAACTGCCTCCTTTCCTCTCTTTTGCTGAATATCAGTTTTAATAATCAATAATGGCCATTATAAAAGTATAACGTACAATAAGTTTATACATTATAGGAAATAAAAGCAAGTAATCAGTCAAATGTGAGGAATCAGTGTACATAGTTACATAAACTAATATATTAACTTACAGTAACTTTGTGCTCAGCCAAAACATGTACCTGAGAACAAGTAATAGATTCAAAAGACAACAAGATGAATTAAATATCACGTTTAACAAATATAGTGAGATTAGATCCAGCGGTTGATCCCTGATGAACCATCCGACGTGCTCAGCTCTCATCTGGGGTTCTGTGCTCAAAGCACCCGCTGACTGCCTGGAGCTTACACGCGCACATACACTGCAGCGCATGCCAGATTGTGTGTGTGTGGTCACGTGATGTGCATTTTCAGAGTCGTAGTGTGGACGGAGGGCTGTTCAGAAACGCTACGTGAAACGGCAGTGTGGACGTGGATCGTTTTCATTCTAAAACACCGTTTTAAACCTAAAACGTATTAGTATAAACGGGGCCTTAATGTTAAAACAGCTATCATAACATGATTTATTAATATGTGTCTATTTTTGAATTCTCGGAAGCTATAGAAATTAAAAATGTAAAACAGGAAAACGGGACCCTTGTTTTGTTTACATCCCTCAAAATGGTCTATATGTTTTATTATGTAAAATATAGTTGTTCATGTAATTTCATTTTTGTAATGTTGTCTGGAGCCATTAATGAGAAATATTTAGGCATTAGAACTATATTTTATTTGAAGGTGATTATTCTCAACTATCCCCTAGGTTGGTTATCTGTTTGATCATCCCGGGACGGTCTTCTTCAGTGTGTTCATGTCTTTGTGGGCTGTCACATTCCTGGAGTACTGGAAACGTAAAAATGCCACTCTTGCTCACCACTGGGACTGCATGGATTTCCACGAGGACGAGGTTTGATTATAATAATATTTTTATAATTTGTATTTTTTCATTTTTAAATGTTTAAACATTACATAAACACAACATTATACCCTGAAGTGAAAGGTGAAATTGCACTTAATATTTTTTTTTGATAGAGAAAAGAAAATTGTTTGATTTGTGTAAAAAAAAAAAAAAATGTTTTTAGTATTTGTGAAATATACTAAGAAACGGTTTAAATGTGGGGAAAATCAGATGTATTTTGTATGTGGAAATTGAAAAGTGAAAAATTATTTGTTTTGAAATAGTGTTTTGTTTTGGAACTGTTTGCTTAGTTATGTTTAATATATGTCAGATTAAGGTCAAAAGTGGAACTTTTTGTTTGTTTTATTAGTTTTTGTGCGCAGGAAAAAAAGAAGTAGAAAAAAAAGTTTTTTTTTTGTGGGGAAATATCAGAAACACTATTTTTTATGTGGGAAGAAATGAAACATGCTCAGTTTGGATTTTTGTTTTACATCTTTTCTGCTGGATTTTTTTCCATTAAGTAGGAAATTAAGTCCATTAAGTTTTAAGTAGGGTCAGACAGAATCTGCTTACATTTTTTGCTATTTCTGCGCAGAATATTGTAAAAAATATCAACGAATTTATGTGGAATGATTTTAAGCGTATCATAACTACAAACTTAATATGTTAATTTAAAAAAATCTACATTTTTTACTTTTATTTAATGTTTACAACACAAATCCTATTAGATCCATTTATTTGGTAAACAAAGCAATGTCTCTCATATAATATATCTACAATAGATCTACTGAAAGACAATTTATTACTTTACAAACTGTATTGTAAGTAAATCATATGAACGTTTTCATATTAGTCAGTGATATTACTGAAATTAATTTAAAAACTAAATAAATATTTACAGTTAAAGTCAGAATTATTAGCCCCCTGAATTATTAGCCCCCCCTGTTTATTTTTTCCCCCAATTTCTGTTTAACGGAGAGATTTTTTTTAGCACATTTTTTAAACAAAATAGTTGTAATAACTCATCTCTAATAACTGATTTATTTTATCTTTGCCATGATGACAGTAAATAATATTTTACTAGATATTTTTCAAGACACTTCTATACAGCTTAAAGTGACATTTAAAGGCTTAACTAGGTTAATTAGGTTAACCAGGCAGGTTAGGGTAATTAGGCAAGTTATTGTATAACAATGATTTGTTCTGTAGACTATCAGAAAAAAATGGCTTAAAGGGGCTAATAATTTTGACCTTAAAATGGTTCTTAAAAAATTTTAAAACTGCTTTTGTTCTAGCCGAACTAAAACAAGTAAGACTTTCTCCAGAAGAAAAAATATTATCAGATATACTGTGAAAACTTTCTTGCTCTGTTAAATGTCATTTGGGAAATATTTAAATAAGAAAAAAAATTCAAAGGGGGGCTAATAATTCTGACTTCAACTGTATTTACACACATTTACACACAACTAAGTAAATAGACTTAATGGGCATAAAATCTGCGGAAATCTTTGGATTTCTGTGCACGCAGATTCCGTGCGGGCCTACTCATAAGCAAAGTATGTTATTGTGTTGGTTTGCTTGAGCAAAATGTTTTTAGAATGTTTTTGTGTCAAAACTGGGATTTTTATCAGTTGTTCGGTCTTTGTATGTGGGGAGAATAAGAAATGAAAAATGTGCAAAAATACATGTTTAGTTTGAGGTTTTACCCACTTTTACTTGTTGCATTCAGCAGAACAAAATAAATAAATGCTATAGAAAAAACAATACAGTACATGTTTACAATACAAACACATTTGGTATTTTGCTTTACCAGAAAAAAAAGCTTGTTTAAACGGAAAATAATTTTTTAAGTAAATTGTCTTCTTGTGTATGTTTTTATACAAATGGCAACATGTATTTTATAAATAATAAATGTTATTCTTTCATAAACACAGGAACCTCCACGTCCCGAGTTTGCTGCAATGGCCCCTGCGATGGAGGAGAACCCAGTGACGGGAGTGAAGGAACCCTACTTCCCTGAAAAAGCCAGGATTTCCCGCATGCTGACGGGCTCTATGGTCATTGTTATAATGGTGAGATCCACTGAAGGTTTAATGGATAAAAAAAAATTAATTACTCCATTAGAAATGAAATAATTCATCATTAAAAGTCCCACGCTTCTCAATCTGTTTTCCCAGCTGTGTGTAGTGATGATCTTCTTGGTCACAGTCATCATATACCGCAGTATAGTGAGCGTAATGATGTTCGAAACTGGCAGTTCTGTTCTGCGTACTCAGGTGGGCACCCCATCCATCTGCATTAAATATAAAGCCTGTAATGCAGCATTTCATTAATCTCCTGCGCACCTGCAGCAACTTTCGGACTCTGAATCAACTCTGCACACACACATTTTGTCTTCCAGGCTGGGAATATTGCCAACATATCCAGCACTTTGGTGAACCTGGCTCTGATCTTGCTGATGGGGCAGGTATACACAGCCCTGGCAGAACAGCTCACTAAATGGGGTAAGATCACATCCCATAATGCAACGCAGGCCTAGTACTTTAAATCAAATCAAGTCAGTGTTGCCATTTTCTGTGGTTCAGTATAATGAACCTGCCCGTCCACACATACTTTAAGAATCAATAAACTATTAGAGCTCCAGACATAAGTCTTTCTCTCTGAGGCAATTAAAATAAAGCTTTGAGACTACACACATGCCATTAAATAAAGCTCATTTATCTTGTGCACCCAAATATGGCTGTTCCTGAAACAGTTTTTTTTTCTTTTCTTACAGAGATGCACAGGACACAAACACAGTACGAAGACGCCTTTACATTCAAAGTCTTCATCTTTCAGTTTGTCAACTTTTACTCATCACCTTTCTATGTGGCCTTCTTCAAGGGCAGGTAATCTGTGAACTAGCCTAGCAAAACAAAGCCTCATTTTCAAAATCATAGCGTTCAATTTGCTTTCACTGATTTTTATTGCAGATTTGTGGGCTATCCTGGGCATTACGGTACATTGTTTGGGATGCGGAATGAGGATGTGAGTGCTTTTGCCTTAATATTTATATGTTAGATTGATATTTTTGATATTCTTCAATAATATGATTTAGTTGAACATGCGCAGATATGCACTTTAGTGGTCATTATGCAAGGTCTGTCTATGTTTGACTCATGGTCTTAGAGGTCCGTGAACAATATGATCACATATGAAATTTCACATATCCACACAACATTTATTTTATATGTTAGGTTTCCTCATGCTGAGCAAGTTTTCTAGAACCAAAGTTGTCAAGCAGATTAAATATTTGATGTAAAATTTGATGAAAAATACTTTTTCAAGACCTTTCATCTGATTTAAAAAAAGTTGTTGTATGTAAGTTTTTGACTCTTCTAAAGCATAAAAATACCATAATATGTTTGCAGACATTTAAGAAACATGCTAAGTAAACATACTTGTTTATCTGAAAAACAATGCTGAAGTCAAATATTCTGCTTAGAAAATGTGTTTTTCGTGCCGAAACAGGTGTCTTTGTTTTGGTCATTTTAACCTGCCCAATGCCAGTTTAGCTAATTATTTTTCAGCACCACGGGTTTTAATTTTTCATATTTCAGTCATTCAGTATTGAAGACTCTCAAAGCATGCCTCCATGACCAAAATGCGACCTTCGGTGGACAGTAGCAGACTCCAAAATGAGACGCAGATTTAGGGTCCTATTATACACCGGGCGCAATAACGCAAGACGTGTTTCTTTGATGTGTTGCTATATTCAGACCATAATTTTCCCGTTTTCTGCCGCGTTGTTTAAATAGCAAATCCATTTGCGCCACTTTGTGAACTCATGGGTGCTTCGGTGTAGATAAGAGTTGTGTTAAGGTGCATTGTTGGCGCGTTGCTGTTATGAGGAACTAAAATAGGCTGCACAATAGACCAGCTCAAAGCAGGTCTAAAGTCCAGCGCAGACCACGTTAGTTGTGCGCCTCGCTCAAACATTGCTTAAAACACGCAGAATGAACAGTAATACGCAAATATCTTTACAAATGAAAAAGAATTAAAGGAATAAAATATTACAAAAAATATTATTTTCTACATAAATATAAAAACTACTGCCTTTATGGCTTCATCTCCGGGGACTTTTTCAGTTTTTTCAGTTAATTTATGACATTATTTTGTATAATGTTATCATTATTAGTAGTAGTATTTATTATATGCATATTTATATTTGTTTTATTAAAAACAAGCTTAGATTTGCCCACCTGTGGGGTTTTGGACCATATGGGGCATAGCACATGTATTTGAATATAACTACATTTTTTGACCACACTTCGTTATCATTCTTCATTTATTTTTTTGTTGGAAATTAGAACTGAATTTAGAAATAGTTTTGAAACAAATCTTTGCACTTAAACTAAATTAATAATGTAGGCTATTGGATGTCCGTGCGTACAACAGGTTTCCTTATCCACGAAAGAAAGTGAAAGTAAAGAATGAGGAGGCTCATTCTCTCATTCTCGCTCTGCAGATGGTTTGTTTAGCTGTTTTCTCGCTACTGAAGAGTTCAGTTTTTCCATTTACAAAGTCCGCCATGTAAATAGCAAATGCACCATGGCGTGACGCAACTGACTCTTAAAGGGAATGGGAAATGGTTTATTCTCAAAACACAGTAGCAAAAGATCAAAATAATTATAATTGTATATATGTATGTGTATATATGTGTGTATATGTATATATGTATGTGTGTATGCATGTGTGTGTATGTATATTTTAGTGAGTGGATGTGCCTGTTCACAGGCTTGTTGGCTGATTGTGGTGATTGGCTGCAGGTGTAATGTGTAGAGCTGTTTCACTATTTCTTGAGGATTCCCATTTGTATTTTGTTACCTGATGAAGACCATGTAGGTCGAAACGTTGTGTGAGTAATAGCCTATTAAAGATTTTTGAGAGCTAAAGTGGCAGTGTTGCCGATTTTTTTGATCTTTTGCTACTGTTTATTTTTGATCGAGCACCTGCCTCAGAGATTTTTTAGATGTGCGCACAATTCTGTTTTTTGCTTATTCTCAAAACACACCTATAACTCATTAAAAGAATAAGCTCAATCCTGTTAGACCATGTGCGGCGGTGCAAAGCAGATTTTTCCATCCTTCAAATGGCAAAAGTGGATTCTGAAACGCCCTTAATGCATAGAGAGTGCATTTTTAAGCATATACAACATGTAAATGATGATAAAAGCTTGACTTTTACTGCAGAGGGTTTCCAAATGAAGTAACATTTTTATCCAACTAGCATGCATTAAAGTGAACATTAAAGAATAGTTTTTTTCCCATTTTAATTAATCAAATTAATAAATTATAATAAAAAAATAAATAAAGTCAGTATTTTAACAATTGATAGCACTTTTGGTATGTGCGTGCAAACTGAATTTTTTTTTAAATATTAAATTGTATCACTTTTATAAAATGTAAAAAAAAAAAAAAACTGTTTTACAAATAAGCACAGCCTCCATTACATCAAAACTTATAAAAAAAAAATATATATATATATATAAGAAGATATGTGCTGTGTTTGCAGTGTGGACCAGGAGGCTGTCTGATTGAGCTAGCCGAGCAGCTCTGTATCATCATGGTGGGAAAACAACTCATCAACAACATTCAGGAGTTTGTCATCCCGTAGGTGACTCCCTTGTGACAAGTCATATGTATCTTGAAACCTTTTTATAAAGTAGAGCAAACCGTGTACAGTAGTATCTACACTAAAAGACTTACATTTTCAGTAAGAATTACATTTATATTATTTGATCCTACATCAATAAGCAAGTCAGCATTGTGAATTGGCACAGCAGTCTTCTGCAGAGGTTTGTGGGTCATACATTGTGGAAAACATGAATAAAATTTTAAGCAAATAATGAACATCTTAAAATGCAAAAACCTTTCTCTGAGATTTAGATGTAGGGGGTTGGAAAATATCTCTGTTGTAGTATAAAAAAACAACAGAAGTCAATGAAGAGTTCCTACTATCATACACAGTGAGAGTGAAAAAGTGAGTCTGAATAGTTGTTTATGTGCATTGACTGAAATACATATGGATTAATCTGCTGCAGGGCGCAGTGGGCAGAGCGATGACTCTCTCAGTGCCAGTACTGCAGCATGTCTCTCCTGTAAGGGAGCAGTTCCCGTGGTTTAGCAGGATAAATGCCACACAGGAGAAGCTTTTAGTGCTCCCTTATCAATAATGCATCACCAGAGTCAAGCTCAGGCAAAAAGTATCTTTCAGCATGAGCACTGTTCTATTTTAGAGCTAGAAATAGCCTCGGAAGAGACATCCTCATTATCTCCATCATCAAACAGAACACCTTATGTCTGTTGCTTTTGGTTTTCTAATTTTCTTTCTCTGCTTTTCAGTAAAATAAAGGCTTGGAGACAGAAACGGGCCTTGGCGTCCGTGAAGAAAGCTCAGAAGACACAAGAGCCTGAGCGCTGGGAGCAAGACTATGAGTTGATTCCCTGCGAGGGACTATTTGACGAATATCTGGAGATTGGTAAGATAATGGACTTTCAGCTTTAGTAAGCTTTTCATTTCTGTCAGAAAATATTGACTTCAGGAAATTGTGCACCTACAGTATTCTTCACTGTCAGTCCTGGCTTACTTGGAGCACTAGACAAGATTTGACATGACAAAGAAAATCTAACATTTTTATATGAGAGCAAGCGCACTACTGTTCAGAGGTTATTAGGATATAAAAGACTACTATTTTAAAGTAAATGCTTTTTAATTAGTTTGTCAAAAAATACTTTTTTTTCCACAACATTTTTCAACATTTATAATAATATATAACCATAAGATGAAGATTAGATAAAAATAAAATAAATAGATAAAGATTAATCACAATTAGCTCTGGTTTCTCCCACAGTCCAAAAACATGTGGTAGAGGTGAATTGGGTAGGCTAAATTGACCATAGTGTATGTGTGGGAATGAGTGTGTATGGATGTTTCCCAGTGATGGGTTGCAGCTGAAAGGACATCCGCTGCGTAAAACACATGCTGAATAAGTTGGTAGTTCATTCCGCTGTGGTGACCTCAGATTAATAAAAGGACTAAGCCAAAAAAAAAAAATTAAAGAACGAATGAATAATCGCAAATAATCATATACAAAATAAAAGTTTGTTAACTTTGACATAATACAGTATATGTGTATTAAATATATTTATTATGTACAGTATAAGTAGGCCCACTCGGAACCCACACTGAAATCCGCAGATTTTCACAGATTTTTAGCCCATAATTGAGTCTGTGTATTTACTTGTGTAAATGTGTGTAAATTTTTTATTAATTCAGTTTTTAAATTTATTTTATTGATATTATTGACTGATATGAAAATGTGCATATGATTTATTTAGATTACAGTTTGTAAAGTAATATTTTCTGTCTTGTAGTAAATATATTTTATGAGAAACTTGCTTTGTTTACCAAATAAGTAGTTATAAATTAAATTTGCATTGTGAACATAAAATAAAAGTAAAAAAGGTGTTATTTTTTATTTCATATATTAAGTTTATATTTATGATATTCCCAAAATCATTCTGCATAAATCTGCAGATTTTTTTTACAAAATTCTCTGCAGAAATAGCAAAAAAATGACCGCAGATTCTGTCTGGCCCTATGTATAAGTGATACACATACATAGAAATAAAATTTTGTTACAAAGTATATAAGAGCAATTCCAGCGTTATGAATGTGACATTTGCAGTAAAAACTCAAAACATAAATTCACATAGAAAGTATATGTTAACATACAAGGAACTGTTTATATTTTCCAAAACAACTGACCACAGAGTTATGGCAGCAGAAAAATATTAATCTGTAAGCATTTTTTATATTTTAAATGAGGAAAATAAACATGCGTTAAGGATGTGACAAAAAAGTCTGCGTTTTTCAGTATACAACATATAGAACAACATGTAGAAATTCTGTGGATAAAACTGCACAACCCAAAAGAAACAATGCTAATTAACAGGATAAGAGTCGTCTTACTATAGAACAAACATGATTGATTTTATTTTATTAGAAATTTTTGCATTTATGAGGGAAAAGTGTCGTTATGGATGTGACATCTCTTCAATATGGATGTGACATATGTGAAATTGCCACTTGTGTGACTTTGGTAAATCAAATATAATAGTTTGAAAACATTGACTGACACATTTTTGAGTATTTTTAAAGTACTGTAAAATACTTGCTTACACAAAAAATGTAGAAATGGTTTATCTATTTTGGTGAAAACCAAATATTTTTTTTCATGGCAAGGTTAACATTTGCATGGACTTGCTCATATACATATAAAATATATGTGTATATGATACACAGATAATTAATTATAAATAAACATTTTCTCAAATATGCGCATATATACATAATAAATATACACACACTTAAATTGTCAAAAAATTTTTTGGATGTGATTAATCGTGATTATTTTTTTCCCAGCACTAATAAATATGTCTTGAGCAACAAATAAGCATACTGAAATGATTTCTGAAGGACAATATAATAATAATAATAA
>CAIGQZ010001345.1:10096090-10106793 GCA_903798205.1 Danio tinwini | reverse complement strand
ATATTTAGAATGTCAACTAACTTATTTCTGTGTGTGCAAAATGAATCCAGATTTGTACCTTAAATCTCACATCGCCTGTGCACCTAACAGCATTCCCCATCTAGAGAAATAAAGAGACCTTTGTTTGAAATAGAGAACAGGTAACCATTTGTGCAGTGGGTTTTTGGGTTTAGTTGTGCAGTGCATTTGTTTTACAGATGTGGGCATAGTTTTTATCAGGACAGAAGGTCACATTGTGTTACCTGAGCTTTTACATGCCTGTGTGTGACTATGTTTGGATGTGGATCATGTTGAATCGTGCAACTGGATTTAGCTGTGTGTACATTCAGCTTTCAAAGAAAAACTGTGATGGGGGAGCTTGAGTTCCTTTGTGTTTTCTCAGAAAATGTATGTACAAAGGATATTGTGTGAGGGTTCAAAGATTTTTAGTAGATATTTTCAACATCTTAACATTAAACAATGGTTTATTTAGTTTCGCCTTTTCATTATCTGGTTTATGACAAACAGATGCCATAATTGCATACAAGGTAGTTTAAGGCACTTAGGGGCAACTAAACTAGCACCTTTGAATGGATTTGATCTCTAAGTTTAGAAAACATCTCCTTTTATTTCATGGGTCAGCGAATAAGGCAGATGTGGGTCATAAGCACTGACAGTTTGCTTAGCCTTCATTGCTTTAATAGCCCAAGAAATGTCAGCGCAAGCTATCTCAGGCTTGCCTGTCCCTTAGGGCAAGACACTGAATACTAATAAGCATTGCTTCTCCCATGACCCAGATTTGTTTGGGTAAACAGAGAGCTGTTTGGAAACATGGGAAATATGTACAAAAAAATCTTCTAAGATGACCCTCTTAGTCGGGTCTTTTTCATAAAGCATTCCATCTCAGGTATAGGCTGTTAGTAAGACTAGACAGTTGCCCATTATCATTTTTGGACTGATTGGAGTGTCCTCGTGTGACTGACTTGACATCTTCATGCAAAAGCTGCACGACTGAAGCAGTTTCGAGTAAGGGATCCAGCTGTAAATGATGTAGATAAGTATAGGGGATGAGGACTGCATGCTGTGCTCTTTAATTAGAACAGGAAGACGCAGCGGCAGCGACTGAGCCAAGTCTGCCATGGGGGAAGAGCAGAGCCTGTTCAGTGAGACTTTACTTTACACAGTGGTGGACCAAAACCAAAGAACTGCACCAAGATGAGCCAAGCTTTACTGTGCATATATCTGTGCTGGCACAATAATAATAATAATAATAATAATAATAAGGAGACAGAGGAATCAACTCCTTTGTTCTCAACATAAAAGTTGTACGATAATATCTCATATTATTTTGGTTTCTTTGTTTCTCAATTGTTTTGCAGTACCCATGTGCCATCTGAGACATGCTTCCTGGCTATGGAATCTCTCCTCTTCTTGATTTCCAGCCTCACCTCCAAGCGTTCCATTGCAGAGGCGAGAGCTCTGACATGTGGTTTCCAGGCTCAGTTGAGACCCAGGCTCTGAGCGATTCTCGGGAAGGAAGGCCTCTCCTGCGGCAGCACCAACACATTGCTGTGTGTCAGCAAGAGACATTGGCCTTCATTGACCTTCAACAGCAAAGTGTTAATGGTTTCCAATCATGCACATCGGAAAACTGTAGTTCTGCTCTTTGCTCCAAGCCTCTCAGATGCAATGGAAGGAGCCCATCTGACTTAGCCAAGACTGAGAGTACAGATACAGCACTGGATGATTATTTGAAGAAGGATATCAATAATGTGGAAGTGGTTCAGGAACAGTCATGGACATACATTACTGGCTTACCTGAGACAGTTTATGAAAATCCTGATTCAGGAGTTCTCAATCCTCGAAATTTATTTCTGCCTCTGTCCCCTATATATGCACCTGGGGACAGGAACTCTCTGGAATCTCAGCAGCTAAGCTCCCCCTCTTCCCCTTTAGAGTTACAGGGTCCAGACCCATTTCGCCCTCAAAGACGCACCTCTTTGGGATCCATAAAGGAGAAGTCTATCAGTAAGTGCCTCTCACGTTTAACTAAGTCTTAGCATACTGGTCCTAAATTCCAGCTTTAAAACCACAAATAGTGTCATAGTGTCAAATTTGTTAGAGTGCACAGTCTCTCATTCTTGAAACTATGCAAACTTTCAAATACTTTATCCTGCTTAGTGAGGTACACAATGACAGTGATTCTTAACCGTGTACCTAGAGTCTGCCACTACTAATGAATACTTGGAAACGGAATGAAATAGATTTGATTAGGGATATGTCAAAAACCTTGAACAGCTGAAAGAACTACAGGAACAAAGTTAGGAACTACTGTGCTACAGTGACTGTGTTAAAACTACAAGTGAGTCTAACAATTTTAATCGAACATTTTTGTCATTAATAGGGCGTAAGATGAGGGTGTATTCTCCAGACACTCTGGAAGCGTCTCCCAGCAGCCCAGGTGTGGAGTGTGATTATCTGCTTCCAGCATCCTTTGAGTCATTCGTAGAAGGAGGGCTTAGCATGGTGGGATCTACCATACCCACATCCCAGACATCCAGCCCTCTCCCAGGCGTAGATGAAGACCTCTCTCTTTTTGACATACCAAACTCTCCAAAACCTTTCTTAAATCCCCTTCAGGAGGGTGCCAGATGCCAAGGGGGTGTAAATGATGAGGGGAGGCAGAGGTTAGGCCTGGAGGATTGTGGAGCTCTGCAAGGTCCTCCTCTCAACAGTGGGACCTTGATGCCTCTGTCCCGTTCTCGTTCAGCAGACAATGAGCGCCGGCGCTTCTCTGCTTCTGAGCTCATCTCCCGCCTTCAACTCTCTCAGAGGAAAAACTCTTTTACACTTAAGCTGGGCAAATCTCTCTCTGCTCGTGTGGCCTCCCGGGACCGCCACCTGTCTGGAAACCTCAGCTCAGACTGTAAGTGTCTCATCAGAACTGATTAACCTAATGAAAGCCATTATTGTGAAAGTCTTGTGCAGTGATGTCATTTTGACACTTTGTGCAGTATTTTCAGATAAGTTCCTTTTGTATACGTTCTCCCTCCCTTGTCTGTTTGTAGACAAACTCAACTCCAGACATCGCTTCTCAGGGGGATCAAGTGACAGTGCACCACATAGTCCGGTGGGGTCTGCACCACCACTACCCTCTGCTGACTGTAATCAGCCACTGCACAGAAGGAGCTCCAAGCAAAGGTGGCCCTAAAACTCAGCAAGCACCAACAGAAACCAGTAATTAGAATATGATGTCTTAAAATGTTTTCTACGGTTTCTTCTCAGAATGAGAAAAGTTTCTGTTGGTGAGGATGGAGGCAGCCCTCCCAGTAACTCTAAACGTCTATCACGTTTCTTGCCAAGCTGTAAGTCCTAAACAAACTTGTATACTACTACTACTAATAACAATTATCATTATTGTATTTGTGTATTAATTATTAGTTTTATCTTTCCCTCTCAGTGATTTTGTATCAAGAATACAGTGACGTTGCCATCAACAGAGAGATACAGAGGCAACAGGGGGCAGAGCCAGGAACCGATGAAGAAAGAGGGGAGTCTGTGTCTCCTGGAAACCTCTCCCCATCTAGCTCATTCCGCTCATCACGGGGCTCTGCCTTTTCCCTATGGCAAGATATTCCTGATGTTCGGTCAAGTGGACAACTTGACAATTTCAGCAATGAAGAGCGTAAACTGCAGGAGGTTAAGCCACATTCAGCATTCTGATTTCATTTATTTTGGAGTTTCATCAACCAGCACATTTTGCTGAAAAAGTTACACCTTGACTTGTTTTCTCATTTCAGGCAAAATTTGAGTTGGTGACATCAGAGGCCTCATACATAAGGAGCTTGTCAATTGCAGTTGACCATTTTATGATGTCTCCTGAGCTATGCGAGTGTCTTGGGACACAGGAGAGGCAGTGGCTCTTCTCCAAACTGCCTGATGTGAAAGAAGTCAGTGAGAGGTGAATAAATACGAAAAGTAACTACAATTGTTGATATTTCTGAAAGTGTATGCTGCCTTCTGGGATGTGCATCAGTGCAATCCCAGTTTCTTTCTGTCTCTCTTTTAATTTACTTTATGTCTTTAGGTTCCTTCAAGACTTGGAGCGTAGGTTAGAAGGAGACATTTTGCGGTTTGACGTGTGTGACATTGTCCTTGACCACTGTTCTGCACTGCGGAGGGTTTATCTGCCTTATGTCACCAATCAGGCCTATCAGGAACAGACCTATCAGCGACTACTGTAAATCATTTCTTACTGTACAACAGGGCTCTAACAAGCATAAAGATGTACATATTGCAAATGTTGCCATGTTTAAAAAGTTCATAAATTTGCTTTGTGGTGTTTTCTTAGGCAAGAGAATGCCCGGTTCCCTGGGATCCTTGCCCGCCTGGAAGAGGACCCAATATGCCAGAGGCTGCCTCTTACATCATTTCTCATTCTTCCTTTTCAAAGAATCACACGCCTCAAAATGCTAGTGGAGGTATTTCATTATGCAAGTCCGATGGAATAGTGACAGTGATCTGTATCACTTATTATTTTCCTGTGCTAATGCACTATATTTCCTTATATAGAATATCTTAAAGAGAACAACACCTGGATCGCGAGATGAGGACACTGCCACCAAAGCACTTAATGAGCTCAAAAAGGTCTGAAAAGCAGTTGAGGAAAGAAAGAAACAGTCACAAACATTGTTTCAAATTACCATAAAAATGAAAATGTGTTCTGCTGCACTAGATTATAAAGGAATGTAACTCCAGTGTCCAGTCCATGAAGAGAATGGAAGAACTAATTCACCTAAACAAGAAAATTCATTTTGAGGGCAAGGTATAGTATCAAGAATTACTTAACTTACTGTGCATCATGCAAGGGTGTTATGCACCAATTATAAATGTATTTACTGAGAAGCCAGTGAAAGTCCTGGCTCGATTTGTACCTTTCAGAAAA
Source organism: Danio tinwini (assembly GCA_903798205.1). Lineage (NCBI taxonomy): Eukaryota > Metazoa > Chordata > Actinopteri > Cypriniformes > Danionidae > Danio > Danio tinwini. The sequence continues at coordinate 10,101,869 of CAIGQZ010001345.1, read as the reverse complement.
TAAGGAATGACCAAAGGGGGATTCTTTTTGGCCACTCATTTCCTTTGATAACTGAAGTGTTATTAAATTTGCAGCTCAATTTAAGGGTCAAAAATGGTCTGCCATAATGTTTTGAAAGTTTCAGTAAAAAAACACTTGCAAAAACATTTTGAATAGGCACAACACTTAAGATATTATCTTTATTGTGGTTTAAAATTACAAGTTAGTCAATGTTTGTTTTCTCTCATTTTAGATCTTCCCTCTCATCTCTCAGTCTCGCTGGTTGGTCAAACATGGTGAACTGCTAGAAGTGGACACACAGAACTTGAGTATATCAGGATCTAAGTTTAAGCTTACCACCCGGCCAGTGTACCTGCACCTGTTTAATGACTGTCTTCTGCTTTCCAGAAGGAAGGAGTAAGTTTAATGGGAAAATGAAACCGATAGAATATGCTACCTGACAAAAGTCTTGTTGTTGATCCCAGTTGTAAGAGCAACAAAAAATAACTTGACCTCTAGTTGATCGTTTGGAAAAGTGGCAGAAGGTAGATTTTTCTGATGAATCATCTGTTGAACTGTATCCCAATCATCTCAAATACTGCAAAAGACCTACTGAAACCCGCATGGACTCAAGATTCTCACAGAAATCAGTCAAGTTTGGTGAAGGAAAAATCATGATTTGGGGTTACATTCAGTATGGGGCGTGCGAGAGATCTGCAGAACGGATGGCAACGTCAACAGCCTGAGGTATCAAGACATTTGTGCTGCCCATTACATTACAAACCACAGTGAAATTCTTCAGCAGGATAGCGCTCCTTCTCATACTTCAGCATCTATATCAAAGTTCCTGAAAGCGAAGAAGGTCAAGGTGCTCCAGGATTGGCCAGCCCAGTCACCAGACATCAACATTATTGAACATGTCTGGGGTAAGACAAAGGAGAAGGCATTAAAGATGAATACAAAGAATCTTGATGAACTCTGGGAGTCCTGCAAGAACGCTTTCTTTGCCATTCCAGATGAATTTATTAATCAGTTTTTTTGAGTCATTGCAGAGATGTATGGATGCAGTCCTCCAAAGCTTATGGGTGTCATACACAATGCTAATTCTTTTTCCACTGCAGCATGACTTTATATTCTATACTGTACATTATTTCTGTTAAGTGACAAGACTTTGGTCTAAGCTAAGTCAGACCTTACTGTCCTAATTAAACAATTAAAAATCAAGGCATGATCATATTTTATTTTGGTAAAATAAGCGTAATCTAGAGGCCTTTGCCTTTCATATAAGCCAAGTCCAGTTATTTGTTCTTCCTAAAACTTGGATGTACAACAAGACTGTCAGGCAGTGTACTAGAAAACCAGCAAGATGTTCTTCGATGTCCAATGTATAAAAATTTTGAAGCCAAACCAGTTATTGAAAACCATGCTTAATCTATATCTAGTCTGCTACAAAATCCTTTCTCTTCCCTGTCGCAGGTCGTGGAAGTTCATGGTGTTTGTACATGCAAAAATTGAAGACCTCAAGGTAAAAGACCTAAGCCAGAAACTTCAGGGAATCTCAGGCTTCATCTTCTATCTGCAGTTATGTGAGGGGCAACAGCTAAAACACCAAATTCTGCTCAAGTCACCCACAGAGTGAGGACATTCACATCATTCACAAATTTGAACATCCAAAATCCTGTCAAATGACAAATAGATCTGAGTGTTCCTAGAAAATGTCTTTACAGGACACACGTCAAGAACATTTTGTTTTATATGTACTGTAGGAGCAGCAAACAGAGGTGGATCACAGCCATGTTTCCCTCCGATCCAAAGACAGCTATTGAGCAGACCAATGAGAATGATGGTATGTAATTTCTGTGTGTAGAAGATAGTCCAGATACTTTATAGTGATAGTCAAAAGTCTGGCTACGGTCTTTAAAAGGGTCTGTTTTGCCTGTAAAGTCATTAGTTATTTTACTGGCAAAACTCTGAAAACAAAGTAGAATACACATTTCTGTTCAAGCATTTCCTGTTTACTTGGCAATTAAGTACCTCAAATAAAACTCCTTATGGAATAGTTCACCCAAAAATGGAAATACTGTCTCATCATTTACTGAACCTCATGTACTTCCAAAGCTTTATGACTATTTATTCTGTATAGATGGACGGATTAAATACACAATACAATGAAAAGAATCTGTGTTTCTCAGAAAAGTAATAGCATATAGGTTTAGCAAAGTAAACAATGACTGACAATTTTGTGGTAAACTATGTTTTTTCAGAGGATAGATGAAAAATGAAAACTTGGTGTTAATTTACTCACAATAAAGCTATATACATTTGTGATCCTGGATACCAGAACAAGTCATAAGAGTGTTACAAATTGGAAATTGATATTTATACAAGTAATAAATATAATAAGCTGAATAAATAAGCTCTCCATCAATGTATGGTTTGTTAGGTTAGGAAAATATTTGGCTAATATACAACTATTTGAATATCTAATATTTGAGAGTTCAAGAAAACATCTTAATACTATAAAATTGCCTTTAAGGTTGTGCAAATTCAGCTTTTAGCAATGTATATTACTAATAAAAAATTACATTTAAATTTATTTACAGTAGGACATTTACAAAATATATTTCTTCACTAAATATTCTATTGATTTAATTAATTTTTATTTTTTACATTTTTTTACATTTATTTAAAGATTTACAATGACAGAACAGTGGTATAGATGTCTCATCATATGCAATAACACAGCCATACAGCCGTCCATCAGCTAGTAATTTAAGTCTTTTGAAAATGGTAAAATTAACAAAAAAAATTATAATAATAATAAATAAAAATGTCTTTCAAGAAAAATTTTCCAAAGACTCCCATAGAGGATTCCAGATATGCCAAAAATCATCAGATTTCTGACCCAAGTCATAAGTCAGTTTTTCCAAGATTTTCCATTAAATCTGATTTCAAGAGTTCACACTTAGCTGATGATTGATTATAAGCAAGTTTGGCATGCTGTCCCGGGAGAGAGCCCTGAGCTCAAAGGTCTTTGAGCCCTGGGCTCCCTCCCGTTTGCAGGGCGAGAGGGGAGCTTTGAGCTCAGGTAGATCTCGAGAGCTCCCCCTTGTAAGAGTTGGTGACAGAAAATAGTTGCTACGGAGAGGTATGCTTATGGATAAAGTTTGACTAGTGCTAAATTTAGATTGTTCAATTAACTTGTAGTGCATGTTTTTGGAACGTGGGAGGAAACCGGAGAACCCGGGGAAAACCCACGCAAGCACGGGAAGAACATGCTAACTTCACACAGAAACGACAGCCAGTCTGTTAAAGGACTTGAACCGGTGACGTTCTTGCTGTGAGGCCGCAGTGCTAGTCACTGGGCCACCGTGCCGCCCTATGAAAGGAAAAGAGGAGGAGTAGGGGTGGAAGGGGGGATTCTTCAAACGAAGATGACTGTAGTAGGAAACCCTGGCTCTTTATAGTGGGTTAGAAATCGTCTGATTGGTTGGTCATACATGGTTAATGCATGACCAGCTGTGTTCAATCATAATCACGTGATCCTCTCGAAATTAGTTTATAAATAAACTTCACTTATCCACATACTGACCAAAGGAATGTTAGGAGAGGACCACAACAGAAGACTACATTATCTTGCTAGATATGTACAAAAGTGTAACAAATTAGATGTATAGCAGTTTTAAAATTCAGAAGATAAATAACTGGAGATAGGGCAAAAGGTTTACCAATAATCATCTCAACTAATTTGTGGATTTCTTTCCAGTATGTCTTAATCATGACACAGTCCCACATGTATCACAGTACCAATATTGGATTTGCACTTAAAACAACATTGATAAACATTAGGAAATATCTTATTGAGACAAATTGGTGTTAAAATAAGTTCTGTAAAAGAATTACAGATTTTGCTTGTGGTTTGATATTGTGGCACCTTTGAAAAATATTTCACTAAATATTCTAAAGATTTTTGGCATTTTAATTGTGGCCCAAAATATACCCTTACAGCATAAGGCTGGTTTGGTCCAGGTCATATTTTGAAACGGCATTAGGGCCTTATCAGTAAATGATAAGAGGTTTCATATTTGTTAGGAGTATTTGTTTAATATTTCTCTACATGTGTCTGCACAGATCTATCTCAGGTCCAGTGCATCAGGAGCTACCAGGCTCAAGAGCATGATGAGTTAACGCTGGAGAAGGCAGACATCCTTCAAGCTGTAACAATTACAAGTGATGGTGAGAAAATCATTTCCTTTCAGCTGGCTGTTCACCATTATTTCTGCCCAGAACATGACATTTTAATGTTTTCGATTCACAGGGTGGGTAGAGGGGATTCGGTTGTCAGATGGAGAGAGGGGCTGGTTCCCTAAAACATATGTGGAGGAGATCACAAGCCGCAGTGCTCGTTTGCGAAACCTCCGTGAAAACATTCGCATCAAGTGTGTCTCACAGAAATTAGAGGGAGAGACTCTCTGAAACCTTGAAGTATGAGACATTGTTTTACTTCACACATCATCTGCTTTACCAAACCAGGGTGGATCTGTAAGTATTGCAATTTGTGGGCATATTCCACGTTTTCATGGCTAACATTTTAGCTTTAGTATGGTTTACTGTAATCATCTAAAATGTACTAAAGATAGGATTAATAAAAAAATGCATTGCATCTATGGAGGACTAAAAGTGCCAGGTAAAATAAAATCAATGATTAATTTTAAATATAAAACTGCATAAATTAGTTTACAAATATTTGCTGTTAGATATTTATTTAATTATTGATTACATTCGATCATAAACACACAAAAAGTGGCTATACATACAAATGTACTTGTATTTGTATTATTATTTTTATTAACCACTTGGCTAAGTGGTTAGCACTGTAGCCTCACAGCAAGAAGGTCGCTGGCTTGAGTCCCGGCTGGGCCAGTTGACATTTCTGTGTGGAGTTTGTTCTCCCTGCGTTCAGGTGGGTTTCCTCTAGATGCTGTGGTTTCCCCCACAGTACAAAAACTTGCACTATAGACCTTTTTCTTCGTTGCTGCATGGGGGGTGCCAAATGACCAGTGCCTTCCGGTAGGATGCTTAGAACTTCTGTTTAGAATTGTCATCAGCGAGAGCAGCATTTATCAAATGGGGTTCAATACTGTTTTGCATGGCTTACGGAGTATTTTAGTGATGCAAACCTATAATTTTGAAAGAAATATGTGTCTTAAAGCTGTTATGCTTCTGTCAGATGCGTTTCAAGTAAGAGAAAAAGCATTCTCCTAATTCAGTGTCTGCCATCAGGTAAAAGTTGAAATATAACGTCAGTGTTCCTGACCTGTCAGCTTTTATAACATGTACTCCATGGCTCTTCAATACACGCACACGCACACGCACACGCACACGCACACACACACACACACACACACACACACACACACACACACACACACACACACACACACACACACACACACACAGTGTTACATAACTTAACAGGTATGTAAGCCATGCAATTTCAAAAATTATCAATAAAAGTGTTATTGATACTACTCTGGCTGATTTGCATGTTGATTCTAATCGGGAGCTGTTTATGTTTTTATTTTGTTAGTAATTTTATTTTGTTAGTTTGTGTTGTGTAGTATTAACCATGGTGTGTTTTTTCTGCAATTCCAAAATGCCATTTTATTTTCACTTTATGACAAGATTTCAATCAATGTGTTAGTGGGACAGTATGTATGTGTTTCAAACATTTTGGGGAATTACATTTGTTTGGGTTGTTATATATTTGAAACAAGAAAAAATTTTCACTTTAGTGCTG
>CAIGQZ010001345.1:10055849-10086090 GCA_903798205.1 Danio tinwini | reverse complement strand
GGTTTTCTGTTTCAAGTTAAAAGTCGTGTCAAGAAAATCCAAAAACTGCAGTCTTGCCTGTTGTAACTGGAAGATCCAGCTTTGATAGTCCTCAGGGTAAATACAGGAGACAAGTAGAGGCTCCATCAGTTCACCTGGAAAATACATCACTCATCGTCGGCATAAATCAGCATAAAACATGAAGATTATACTGTACAGCAGTTTAGAAAACACAGAAAAAGTGACCTGCATGAACTGTCACTTTTAGCATTTATACATGAAAGCCTGATGATAACTTACAAGTGTACTGGCATTTAGAATGACTTGCATCTTTAACAGTTACAACAGAATTTAGCCGATAAGAGGAACATTGAGAAGCTAGTGTGCTTATCATCACATTGCTGTTTTCTGAAGGTGAGTCACAAGCTTCTTTATGACTAACACACATCACTTGTTTTCTAAATTTTAAAACAGCAAAACAAGCAATGTATGCAAATGTGGCACTCTTAATGTTTATAAAAGACCAATATCTTACACTATATCATACCTCAATATCCAATATACTGTAGGACTATATCCTACATAAAGTAAAGTTACCCTAATGGGTTAATGTTATGCAAGAGTATTTCTTGTCTTCACATGACCGGTCATATAATGAAAAGACTGATCTGTCAGACTCTAAATAATGTGTAGTGTAGGCCATTACCACAGTGTCCTAATACTATGGATTCCCTCTACAAAGTTCAATTGTTATAATTACCAAGTCATGGATTTTCATTTAATATGCATATTAAATGTATAAACATTTTAAAGGTTTGTCCAAGTGTTTTTTTTAAGTACATAGATTGTTTTCACAGATTATCTCTTAATTGAATTGTTTATTACTCTGTCTTTGAAAATATTAAACACATGCATAAAATCACATTTGTATTTTAATTTTGTAATATGAACTTTTTTGTCAACCCAATAACTTTTTGCCTACCCATCCTCTCTAACATAACATAGAGATGTGTTTCTCTCTCTTTTTATAACATCTTGATTTTTCTATATAGTACAAGATTGTCCTATTAAAATCATTTTGATTGGTTGAAAGTAAGGAAAAAGTATTAAAGGGAACATATTTTACCCATTTTTTAAGATTTAAGATAAGTATTTTGTGTCTCCAGAATGTGTGTGTAAAGTTTTAGCTCAAAACACCCATCATATGAACTATTATACCTTTCAGAATATTGGCGTTTTCTGAACACATTGTAGCTGTTTTTGTTGTCTGTGCCTTTAATGTAAAGTTCTCCCTGCCCATTGTTCCCACATGACTGTCAGAGTGTGTCTCCATCTCCTGCTGCATCAGATAAACAGCACAGTGACAGACATGAAGCAGATCTCAGGTGACGTTTTTGAAAAATACTACAGTAAGAGCTTTTCCAATGATTATTTGATGTATTTGTTGTGGAGTTTATTCAAGCCTTTCTGCAACGATGAGATTATGTTGTTACAACATTCACGCACACACACGCACAGCGTGTGTTTAACTTTGCACTGTTTTTGCACAGCAAATGGGACAGGATACACTTTAATATCCACTGCATGGATATTATTTTGTACTATTATGTACAAAATAAATCTGATTCAACGTCCGGAATTGAACCGTCTTTGTTTATAATTGTTCTGGCTTTGGTGATGAATTACAGTGATATTACCATTTTTATTGTATTACAAACATCCACTGTTTTAAAAATGTTGTGTTTTAAAAAAAAACTTGTAAAACTCATTCTTGATCACATTTGATGATGATTGATGATCACAGAGAGCTGAACAGATCTTTTAATCCCAGTTGCTTTGTGCAGGTCCTGTCTTGTTGATATGATTATACGTTACTATGAAGACATGTAAATACGTAGCTGTCAATTAATTCGGTGGGTGGGGAAAACCACACTCCTATGTCACATTATGGTGGGCCTCAAAATGGGAGGGATTTGGATCCTATTTTAACGTCAAGAATTTTTTAAAAAAGAGACTTCTTGTCTTTATATCCTCCCAATATAGACACACTTTACACACAGTTCTGTCCAATCAGCTTCCAAAAGATGATTTTCATCATGGTTATTATTGAAACTTTTAGAGGGCTTTTTAAGAATAATCACAATGTATTATTTGCAGTATTTTTAACAGGCCCGAATTCTTGAAGACTTCACATCTTAATCTGGCATACTGAAATATTAACTGAAAATTCTTACTACTTGCAGGACTACTGCATGTTAACATTTTACAATTAGGCTCTATAGTTAACATTAGATAAGAAAACTCATGAATAAAGCTTCAAATGCTTTTATTAGGCAATGTTAATTTCTTAATGCCTTTAACAAATCACAGTCGGAGTTTGATTACAAGTCATAATTGTTTAAATTAAATGGAGTAAATCACAAATAATTTCAGGGATATATATTTTAAACTAATATTAACATAGTAACTGTAATGTCTTATTCTCACTTTTACTAATGAGTCTTTATTGTAAAGTTTTATCTATTGCACTTTAGAATCCTTTTGCAATTTAATTGGGGTAAAACATTTGTTTACTCTGAACATGTGTATACAATAAAACAATACACTAACAATACAGAACATTTCATACCGGCACAAGCCTAGTTACAGTATGACATAGGAAATAATCAGTAATTAATGTGCGTTTATATATGAGAAGACGCACATGACAGCAGACTTTAATTTTCTATGAGGCATTTCAAACTTTGAGTTGAAACTATCTAATGCATAATTTATCTCTGACACCTAGCCCACCAACCCACCCACACACACACACACACACACACACACACACACACACACACACACCTACATGATTCATTCACTTTGTGTGTGTAGCTAATTTTCACTGCTTGATACATACCTGTGAGTTCAAACTCCAGTCTGCCAGGCAGTGCAGATCTTTCCATGGCTTTAATGCTCTTTAGTGGCAGACGACCCTTGGATATAAAACAATGCAACTCAGTGCTGTGACATAGTAATTTTTTTTAATTATTTAATTTAAATGGATCATTTAAATGGATAAATCACCCAAAAATGTTAATTACCTCTTCATTTATTTTCCCTCATGTAGTATCACACCTTTATAAATTTCTCTCTTCTGTCAAACAGAACAGAAGATATTTTGAACAATGCTGGTTGCTGGCACCCATTGACTACCATAGAAGGATTTTTTTTAAGTAAATGGGTGTCAGCTAACTGCATTTTTCAAAATATCTTTTTTGTGTTCAAAAGAAAAAAGAAATTGGTTTGTGAACAAGGTAAGGGTGAGTAAATGATGACAGAATTTTCATTTTTGGGCAAACTATTCCTTGGGGTGGTCCATATCATATTTTAAACTTTAGTTGATGTGTAATGTAGCTGTGTGAACATAAACAACATCTCTGAATGTAAAACACCAAGTTCAAAGCAAAGGTAAACATTGACTTTTACAAAGTTAGCTTAGCAAAGCCTACAGCAAACACAGTTTGGGGACTACAAAAAAATGCATCCGGCTAGTGAGATCACAAATGCTTCAGGTTACGCGCATTCACCATGCACATACACCCAGCGTAGCGAAGGGGTGTGGCAAGAGGCGCTGTAATGTTACAGCAGAGAAAGCTAAAATGTTGTCCAAGCGCTGCTATTTCCACAGAGCTTGTTCTGTTTCTGTATTTGGGCTTCCAAAGGACACAGCACAAAGACAAAAGTGCTTACAATTTAATTTTAATTATGTTCCACAGAATTATAAAAAAGATTTAGCTAGCACTTGACAAAGGATAGCTTCCAAAATCTCTCCCAGTTCAGTGCTGGATTCGGCTAAAACCCCTCAAAGAATGAGCAGCTCAAAGCATAAAAGACGAAGCTGTGGATTGTGAGCCACAACCTGTAAGTATTTATATTTGTTAAAATAGACCTTTTACGTGCATAATTTCTTGTGTTCACAGTATGTTGTAGCAAGGATGTAAACAAGGATGTAAACAAAAGGAAATACTGTTTGGTACCTTTAACAATTTAGCTACAAATTTATATTTTTTCCGTCAAACCGCTGTAAATCTACAGCAGCCCTGCAGTGTCTCTCTATGCGGCCGCTTTCCGTGCATTCTGGTTCTACATTTCAAATAACGGAAAAATATGTGAACGTTTTTATATTCCTTACACATGCTTATTCTAAATATATGTGAAAGACATCTGTCAGATTTTATTTTAGAGAGCAGGCATGAGGTTCAGTTGTGTCAGCTTTTCATTTTCTGTCTGATTCATCTGTAAACTGATACGGCTAACAGCTACTCTGACTGACACAGCACGTGCTATTAGAGGTGTGACGCTTCTCCTGGTGACGTCGAGCCAATCTGGGAATCACAGCACATTATGTTAGCTGAACAATCAAAGTCTCTTGAGGGTGCACCTTTTAGAGGAACTGGGAAATAGGACATTTATTAAATACGTCATTTTCATGTTAGCTGAGTAGCAGTATATAATGAAAATAAGTTATATGAAAAAATAACGTTTTTTTTGTTTTTGTTTTTTACAAATGAAGCATGATCACACATTGCTTTGCATCTTATGAACACAACCCAGCCTTAAAAAATACACTCTGGACCACTCTTTGAAGCTGAGGTCAAATTATTTATGGCCTGAAGGTCTTTAATAAAAATGCTTTAAAATGCAGTCGTTTCTTAAAGAAACTGAATGTTTTAAAGCGCACTGTCAGCACTTCTTTTTACCATGTTATCATTTCAATCAAATATGGTTCACCACAGACATATGGGGTTGCTGATAGTGCACTGTTCTTGCAGAGTTTGTTGTTAAGTCAGCAAAATCAGCTCACCTCATATTTCACACGTACGCGATGGCAGTCGAGAGACAGAATGAGCAGGTCACAGGGGAAGAGCACAAGCAAACGCTCCTGAGGTCCCTGCAAAAGCCGGTTCTATAGTTTGAAATAGATATATTAATATCAACCTGAAATTCATGGATACCACTCTGTATTTTATCATCTATGTATATATGGTCACCTTTGCGTATACATTGCTGATGTGCACCAGTGAGAGGTATCTTGGATGTCCCATGTGCTGAATGGGGGCTCCTTCCCATTGAATGATGGGAGACCGCAGCAAGTACCTTTTCAGCTCCTCCTTTTTCCAGTTTTCATCACACGGCACCTGGAGTGATTAAAATAAAACATCTGAGCAATGGTATGAAAGACCCTAATTCTGTTTTACATTGTTCATTAAGAAAAGAACATTGCACAAAAAGTGTATGATCAGTAAGTCATGACAACACATGTTTTTATCTTAATCATAACTTATTTAACTAGTTTATCATTTTCATAACTTATTTTTAAGTAATAAAAGCTGTTTTAAGTCAGTTCAATGTAATTTGTTAAAATGACTCATAAGATTAATACAGTATGTTATGACTTTGTTAAACATTTAAAGTAACCATGTAAAAATTTAATAGACCACTTGAAATGCAAAAATTTAGTGGATTTGCAACTTTTTGCTAATGTTTGTTTTATTTTTAAAAATCTATGACAGTGCATCTACATTAAATATAAAATAAAAACGTTGATAATTAGAGAATGATTTTACATAATAACAAAATATGGCCATGTTTTCAGACATGCTTTTATTCGTTAGAGCACAGAATGTTTCAAATTTCGAAGTGTTAAGAAATCTGTATTTGGTTTAATTATTTAATATAAGCTAAATTATTTTATAAAATATGGGTAATGAGTTGACAGTACTTTTTGTGTTATTTTACAGATTACATTTTTGGATTACATACTGTAATCTGGAATGTCTGAAAATTCATTTATTTATTTAAGGATACAACATATTTCAGAATGAAATTAGATCTTTAGAAGTAATATTTGAAAACGTATAATAGGGAAACATTAAAAAAAATCTGCATTAGATAAAAAACACCATAATTAGATTTAGTTACATTTTGATTGATGACATATTATTGAAAAAAAGCAAAGCCGTAAATGATACATAACTCACTGATTCTCCCTAATTTAATCATGGAAATTTTATGAAAATATTTCGCATTTCAAACATTATTTCTGTATTTTTTTTATTTGTGTTGTTAACTTTTTTGCCAACCCAATAAATTTAGCTGAGTTTGTTTTCTTTTTTAAATTATATTTATCAAGGTGTTCCTATTAAAATCATAGTTATAGGCTTAAACAGGGGTTTTCAAACTTGGTCCTGGAGGGCTGGTGTCTTGCAGATTTTAGCTCCAACTTGCCTCAGCACACCGGCAAGAATGTTTCTAGAAAGCCTAGTAAGAGCTTGATTAACTAGTCCATGTGTGTCTGATTGGGGTTGGAGCTAAAATCTGCAGGCGACCGGACCTCCAGGACCGAGATTGAGAACCCCAGGGCTAAAAGTGATCAAAATGCAATCAATAGCAATAGATAATAAATGATTGGTTGTATCTAGATTATCTAACTAATTTTCTATGTCATGTAATTTGTGCTCAAAATAAGGTAATCTAGCACTGGTAATTTAGGGCTACAGTAATTACCAGGTAAGAGAGAGCACTATGAGACGGGCTCAGCTGTTGTCTTAAAGACTTGTATTGCCTGTCCTCAATGTTCTCCATCCAGGTTTTTGTTTCAGCAGCACCAGCACAAATGAAGATCTTCGAGTCCACCATGGGTCCTATAGTGCATTATAAATACAGGTTTACGATCATTAAATATTTTTGTGACTTCAAAGTTGTCATATTCAAGTTCAGTTTAGAGATTTAAGCTTACAGTAGTTTCTTTCTTTCAGAGAAGCTCTTACCACTAATCTCAAACATATGTGGAGAACTGGAGTCCTGCTGTGGGATCAGATGCACTTCAATGGCTGAGAGAGGAAGAATACCCTGTGACAAAACACAGAAATAACTCTAGACTCAGATATTTCCCAATGCTTATACACAAGGTTCCGTATGACCTTTCCAGTGAGTGCACAAAAGTTTCTTTACATTGTAAACGGCTCTTTAGATCATTAAGAATGTTTTTCAATAAATGTTTCTTTAAAGAACTATTAAAAATGTAACATTTTATAATAACTGCACACTACAAATCATTTATTAAGTATTATCAAACAGTTCATCCCATCTTAAGCATTAACTCTACATTAATAGATATTAGCAAGCAGCTTATAAATACAGCCACAAATGCTATAGTTTTAGTACTGTAATAATAGTATATTAATAAATGCTACAGTTTTGTGAGCTCATCTAAAGTAAGGACAATTTATGCTTTTTAAATCCTTTATGAAGGACAATTAAAGGCTCATATACTGTATATTCTATATTCCAAATAAAAAAATGAACAAGTGACGTAGTGATTCAGAGAAAAAAAAATGTTGGTAATACTTTAGTGTAGGTCACAATTCACAATATTAAAGGTGCAGTAGGTGATTGTCTTCAGAAACATTTTTTTGTAGTGCTGGTAGAAAGTCTCTTCACATTTCAATAGTACTGATTAAAATAAATGATCTAAATGTGTTTAGATGTATTTTTATATTCTGGGTAAGGCATAAGACTAAAAAATGTTCATCCAATTAAACGTGCCAACATCACCTATAATTTTAATTAGTAGCCCAAACTGTCAGCAAATGCAGATTTGAGCAAGTGCGCACCTCTGTTCACACAGATCCGCCATTTGTGCATACACGTGCTGCGCATTCACGAGAAAGAGAGCGAGAAAGCGATCGGTAAAAACATGCTGAATCAAAACTTTTTAAAATCCCGAATAAATATTGAAGTTACTTTTGCACGCTGGAGGTACGATGACACCATGGCTGAAGGATTTCTTTTAGACAGGTAATGTTGTATTTTGAAACTATTTTAGTCAAGCAAAGCTGATGTAGATGTTGTTACAAATGGGTTATGTCTGCACAGAAGTGTTGCTCTGCCACTGAAATCTTTAGCTTTAGCTCAACACACAAGAGATGGTTTTGTTGTCATCTCTAAGGTGTGCTTGCGTGTGTTTTCAGGAGGCGTGGTTTTGGACGGCAGGAAAGGTACTGTGTTTCAAAGATTTATGCTAACAGGTTAGCATTGTGGCAGATCACCTACTGCACCTTTAACTACTGGCTTATTACCTGCCTATTATTAAGATGTTAACTGTTCATATAAAGTATGATCTTATTCTGCATCCCTAATGCTACCCAGCTAGTAGTGTTAGTTAATGGTTCTTAATACCTTAAATTGTGACCTAAACTAAAGTGTTAACAACATATTAATTTCAAGATACAAAAATTAAACTGCATAACTGTATAAAATGGGGGTGGAAATGCAATCTTACCTAAAAATACAATTATTGTATAAATATGTGGTTTGTAAATAACGCAATAAAATTTAGTCATGAAAACCTTAACATGTATGACAATAAAATCATAAAGCACATTAATGGTAATGCTTAACCAATGATGGACTAACTATTTGCTAATGCTTAATAAATGATGTGTAGTTATTATTATAGGTAAAGTGTTACCAAAATGATTTTTCTATGGAACTTCCATGGAGTCTTACCTCATATATAAAATCCCGATTGGAACTGTCCAAAGCGAGGATTAACAAGTGGAATGAAAATAAAACCAAATATCTTTCGCTCATAGCCTGCAGACAGAAATCATAATGCATAATACATAAACATATCCATTAAAGAATATAAATTTAGCTGCAAAATGATAGGAATCAAAATATTAATGTATATGTTTATCAAAGTAGCTTAGTTTGGCTCATGAACTGTGTAGTATGAATCAGGCTTCTTGATTTCCTACCTTTGTGTACCCACTGTGTAAATACACAGAAGAAGAGTGGATAATGTCTCCATAGGTGTGTGGTGCTTGTCCTTCCCATTCTCTAATTGGCTGAGTGTACAGTCTATAATGAAGCTCTTCTTTTGTCCAGCCCCAGACTGCTAGCTGTGAAACAAAAATACAAACATGATTTCCATGGAATCCAGTCATAAATATTTACTGTGTAAGGCAGAATGTCATGGGATTTGACAAATGTTGGGAAAAAAAGAAGAAGAAGCAAAAGAAGGGCTGTACAATGTGATATGGAATTGTGTGTTGATTAAACCACAAACAAATCGATTCATCGATTCAGTGGTATGAAAGGTGCCGTTTTGTTCCACATATTAAAGAATGTGTGAATCCCAAGTCTATTTATCTTAAAATGTAACCAATTGAAATATTTAAAATAATGAAATAATATTAATTATTTTAGAGTGATTTTTAAATAATAAATAGAAATTTCTGACAAGTTTAGAATTAATTCTTTTCTTTTTTTAGGAGACAACAAAAAAAATCAATAAAATGTGTTCTTTTAAGGTAATTTTTGAAAAAGTATAATAGGGAAACTAAAAAAAATATATAAAACACAACATAATTTGACAGATCTTTTTTCATTTATGATATTATTGACAAAAATATACTACAGTATATACTAGTAGTATACTATAACTAACAATTTATTTGTCTATTACTTTAGAAATATTTTGCCTTTCAAACATATGCATAACGTGTATTTTTTTGCCAGCCCAATAAATGTAAATGGTGCAGTTTTGTTACACATAGTGAAGAATACCATATATGTTATTCAAATTATTTAAACAACAATGTATATAATAATTCTTATTATGACAACATTTTAAAGTTTTGGCACATTTTATTTAGAAAACCGGATCCCCATCATTTCTACAGTGTGAAATGTAAAAACCCCAAATCTCAGTATCTTAAAACTGTACAGAATACATTTTACAATTTACAGAATACAATTTTATAATTAAAAGGTGATGATTTAATTGGTTGTTAAATTGTTTTAAGCCTTAAAATAAAATAATTGATATATAAAATAAAATCCTTGCAAATATGTTGATCACACTTTATTTTATTGTTATTTATTTTATTTTATTAAATACTTTACAATTTATGCTATTAACGAACCATTAACATACCATTAACTAAGACTTTACATACTGTCAATAATGGTCAATAAATTAGCTGCTTCTGATTAATTAGTAAGGTAGTAGTTGGGCTTATGCATTGGGCAGGTTTAGGGTTGTAAAATAAGAACATACTAATAAACAGTTCATATCTTAATAATAGGCAGGTAATAAGCCAGTATCAAATAGTGTAAATTGTTATGTCTAATGCTTGGGTAACAGGGTATTAAATTATTTTAAAGCTAATGAACACATACTTGTGAATTGTTGTGCTTTGAGTCCCTCCTCACTGAAACAGGATCCGGATCCTTGCACAACACACATGAAGCAATGAAGAAAGATAACATTGATAAAACCTTATTTAGTGCAGACATTGCATTCACATATCTCTGTGAATAACCAAAAAGAATTTAAATACTTTAACCCAAACAAAACACACTATATGTTTTATAATTTATGTAACACAGAAACATACATACGCCAGATTTTTAAGTATGCAAATAGTATTTGCTCATCGTGTACATGAATTGTCTTTTTTGTTTGCTCAGTGTTTAGCCTAATTTTTAGACATGCCATTACACCCTTTACCACTTCCTGTTTACTGTGTTTACTGGCTAACCTCCTGCTTTAGGTGTCTCACAGAAGGGCAGCGCTGAGGACCTTCGTCTGTGCCATTCCTCGTGGAAGTTTGCAGGCGGCTTTCAGCAAGACTCCAGAGCCTGAAACAGCAGATGGCTGAACAGTGTCAAATCACTTTATCTTGCAGCATAACAGATGAGGATTTAAACATAAATGCAATGCAAATTGCTGTGCTTTGCCCTGGATGATATATTTAGTGGGGCAGAAGCATTGCTTTTCTGTACCAGAAGTCTTTTACTTGAGTGTTAATGCATTTTAAGGTTAATCTGCTAAAAAAACATTTTATCTTAACATGGAGGGTGAGTGTGGTAAATAGGAAATTGTTCGGTCTTGTCTTGAAAGTTTGGTACACTTTATTTTGATGGTCCTCTTTAGACATCTAGTTTAAACGTTACAAGCAAGTGCATGTGAACTTCCATTAATAGTAGAGTTTTTGTTGTTGTTGTTGCAGAAAGGGTGACATTGTTGGCACTACATCACACTTTAGACTACTATTTAAAGGATGTGACATGGTTATTATTTTTGGTGCCTGAGAACAGAGCGTTTTGAAAAAAGTTACAGTGACTACAAAAATTTGCAAAAAAGAAGTTCTATGGGGGAAATTAGAGAGAAAATAAGAAACAAATGATAGAAAGTTTTTTTTTATTTTACTCAAATTGTTAGAATTCACTGTAAAAAAAATTCTGGGTTCCACACAATTCCTCCATGTTGTCACAACACAAATTAATTAAGTTAACTGTAAGTTATAAGTTGAATGAACATAACACAATTAAGTTGTCCCAAATTACCTTAAAATTGTGTTGTTTTTATAAATAAGTTTGCACAAGCAGAAAAAGTAATGTTTTGACCGCTTTTTTATTATTATTTAATTTACAGTTGCAATGAGAGTTTGTGGGTGTTTCCCAGTGATAGGTTGCAGCTGGAAGGGCATTCGCTGCGCAAAACATAAGCTGGATAGTTGGCGGTTCATTCCGCTGTGGTGACCCCAGATTATTAAAGGGACTAAGCTGAAAAGAAAATGAATGAATGAATTTACAGTTGCATGTTGTGCAGTGCCACCTATCGTAGAGGTATGCTTTTACCAAAGGCAATCTTTTTCTTTAATACACCTCAGTTCACCATGTGTTTTGCATGGAAGACCCTTAGCCAGTTTATAATCTTTTGGGATCTACAAAAAAACAAGAAAAAAAAACATAGCAGAATAGGGTTTTTCGCATGCAGCAGGTAGTTACAGGAAATAATTCCCCCTATACCATTTTCTTGGTTGCATTCACACCTACATCAACTCTGAAGTGATGACAGCTAGCTGACAGCCACATCAAGTGCTACATTAATCAAAAATCAACAACTCCCAGTTCCTGAAGTCTGTATGCACCAAATAAAGCAAATACTTCAGTCAGTAGTTCTAGAAACCAGGGGTTTGTAACCATGTGGGCGAATTCACTGTTATCAGTTCTGCCCTTTAAAATAAAAATGATTTATTGTACTTAGTTTTCCAGAACCAAAATGAACATGAGGTCTAGTCTGGGAAACTTTTGTATCATTTTAAGTTTCCACAAATTCAATTGAATTCCTTTTTTTTCTATAGCACCTTTTACACTTGTGTCAAAACATTTTAACGTAGAAAAAGAAGAAAAGGCTATAACAATATTTCAGATAAGGGAACATTTCATCAAGTACCAGAGTAATGGTAGAGAATGATGGTGTAGTTTTAATTAAATTAAAACTGATTCCGTTCAGTTTAGCATAAATGACACCATTGAAGTTCAGTTTATTTCTGATCAATGTAATACAAAAGTCAGTGTTGTCACAAATGGCAACCTACCAGTCTGTAGTCAGCCTGAAGGCATTAACAGTACACAATAACATTTTGTATGAGAATTACTCCCTAAACGTTGCTTATTTCTTCCCCAGACCCTCTGTTCCCGCTGCTTTTACTTATGCTGCTTATTGGGGAAGTGCCCAGACATAAGCAGCTTACGGTGTGAGGTGAACAACAAGCAGACACCTGCCATCTGACCCTCAATGAGTGCTTCTTGTCAAACTACACTCACAGAGCCAATATAGTCTTTAACAATATAATGCAAGAACCACAACGGGTACTTTAACTTTATTACTTCTCCAAACAGACCACTAAGCATATCTATGCGTGTGCGTTAACAACCTCTGCGTATTTCACCAGATTGGCCGTTGTCTGATCCCCATTTTTCTGCTAGTTTGGCCACATAAAGCTTATGAGCTCTGATTAACTCCTACTCTAATCCCTACAGTCTCCTAATGAGAGGATTGAGGCTTCCAACTTGAGTAAGACAGCAGACTGCTCAAACACACTTGGCTCCTTTAATTAGCTATACTAGTTGCATTAGTTCTGCCTCATTTGGTGTAAGAGAGGATATAATGAGATCTGTAGCTGCAAGAAGCTGCCCAGCCACGGTAACCACAGGATAAAACAACTGAAACTTACAAAAGGAGTTTCACAGAGTTTCATCAGATGCATTTCGAACAAACAGAATTGAGCTTAACAGTCAGAAGGTGTCTGGAAATGACCTCCTGATTGTTGGAAACTCAAACTGACACTATTAAGATGACCCATTAAAAGGCATAGTTCACTCAAAATTTAAACAACTCAGAGTTTCTTTCTTCTGTTGAAGAGAAAAAAAGACATTTTGAATGATATGGGTTGCTGGCATCCATAGTAGGAAATAAAGTAAATGTGGATGTCTAGTGGGTGCTAGCTATGTATCAACATTTTTCAAAATATCTTATTTTGTGTTTATCAGAATAAAGAAACTCAAATAGGTTTTGAACAAGTCAAGAGACAGTACACGATGACAGAATTTCCATTTTTGGGTGAGCTATCCCTTTAAAATGTCTACATAAATATACAGTCGCATGATAATGAACCATTAACTCTTTATTTTCTTTATGCAAACCTCATGCGGTTCTTTTATTGTTATCAAACATTACCTAACTCCCTGAAAGAAGGAAGTTGTGCTGCTATCTATAGAGCTTTTTTTTTTACTGAAAAGCATGAGCAAAGAATCAAGCAACTCTTACCCTGCATTGGAGATCTCCAAGAGTTCAATCTCATCTGGGCCCACTTCATCTGTCCCCGTATGCCTTTGGGTCACACTGCAGCATCCCATCGCTCGCCTGCACCTTACCTCTCCTTTCCACACACACGTCCCCAATGGCTTCTCCTCAAAACTACACACTGAGGGCCATCTGGTCACCCCCACAAACCCCACACCCCGACTGACTATAAGCAGGATTCAAGAACGAGATGAGCAGAATGCAGTAACAGACATTGGACAGACACAGAGAGCGCCTTAAAGAGGAGCAAGTGCTGTATGAAACTATCAAGTACAAATGCTGCTCTATTTCCTCCTGTTGGTTTGAATAGTGACGCAGCAGCGAGCAACACAACTTCCTCAGTTGGTTTCATTTGCAAGTGAGCTTGAAAAGTTTGTTTCAACTTTGATTTTACACAAAGGGGGACACAAGCAGCATCAGTAAAGCAAATCCCACCTAAGATGATTACACCTCACAAAAGTAAGCAAAAAAAAGTAGACACAACAATCAAAACCACAGCTGAGACCTGTGTTTATTGGCGGTGAGGAGCATGTTAGCATGTTAGAGGTCTAATCTGGTGTTTGTTTTGTCGCTTGTGACAGAGATTGAGGAAGAGGGAGGATCTACAACACCCCAGACACAAAGCTGGGTGGGTGTCTGAACTGAAGTCAGGAGAAACTTCAAAGCACTTCAAAATGTCATTGAAAAAGTTTGTCAGAATTTGTTTTAAAACAATTGTGAAGATCGGAAATATTATGCTTTATTTTTTTATGCTGTGGTGAAAGCATAACCTCACACAAACCAAAACACATTTTAACATTCTATATATGGGCAAAAGATAAAAGAGTCTTCTAAACACCTAAACAAATAAAGTGTACAGCAGATTTCTTTTGCATTACATATTTTAGAATACACATAATGCCATTCTAGCTAACACTAGTTTATTAACCAAAAGAATAATAATGACATAAAAATTGCAGTGAATTAGGGATCCCAGTGCAGCCCCAAAATACTGTCAGCTTAAAAATATTGTTATTTTAAATCTTTAGACTTTGCCACTATTCTTCAATCAATACATTTAGCAAGAAGTTTTAAAGGATTTTATATATGATAAAGTGTATGCATCACAATAATAATCACTTATTATTTTTAAAGTGCTTCATTATGGATTATGAAAGATTCATATTTAGATTTTTCGAGTATCCAACAGGTCAACATGCATGGTCAAAAAAAATGTTTAATACGCATTTATTTTGGTCTTATTTGCTAAATAATGTCTAAACAAGACACTGAATACATTTTTTTTAACTCCTCCTTTGCTAATTTGCTGTAATTAGTCTGATAAGCCAGTCTGTTGTAAGTGGTCATTTTGGAAAAAACAACTTCCATTACATCACATCCAAAAATCCGTTACTGGATTGTGGCTTTTCAAGTGTTGAATATACAGTATAGTTACAGACAACATGGCTTAATTTTACCTTATCAATATATGCTAGAGTTTGACAAGGAAGCATTCTTCAATA
The DNA here is from genome assembly GCA_903798205.1 of Danio tinwini. Taxonomy (NCBI): domain Eukaryota; kingdom Metazoa; phylum Chordata; class Actinopteri; order Cypriniformes; family Danionidae; genus Danio; species Danio tinwini. The sequence goes on along the minus strand of CAIGQZ010001345.1, from coordinate 10,070,901 downwards.
AAATATATTTTCAAAATGTTGATGAGCATTGCTTCAATAACAACCAGCCTGTGAATCCCTCATTGTGCTCAGTTTGCTGTGCTGTGGCAGTCATTAGTAAAATGACAGTCACAAGTCATAACACTGTAAATGATTTTTACACAGTATTTCACACAGTACATTACAGAGTATTTAAATGTTTTTTTCTGTAGGACTTTTATAGAGTATGTTACTGTATTTCAAAGTTGCATAGTGACTAGTTGCATATTGTCCATATACAATATTCTAAATTCATATACAGCAAGATATGTGGTACTGTAAATACAGTATTTTTGCTGTAATTGATTCACAGTTAATTACTGGCAAACTGCTGCCAGAAAGTTAATCTACAGGAAATTGTTAACAGTGAAGATTTGGGTTTTACTCATGTGGTATTGGTGTAAAAAGGAACTTTTCACAGCTTAATCTTTTGGACGTATAACAAAATAAAAAAATAAAAAAAGGATTTTTCCTCAGAGTGCAAAGCACAGTAACTTCTCGGCATGATGTTGTCTTGAACATCAACATAAAACAGCTTTTTTTTAAAAAAAAATAATTATTTTATTTTAAAAAGGGCTCTTTTTAATGACTCTGTGTTGACTTTTTCTTTTAATAGACTATATTTAATAGATAATATATATTAATATATTTAATAGATAATTAAAAACTTGAGGATGTTATCATTCACTTAGTGTTGTGATACTGCAGGAAATGTAATTTTTTATAAACCATACAGGTCAGAAAAATACATTTATGTACGTTTATTTAATTTTAACAAATTTTAATATTTGAATTAGTCATTAATATTTCAACTTCAGTTAACAAGACATTATATATTAATTAATTGAAGCAAAGCATGAGTTTTCCTAAAATTGCTGCATACATGTGGTCTTTAGAACTTATAATTCTAAAGCATGTATGTAAAAAATACATAAAATATACTGTATAATATACAGTACATAGTTGTCAAAATTATTAATGCTCCTGTCATTTTTTATTGAATAATAATATAGTAATATATATATTTTACAAGTACTTTAATTGTCAACACATTTTTATTTTGTCTGCCATGATGACAGTACATAACCTTTTTCTAGTTATTCTACATAGTACTAATCTTTTTAGATACTGGTAACAATTTAAAGATAACTTTATCAGGTTAACTAGGAAAATTAGGTTAATTAAGCAAGTCATTGGACAACAGTGGTTTGATCTGTAGCCAATTGAAATAAAGAAATCTTAAAGGGGCTAATAATATTGACTTGGGAAATATTTGAAAAAAGTATAAACTTTTCCATAGGTGGCTACCAAATGATTTGTTTTGACATGATGCTTCTGGTGACGAAGAACAAACTCATGGAAAAAAAAACAGAAGCAAAATGCCATTCTTCTAAGAAATGAACAAATTTTATTTATTTATTTTTTATTTTAGCACAGTCGTCATACATCATCTTCCTGTTTCTTTTTTTAGGCTCTTTCTTCATATCCCTGCAGTGTGGAGGAAGTCTGGCTTAGCCAAATAAATCTTGGTCATCTTTAGGTTGCAGCTCAAATGCTCCATGTTGTCAGTCCGTCGACCCTGAGCTCCAGCTTTCAGTGAAGAGTTTGGGCCTTTATTTAGGGCTGGTGTTACACTTTTTATTGTCTGTGGAAGAACACTTACATTGGATATACACTTGCTGAGCTGCAGCTCCACACGGACTGGTTTGGGCTGCTTCATTTCTTGACATTTTAAAAGTGGTTTCTGGGACACAACTGCTGTAGCTGATTGTTGTTTTATTGGTAATTCCGCAGGTTGTTGTAGAAGTGGACTAGTATTGGACAAAGAGGAAGAGAGGATGCTGGTGTATGGGACAGAACATTTGGTTTGTGTTTCAAAGCTCTTGCTGCCTCTATTTGTTGGTTTCCCAGTTTGTGTTGCAAAGACAGGGTTTTTGTGAATAGAGGTTTTTTTTGGGTGGAGGGTTGTGAAGGGCATAGTGGTTTTCTGTTTTTGTTTGGTTAAGATCATAGTCTCACTACTGTACAGCAACAGAAAGTCTTTTTGACTGCGTAAAGGTAGCAGTTTCAGTCCACAGCAAGACTTATTGAAGATTTCCAAAGTAAGGTCTGAAATGAAAGGATGTGACATTGACAACAAGTGTTGTCACACCTCCTTTTAACATATAAGATTGTGACCAATATGTTTTCACACCTTTCACACGACTGCATTATTCTTAGAAGCTGAAACATTAAGTTTACTCCATCTAAAACTATATTTCCTACTGCTGCAGATGCACTGCATTTAAACATATGTTAAACAAATGTGCATTTAGAGCTGTTATTTATATACAACAAACAACTCACCCAGAGTCTCAGTGACTGTCTGTGGTATCACATCGTTCAATACTTCACAGTTAGTATGCAGGGCAGGGTTACAATTCATCTCTAGCAACCAGACCTGCCCAAAACAAGCACATCACAGTTTTCACACATGCAAACTTAAAGTAACCAGAATAAAAGCATTTTGTAGTTATATTCTAAATGTTATAATCTTATCGAGTATATTTGAATATTTGGTCCCTTTATATTAAGTGGCCTTAACAGCTTATTTATTTATTATTACATTTAAAGATGATTTCATGTTAAATCTTTATTTTTACTCGGGCAATACGAAGCTGGATTCTTTGCATTCAAAACTGTACAATTTGTGAGTATTTTTTTATATATCATTTGTTTTTGTTTGGTTACAGTTGTGTTTAGAATCAGAACACCAGGTCCAGAGCTGTGTTTGTCAGTGTGGTGTTGTTGGTTTTCACTCATAGTCTTTGCAGTGTGTGGCTGAGCATTTGTTAAATAAACCAGTGTCATTTTTCACGTGTATAGATGTTTGTTTGAATACATTTTAGAGTGATAATGGCAGGCTGCAATATCAAGCAATGATATATTAATATGTGATGATTCTACATGCAAAAAAATTAAAAGAACCGTGAAGTTTGGTTGTGCTGCACAGGCTGAGTTCCACAAAAATTGATTGATATTCCTGACCCAGCAGCCTCAGAGAGGGGCAGTTCATAAACATTTGAAGAAATATGAAGAGAAATGCCTAACTATGGAGGTGTTTATTTAAACTACTATTGAGAAATTTAACCAAGTCACAGAATTTCATTAAGACCCTAAAAAATCATATCAACTTGTGTGAAATGGGTATTTGATGCGATCTTTAAATTAATCATTTGGTACACTGTAAAAAAATCCTGGTTGCCCTAAATTTTTAGCTGAAACTAATTAATGAGTGCATGGAACTTATGTTAATCTGACTTAAAACAGCTTGTGTAAGTTAGTGAACTCTAACTTACTTTTATAAGTTACAATGACCTTAAAACATATGCTGTCACTAATTAATCATATCATTTTTATAGTGTACACTACACTAAACTTATTGTGTGCATCTGATTACATTTGTTATTAATTCCTGTCATCACTCAGTTGACCCTTTGCTTACACCTTAACCCATCAAACCTACCCATTACGCCATAACTGCCTAACTTGTGCCCATTTCCCATCTCAATAGCACCATAAGTGTTTTGTTATACAATATGAACACAATAAATACCTTCATTGCATTTATTCTTTGATGTAGGTACATGGTAGTTAATGCCACTCAATATAAAGTGGGACATATTTTCCCCCTAATATTACATTAAATATATAATCACTGATTTAAATTATTAAACAATTAATTTGTTCAAATTGAATTTATTTTTTAAAGTAATTTATTCATTAATTTATTTTCTTTTCAGCTTAGTCCCCTTATTAATCCATAACTTATCCAGCACATGTTTAACGAAGCGGATGCCCTTCCAGTCGCAACCCATCCCTGGGAAACATCCATACACACTCATTTACACTCATACACTATGGCCAATTTAGCCTACCCAATTCAGTTGTACTGCATTCAGTTGGACTGTGGGGGAAACCAGAGCACCCAAAGGAAACCCACGCGAACGCAGGGAGAACATGCAAACTCCACACAGAAACACCAACTGCCAACTGATAAGGTTATCAAAATAATTGAGCTTTCCATTGATGTGTGGGAGATATATGGTAAATGTTTAGGATAGGATAGTAAAATATTTTATATTTTATATTATATCTGCAATACTAAAAATAGAGCAATTCAACAAAAAAATATACAACTTCTGGAACCTGAGGGTTAAAAAAAAAATCTAAATACTGAGAAAATCTCCTTTAAAGTTATCAAAATTGAATTCTTAACAATGTATGTCACTAATTAAAAATTACATTTTGATGTGCTTAACAGAAGGGCATTTACAAAATGTCTTTAATTAATATTCAGATTTTTATATTACAATAAAAAAGTTTTTTTAATTTTAATTATACCCATGCATAAGACATGGTTGTGACATTTATACACCCCTTCCTCCCTGAATTAGCAACAAAAATCCTCAACTCTCCAACAACTTGCAGTTTACATTCTCAAGCACACTTTCAACAGCAGATGGCAGTCTTACTCTACTCAACCTGCTCGATTAATTTTTTACAGTATAATTACATCACCTAAACCACTACAAATACATACAGGGTGCAGTGATGACAGTTCAAACAAGATTACAATCTAACATTAAATATGCAATGCATGTACACACCTCATACACAAATTACATTATCTCTAATGCAAGATTTTAATACGCCGTTATCACTTTACGTGATGAACATTATTCACATGCCGTGTAATATTTAAATGTTGTTAGTTGTTATGTGTGAATCTGTAATGATCTGGTAACCTGGAAACCAAGATGTGTCTGGTCTAGGGAACGCATGTTTACGCTGGCAGAACACAAGGCTGCCAGGCAACTGCTTGGCGCGGATTGAATTTAGGATGCTCCGTAGGGGACAACCAGCCTCTGAACATCACGTTTAAAGAGAAGAATCGTGCCAGCATTAGAAAACTGTACCGTAATTGTCTCGAAGATACTAAGGAGATTACAGAAGAGATAAATACAGACTTTATGTTTATAATGCGTCTTACCACATTCAGTGCATAATTCTAAAACTAATCTCTTGGGTCAGATGGAATTAATCCTGTCAGGCACACACACACACACACACAAACAGAGAGAGAGAGAGAGAGAGAGAGAGAGAGAGAGAGAGAGAGAGAGAGAGAGAGAGAGAGAGCATATAAACATTGTTTTTGACTCACCTTGAAATCCTCGTCAATCAAGAAGTCGCAGCCAATTAGGTCAAAGTAACCAAGTTTGCAGTCCAGCTTGGCTTTGACAGCTTGAAAGCAGTGCATAATGATATGTTGCATCCTTTTCTGCAGAAAGACAAAATGTAAGTTAGAAATACTGAAAACTGTAACAAAACAGAGTTTATTCACCTGTCAAAAACGAGTTTCAAGATAAAATACTGGCCTAATTTAATATGTTTTTATTTGCCGATTCAGTTTCATCTTTCTCAGTATATTTGGTGAGCTTCCCTTTTAATATTTCATATAGTTCCAAAACCGCTGTTGCCATGACAACAGTACATCTGCATGCTTTCAAGTAATTTGAATAAATCTACATGAGGTCATTACTTTAAAAAAATACAGACATTTATGTGCAACAATTACAGTTCATTTTATTTGATGGGAATTTATGTGAGTTATAAGCTATAAGAGAGGCAGTTATTTTATGAAAGTTTTTTTTTATCAACTGTTCTGCTTTTATAAAACAGTAGCCACACAATATAAGCATTAAAGGCAAATATATATTATATGTATTATTATATTTTTGAGATACAGTGCTCAGCATAATTGAGTACACCCTATGAAAATGAGTTTTTAATCCATTTTTCAGTGAATATAGGCAATGTATTTTGGTGCATTTAAACAAAACAGATACAATAAACAGATATATTTATTAAAACAATAATTTAGTCATCAAGCATATTTATAAATTGAAGGATAATAAAATAAAATTAAAGCAAAATATTGCAAAAAATGTACAACCTACAAAAATGTTCCTCATTTTCAAATGTGTATTTAATATTTTTCTATAACATATAAATTTGGCTGTGCTAGTTTTTTGGACCATTATTGTAAGTAATTTTGTTAAATAAGCTCCAGATTTGGTTTCAGTACTGACTAATCTAACGTATATGCACAAATATAATACTCATACATTTATTAGGAAGCTATTTTAATAGCTTCCTATTAAAAATATTCATTTCAGCTTATGGATCAGGGTCAGGATAATATTATATTTGATGTATAATCAATATATCTTCATATATAATTTATAAAAAATAATAGTATATATGACATTTATAAATTTTTATCAGCTATAATAATTAAATTATATTACATTTTATACAATTGGGGATCTAAACATATGGAAAAAACAAACAAAATGTTTTTCTACATGCCCTGCCAAATTTAATTCCATTGGCCCCATCACAAAAAAAGAAGAAAAAAAAGAAGAAGCAAGAAAGAAAAGTAGGAAACAGTTTTGTTCGTTTTTCAGAAACAAGTGAATAATTTATTTACTTTTCGGCTTAGTCCCTTTATCAATCTGGGGTCGCCACAGCGGAATGAATCGCCAACTTATCCAGCATATGTTTTTACGCAGCGGATGCCCTTCCAGCTGCAACCCATCACTGGGAAACCTCTATGCACACTCATACACTACAGACAATTTAGCTTACCCAATTCACCTATAGTGCATGTCTTTGGACTTGTGGAGCACCCAGAGGAAACCCACGCAAACACAGGGAATACATGCAAATTTCACGCAGCAATGCCAACTGACCCTGCCCAGGCTTAAACCAGCGACCTTCTTACTGTGAGGTGATTGTGCTACCCTCTGCACCACCGTAACGCCCAAGTAAATAATAAACAAATAAAATTTTACAGGTCCCACCACAGAAAACACCAGAAACAAAATAATACAAATATTATAATATATATAAAAGCAGGGCACTCATACTAAAGAATTAGCAATCAGCTGATACACATTAATACATCAAACATTTTTGACATTGTTATAATAATTTAATAAAATGAGGGTGTTGCTCAGTGATACACAAATCTGTTCATAGTCGTACTTTATCGTAAATAAAACATGGCTGCAAAACCAAACAGCATTGACCACTGACACTAATCACTTAATAAATAAATCTATAAAAATATATTTATTTAATCTTTGATGTGTGAGAGAATATGCAACTCACTGTAAAAGGGCCCAGTGCCCAATCTTTGGGGAGACCTTTTGGCAGCATGTATGTCTCATTGATGTAAACATTGAAGCGCTCCATGGACCAAACGGTCTCCTCTTTTAGAAAGCTGTAGAGAGGATTTTTTTTCTGCATGAACTGAAGCAAAGCAGAAACATTAGTAACAGCATGAATACAAGCAGTATGAATATTAATATTATTTATGCTTTAAAACACACAAGATCTTACTTGATTGGTCAAGTGTGCTGTGATGTTGTCAGAGTTTGGGTCATAGGGGTTACATGTCAGTCGAATGTAACCATGACGAAAAAACACCATGTATGGTTGGGTGCAGGCAATCAGAAAATATGACCTCACATCAAATTTGCGGCCTTTTAGTAGCAAAGGGTTTTGGATGTACCTTAAAATTTACAAAAGAAATGTACATTTATCAATTTTTTTTCCCCCCAATTTCTGTTTAACGGAGAGAAGATTTTTTTCAACACATTGCTAAACATTATTGTTTTAATAATTAATTTCTAATAACTAATTTATTTTGTTTTTGTTATAATGACAGTAAATAATATTTGACTAGCTATTTTTCAAGACACTTCTATACAGCCTAAAGTGGCAATTAAAGGCTTAATTAGGTGAATTAGGTTAACTAGGCAGTTTAGGGTAATTAGGCAAGTTATCGCATAACGATGGTTTGTTCTGTAGACTATCGAAAAAATATAACTTAAAGGGGCTAATAATTTAGACCTTAAAATAGTTTAAAAAAAAAATTAAAACTGCTTTTATTCTAGTCAAAATAAAACAAATAAGACTTTCTCTAGAAGAAAAAATATTATCAGACATACTGTGAAAATTTCCTTGCTCTGTTAAACAACATTTGGGAAATATTTAGAAAAGAAAAAAAATCAAAGGGAGGCTAATACTGTAATTCTAACTTCAACTGTATATATATTGTTATGATTAGTTTGCCTTCTGTTAATTGTTAGTAACTTTGCCACTACAAGTCAGCTAGCAGTCATTAGAGGATTAGTAGGTTATTAGTAAGGCCAGAGAATTTGCAGACATTTTTGCTATAACAGCACGGAATTTAGTAAAAAAAAAAAAAATCTGCAGATTTATGTGGAATGACTTTGAGAGTACATCTCAGAAGAAAATGGTACAATGTTGTACCAAAGAAGGTACAAACCCTTGTCACTGGGGCAGTACCTTAAGACAAGGAAACAATTTTGTACCATTGCAGTTTGTACCTTTAAGGACATGATTTGTACCATGGGAAACCAAAATGTAGCTTTGATTTTTAAAACCTGCAGATACAATATTGTACCTTCATCAAGGGTACAAATGTGATCCATGAAGGTACCACTACAGTGACAACACACTTTGTACCTTAACAGTGTCAAATGTGTTCCTTCAAGAACTATTTAAAGACATTTTGCTTTATTCAAAATGAGTCAATTTTTAAACAATGTTTTTTAAAAAGTTTATTTTTGTGTAAATGCACCTTTTCCATTTACAATAAAGTATAAAAAATACTTTAACATAAATCAAAATATCTTTTTTTGCTGAACATTTAACAACACTTTTCACAAAAATGTTACAGTAATACATTCTCCCATGTACAAAATAAATAAAAAAATCTCCAATTTTCACACCATACCTTTGTACACTTTCAGAATTAAAGGTATGCGAGCTGTCACTGGGGAGGTACCTTTTCAAAAGGTACAAATTGATACCTCAAGGGTACATATTAGTACCTAAAAAGTACAAAAATGTTCCTCTTAAAATTTTTTTGTACTAATATATACTTTTGAGGTACCAATATGGATCCTTATGGTACAAATATGGTACAAACAAATTTGTACCTTTTGAAAAGGTACCATGCCAGTGACAGCTTTTGTACCTTTATTTCTAAGAGTGTAATCACTTAAAAAGTTAATTTATTTTACTTAATTTTAAAAAAGAAATAAAATTATGAAAAAGTATTGTAACAAGATATGCACAATGTTTTATTCCTTTTACAATACTCAATTGTCTGCATGAACACTTTGCATATGCGACACGTTTGCCAGCTCACATGCGTAGTGGTAAGCAAACACCAAAAGGTGCAGATATCAATAATGAAAATGTATTTATCAGAAAATGCTCACCAAATGTTTATAAAAAATGCCTTAAATGTTTAGTTTAAAATACCTACTCTATATTTTTGTTTTACCAGTTGTTTTATATTATAGAACTTAAAATTTTCTTTAAACAATGATTCATGTTGTAATATGGAAATTATTAATAAAATCACTTTGCCTTTCCAGTAATATTTATTTTCATAGATATTAAAATAAAGGAGTTGTCCAACACTTTTGTACCTTTTTTATGAGAACAATTGTGTACCTTCATTTCAATTGTACCATAAAAGGCACACGCGAACACAAGGAGAACATGCAAACTCCACACAGAAACGCCAAGGCACCATAAAAGATCTTTTCTGTACCATATAAGGTACAACTTTTACAAAGGTACAAAAATGTTCCTTAAGGGACATTATTTGTACCACCGTGTACCTTCTTTTCTGAGAGTGTATAGTAACTGTATAAAACGTACCACATTAAATAAAAAAAATAACTCTTTAACATGTATTTAAGGTTTATAATGCAAATCCAGTTAGATAGTAAACAAATCAAGTTTCTCAATTTATCTACTAAAAGACAGAAAATATTACTCTACAAACTATATTGTAAATAAATCATATAAACATTTGCATTTTATTCAATAATAATACTGACATTAATATAAAATGTGAATATACATATATATATATATATATATATATATATATATATATATATATATATATTTACACACATTTACATAAGTAAATAAACAACAATGATAAATAGTAAATTGAGTAAATACACTCAATGATGAGCTAAAAAGATCTGTGGATTTCTACGCATATGTATTCCATGTGGTCCTAGTTATCAGCTATCTGCTAATATTTTATTTGTGTTTCTCAACAGTTATTCTATTCTTTTACAAGTAACTTCAGAAAGTATGTCAGCTTATTCTATCAACCCTTTCCTAAGTCTATACTAATCTAATTTCTAAATTATTATATATTAAAATAAAAAATTGTTAGTGATTTAATCAGTTATAATTACTAGTTTTCATTACTATTAATATATATTTTTATATTTATTTGCCAACTGTGACTTAATCTTGTTTATCTTGTGCACTCTTTACTACTTGTGCAGATTCACTGAATTGTGTGAATATCAATAAAAAAAGAAGGTAAAACTGGAATACATTACACGGCTTTTACATCTTAACACAGATTTTAAAACACTAGGCATCACAGACTTGTTAACTTTGTATTGCTGGATTCAGACTTAGACAATATCATGCAGAGTTTGACCCATACATAAGGTCTTGGAAGCTTCATGACCTCTTGACAAAAATACTATCAGCATGTTGGGTGGAATTATATAATAGATATAGGTTTGCAGAGCTTTTCTGATAAGACAGCCAGAAGTAAAACACTATTTCAACCATCTTGACTATAACACACCTGGCTTTAAAGATGGTTATTGGTCATGAAAAAAAATCTATTAATTAACAGTTTCCGTATTTTGTGTTTTCTGTTTATTTACGGTTGTGAATTGCATTATAGGATGTTGATCTCTGCTCTGTCCACTTTTAATGTTTCAAATAATATAATGTTTAATAAATAATATGTAGAGAAATGAATCTGTAAAATAACAGAAAATCTACTGGCAGATTAGAAGATTTTTGCAGCATAATATACAACACCAACCCAGACCATATATCACTTTAAACTATTAAAAATGTTTATAAAAGTCACATTTCCAACTTTTTGAGATTAAAAGTTGTCAGAAAAAAGGTCAAGGTCTCATAATGCGATACAAAAGCATAAAAAAACCTAAATTACAAGAATGAAAGAATGAATGAATGAATGAATGAATGAATGAATGAACAAACGTGTTAGATATCCTTTGACTTCATAGATTCATAAAAAACCTTTCAGTCTGAGTCCGTCACACACTCTTCAGCCTGACTTTGACTTTTAGCTACAAACAACAGGGTACAAGTTGTGTATTTCAGCCTTTCCTCTGTATTCCATAATGTTGGCAGTTTTCAGAGCAGACAGATTTGAACAAAAACATCAATGTCTTTTTAACTGATGTCTGTGGTCATGAATTCTAGGACAGTGAAACTGCAACTCACAGTATGGTCACATTTAATATAAGCTTCACTTACCGCTGAACAATCCGAGCTTGTGGCGCATTGAAATGTGACTTTTTGCTGGATTTCCTGTTGGACTGCTGCTCTGTCGTGTTCTGCAGTTTTTCTCTGAAAGCTGAGATATCTTCTGGTCGCAGAAGGAAAATCCCACGGCCCTGGTTGAGACCGGTTGGTTTGCAGATCCACATGCTGTATTTATCACTGCTTGATTCTAAAGACAACATCAATTAAACAATTATTACTTGATGGTTTAGTACTTGGCTTCATGGGAATTTGTACAGTATATACACTATTTGGGACCAGTCAGATTTTCGGTCACACTTTATTTTGATGGTCAGTTTGTTGAATTTATGTTACATTGCAACTAATTCTCATTAGATTATAAGTAGACTGTTAGGTTGGGGTTAGGGTTAGTGTAAGTTGACATGTTGCAAAGTTTCTTAGTCAGTTGAAGGAGCAGTATCAACAGATATTAAGCAGACAGTCTACTAATGCTCAAATGGACCATCAAAATAAAGTGTTACTAGATTTTCTAATTGATTGATTAATTGAATGATAGACTGATTGATTGATTTAGAGATTAAAAGAAATTCACACATATATCAAATTGATCAAAAGTGTCATTAAATACATTCATAATGTTAAAATAAGGAAGGAATTATGTTCTTTTGGACTTTCAAAGAATTCTGAAGAAAAATATTAGACAACAATATAAAACAACAATGTGTTTTAAAAATTGATCATAAAAAGGCAGCATATCTCTAAATAATGAGATGCCAAAGGTATACGTACAGTGGAAGTCTGAATAATTAAACTTCCTGAGATATTAGTCCCCCTGTAATTTTTTTATGTAATTATTTTTTTTCTGTTTAAATGTTAGAAGATTTTTTTTTACACATTTCTAAACATCATAGTTTTAAAAATGTATCTCTAATAAATGTTTATTTTATCTTTGCCTTGATAAAATTGCCATTCATTCATTTTTTTCTTTTCGGCTTAGTCCCTTTATTAATCTGGGATCGCCACAGCAGAATGAACTGCCAACTAATCCAGCATAGGTTTTACGCAGCGGATGCCCTTCCAACTGCAACCCATCACTGGGAAACACCTATTCACTTCCACTCACACGCATATGGACAAATTAGCTTACCCAATTCACCTATAGCGCATGTCTTTTGACTTGTAAGGGAAACTGGAGCACCTGGAGGAAACCCACGCGAACACAAGGGGAACATGCAAACTCCACACAGAAACACCAACTGACCCAGCCAGGGCTCAAACCAGCGACCTTCTTGCTGTGAGGTAAGATTGCTACCCACTGCGCCACCGTGCTGCCCCAGTAAATAATATTTTACTAGATATTTTTCAAGACACTTCTATACAGCTTAAAGTGGCATTTTAAGCTTAACTAGGTTAACTAGGCAGGTTCGGGTAATTATTAAAGGGTTATTGTATAACGATCATTTGTTCTGTAGGTTATCGAAAAACAATATAGCTTAAAGGGGCTAATAATTTTGACCTTAAAATTGTTTAAAAAAAATTTAAAACTGCTTTTGTTCTAGCCGAAATAAAACAAATAAGACTTTCTCCAGAAGAAAAAATATTATCAGACACACTATGAAAATTTCCATGCTCTGTTAAACATCATTTGGGAAATATAAAAAAATAATAATAATTAAAGGGGGGCTAATAATCCTGACTTTAGCTGTACAATCTATTTTACATATTAAATATTTTTATCAAAACATTAAAATATCTTACAGGACCCAAAGGTTTGTACAGTATAAACAGCAGATCTATGGTGTTTCCTTATGCTCAGTGCTTATATAGTGAATATTTTTATCCTTTTCTTAGTGAATATAGGTAATATGTATTGGTGCATTTGAACAAAACGGATTTAATAAACAGATATGTTTTTTATAATACTATTTTTGTCACAGAACATCTTTAGAAATTCAAAGATAATACATTTAAATTCATGCAAAACATTGCAAAAAAATGACAAACTACAACATTTTAACAAAATTGTATATATTTTTGTTTCTCTTGATTTTTGCTATTTTTAAAAAAATTATCTAATATTTTTCCCTAGCATACATTTGGGCTACTAATTTTTGAACCATTATTGTAAGTTATTTTGTTATATTAGATCCAGATTTTGCACAAATATAATATTGTAAAGCATCCTATAGAAACTATACATTTAAATGAGAGATTTGTGGGGGGAGGTGACACAGTGGCACAGTGGGTAGCATGATCGCCTCACAGCAAGAAGGTCGCTGGTTCAAGCCTCGGCCGGGTCAGTTGGCATTTCTGTGTGGAGTTTGCATGTTATCCCCGTGTTTGCGTGGGTTTCCTTCGGGTGCTCTGGTTTCCACCAAAGTCCAAAGATGTGGTATAGGTGAATTGGGTAATCTAAATTGTCCGTAACGTATATGTGTGAATAAGAGTATATGGGTGTTTCCCAGTTATGGGTTGCAGCTGGAAGGGCATCCGCTGTGTAAAACATATGCTGGATAAGTCTGCGGTTCATTCCACTGTGGCGACTCCAGTTTAATCAAGGGACTAGCCAAAAAGAAAATGAATAAATGAATGATTTGTGGGGAGTGTACTCATATATGCTGAGCACTGTATCTATATACTGCATATATGCATATAATATGATGTAACATTTTACCGTTAAAGAAAGCCTCTCTCTCATCTTTCATATCCATACGGAAAGTAACAGGGACAAAATCCTCAAGCCTCATTCTCCTGCAAAATGTAAACAATTATTGTAAAAAAAAAAAAATAAAATGCATAAATAATATAATTACATTAAAGTTTGTTTTTTTTGGCATGATCCTAAACTGTTTATATTATAAAATATTATTATTATACTATTATTACTATAATTAAATACTTTATAGTTATAATTTTGTTAAATATTAACTTTTATCTGTAACTTTGGTACTTGATTTAATGATAATAATGATAAAAAAGGAAAATAGATGAAGATATTAAATGGTATATTATATTTTAACCTGTTTCCATGTCCATAGCTGACCTTACTGCTGACTCTGTCGTACTCCCGCAGGCTGTTTAGAAGGCCTATCTTAGTGGTCAAGACCTTATTGTTTGGTATCTGGTAAAGCAACTGGTAACCTGTATAAAAATAAACAGACAAAGTGTAGAAGGTTTTTTTATGACTGCTGTTAAGTTGACATATTGAAAAGATCACCTGCTCTGAAGCGGTAGTAGGTAGCAGGTGATTTAGTTTCACACCACTTGAGCTTGTAGTCCGTCCTGGTCTTGTCATAAATGCGCTGCCAACCTCGACTCTCACAAAATGAAACAACTCTAAATATCAGATCAGACCAACATATCTTTGTCATGTTATAAAGGTTTCAGAAATATTTGATAACGTCTCAAGAAGTAGCTAGTTTCCTTTTATTTATTTTAGTGTGTGTTTACAGTACTTGTAAGCAGAGCTGAGTCCTAAATAGGAGTAACAATTTAATATAACAACAACAGCAACAACGATAATAATAATAATAATAATAATAATAATAATAATAATAATAATAAT
>CAIGQZ010001345.1:10033038-10046925 GCA_903798205.1 Danio tinwini | reverse complement strand
GTGTGTGTGTGTGTGTGTGTGTGTGTGTGTGTGTGTGTGTGTGTGTGCGTGCGTGCGTGCGTGCGTGTGTGCGTGTGAGAGAGACTGTATCTGTATTAAGGTGTTTCTGGAGAGCTCAGAGTAATAAATAGTTTATGTCCATATAGTAAAGCAAAAAATTCTCTCACCATTTTTTTGAGACACATTGGAGTGTGATAGAGTCGATGAGACAAACAATGCATTTCCATGCCTTTAACAGTCGGTGAAAGAGTGATGTCATTTTATTGTCATCACGCCGTGCTAACAATTACTTGTTTTTCAGTCACGAGAACTTGATTAACTGGCGCATTAGTGAAGTAAATGAGGGGTGACTTTGTTATTTTGTTAGAGGAGGAGCATTAATGAAATAAAAAATGCTGGAAAGGTTCAATTTGTATAATCTTGTATAATGTATAATCTTTACTGTATGTTCAGAGTGTGGAAGATCATCAGGGCCAAAAAGTCTTTAAACGTCTCCATGTACAATGCAACAATATTGAATGTGTTTCGGTATGCATAGACAGACACACAGTTTGCCTTTTTAGATTAAAGGTTTTCATTGGATATGCACAATTTAACTGTGTTGAGACAATTTTGAATGCGATAAACCCTCTTATGTTTACATACGTATGTGCCAATATGCCATTATGATATATTGTATGAATGACAATACATTTGATGTTTGTACATGTATATCCCATCATACAATTGCATTACATATGCAAATAGTCTCAAACATTTAAAGGTGCTGTATGTAAGTTTTTGACTCTTCTAAAGCATAAAAATACCATAATATGTGTGATGAAAATGAGCCCACCAGCTCGCCTTCAGGTGGAGATATGCGAGTTTGTGAGGGATCAAAAAATGCTGGAAATTTTCATCTTCTTGGATTATTTAATGCTTCCACACTGTAAATGTTTCTACATTTATAAAGCATCAGCGTATTGATTCTGGTCTGATGCGATTTTTCTATGTGTGATTTGACAGAACTGATTATTCAACGTGGCCAATCACAGCAGACAAGAAAAAAAAATAAAGTATTGACTGAAGGTTGAAGGAAAATAATGGAGTGAATATACTGATACAGCACTAAAATGCACTCTAGTAAATGTAAACACTACTTAGTAGAGTAATTTCTGAGAAAAACTACTCAATTACAGTAATTTGAGTATTTGTTGTTTGTTACTTTACACCACTGGCATATGCCAAAAAAATGCAGAAGTATTGCTGGCTTTTGCCTTCAGCAACATTATAATACTTAACATCACCACTAAGGCTTTTTTTAAACTGTCTGTTGCAGCTGAACAACAATTTTAATAGTTGAGAATGAGTGGTTAGAATTGTGGTAAAAACCCTTTTGCAAGCTAATCGGGGAGTTCCCTATCAGTGTAACTACTACTTATCCAAACCTAGAGGTATGTCATAGCCGTTTAAACACGTGTTCGTCTTGACAGCCGTTCTGCTTCATTGGCAATCCTAGGTAAACCTCACCCTCTGTTGGCTGGAATCTAGTTTGACTACATGTGAGCAAGCAGAGACCAGTGCTGGAATTCAACACAGAGTTTCCGGAAATCTGGAATTCTGTCATGATGTCACGCGATGGCAGATTATTCCACTTCTTAACTCACAGCAGTGTTCATAAACATTTTGTTTCTGTTGTAAATACATAAATTTCTACAGCTCGTGCATACTGTATGTACATGAAAATGCTGATACTGAAGAATTAATGCTACAGAAGGTGTAACTTCTTGGAAAACACCCGGGAAACACCTTTGGTGCTTTTAAAAAAATGAATCTAATTGAGTCACTTGAGCAGCACTTGGCAAGATGTCACACCCTGTCTGGGTGTATTTTATCCATTAACTAAAAATGGATGAAACTCAATGGGATCTCTCCCTAAAAGCATGTGACTTTTCACAAACTTGACATTACTCTGAAATGTCCAATAACACCAAAATATCTATAAGATTCTGGTGACCCAGTAGAATTGTTGAAAATTGATTATTTTTGTACAAATTATGTACAAAAGAATGCATGCATGCTGTTTTATATAAGTATGTATACTGTGTATGGTAACACTTTATTTTAAAATATTGTTGTTACACGTTACAGTGAATGACAAATGGTGGAAATAGTACACAAACTGAACACTAGAGTAAAAGATACCCTAATAAAAATTTACTCAAGTAGAAAAAAAGTTGAAAAAATTGTGTGCTTACTGATAAATGTTTATTTTGCCAGAAATTTTTAATTACAATACATGACATAGTTTAATTACTACACTGATAATCTATCATAATTCAAGTGAAAACATGTGTAACCATATCCACATGCTGAACTCCATTCAGATCAGTTAGCAAAATTAATCATTTACTGGAGACTCACTTTAAATGGATATTTTAGATCAGTGAACTATTTACTGAAGACTCACTCTGAACAGATCATTTGAATCAGTGAATTATTTACTGGACACTCGCTCTGAACAGATAATTTAAATCAGTGAATTATATACCGAAGACTCACTCTGAATAGATCATTTGAATCAGTGAACTATCATTTACTGGAGACTCACTCTGAACGAATCATCTGAATCATTGAATTATCATTTACTGTAGACTAGCTCTGAACGGAGCATTTAAATCCGTGAATTATCATTTACTGTAGACTCTTTCTGAATGGATCATTTGAATCAGTGAATTATATACTGGAGACTAACTCACACTGAGACCCAAATCATCAGATTAATAGGATTTTCTGAAAAATCATGTGATGCTTAAAACTGGAGTGCTGCTGACAAACTGAATCTGAAAAACTGGCTGTTTCAGATTCACTTTTTTATAATACACTGTAAAACCAAAAAAGTTAAGGTAACTCAAACCATTTGAGGAAACCGATTGCAACAAACCATTTAAGTTCAAAACCTAATCCTATTGAGTAAATGAAGCAATTTGAGCACAGGAAAATTCTAACTGAGTACTGTAAAAACCAATAAGTTAACGCAACTCAAACTGTTTGCGTAAACTGGATTGCTACAAACTATTTGAGTTAAAAAAAATCTATATGAGTATTGTGAACTTACTGCATTTAAGCTGAAGTAATGAGGTATTTAATTAACTCATTACCTTTAAAACTTTTCAATTGAGTAGAATTAACTTACAGTCAATTTTGAGTTAACTACACTCATTTCATTTGATAAAGTTGACTGTTGGGTTTTACAGTGTAAGAATAAATTTACTCATAAAAATAATTGTAAATTACATTAATATAAGAAATGTTAAATTGTTTATTGTGCTTTTGATCAAATAAATACAAAAAATGATCATACAATTTATCCTAAATATATTAATTCAGACAGAGAATAAAGGAGTCTTTGTAATTTCTAGGTTATTTTTAGTGGCTCTTCTCTACTCTTCTTCAACTGATGACAAAGAGATATAAGCCTCTTTCTTTCGTAATTTAAAAGCTGGG
This sequence comes from Danio tinwini, assembly GCA_903798205.1. Lineage (NCBI taxonomy): Eukaryota > Metazoa > Chordata > Actinopteri > Cypriniformes > Danionidae > Danio > Danio tinwini. The sequence goes on along the minus strand of CAIGQZ010001345.1, from coordinate 10,043,439 downwards.
TGCCAAATGCTGCATTATAACAGAAGACAAACCCCTCTGTGTCAGACTAATATTTCAGAGATAACAGAAATGGCAAAATAAAAGGCCATTGAGTTTTGTATCAGATGTTTCATGAGCCATTGTGCTATTGTACATTCGAACTTCTTTGAATCATTTATATGTCTGTTCACAGTGGTTTGCATTCGTTTGAGTGCGTAAAGGTAAAAAGCTCCTTTACATATCATTGTGCCGGTGTCCTTGCACCTAAGTACGACGGGGGCCTCATTGGCAGTGTGCTTTCCACAGCAACACAATGAGGTCCTGGCAGAACAGGGCAAATTGAGGTAGTTAAAAAGGAGCTCTGTTCACATGTAACTGGATCTGGCTTTGCTCTGAGGCCAGGCATTCCGGTCGACCCACTGAAGAGTCACATGAACACAATGACCAGGCCAGACCCAGATTTACTGACAGCCATTAACATACACCTTACCTGACCGCTCAAAACATGCCTGACTGGCCCGATAGAATCAAAAGAGATGTCTCAGACACACTCGATTGAAGTCTCAACTGTTTTCATTAGTTCTGTACCTTTCAGCACATTACAATTGACGTTATTTTCACTTCTTGTTGCTCCATTCCGCGTATTTGTGGAGAAAATGAATCAACATACTGTTACAGTCAATATTGTAAGCTTGTTTTTTATTTGGAATTTAGTTAGGATGTTAACACTGGAGGATTGTTGTGTTGGATAATTGGCAAGGACAAAAAAACTTGTATCATGCCTATTTCTTTTACTTGGCCTCAGATACTTTTAATATGCAAAGCAGCTCACATGTACGGCCTCGGTTTATAGTATATACAGCAATTAATAAAATTAACCCTCTGGGGTCTGAGGTGATTTTGGGTCCTCTAAAAGGTTTTGGAGAAAAGAAAATGTAGCTGAAAGGTCTAAAAAAAAAACACACTGGAGTGCGTTTCCGAAAACCATCGTTGGCTAACTAAGATGGTAAGTTCTGTTGTTAAACATAGTTCGTTGATTTGGTGTTTCCCAAATCTGACGTTCCAACGAACATTCGCAAACTGCGTCACAAACCTCTACAGCTGTAGTTAGAAGCTTAGCTCCTGGTGGTGTTCTGTTCCCAGTTATTCCCAGTTATCCCCCCTGTGCCCTATTCATTTAGATCATTCTAACATTTAAACTTGGAATGATTTAAAAACAATAATAATAATGTTTGTCATCTCTCTGTAATTTGCTTTCAAAGTATTTTTACAGTTCAGTTTTAGCGAACTTCATAGTGCATGTTTTTACCAAAAGCATGTTTTTTAAAAGCATGTGCGTGTAAAACAATATAATTTGCACAAAACATATAGGGGTTTTCTCTAAAGAAGTAGTTACTCCACCCCGTTTAGAGTGTCATTATGGACGTTTTACGTTATAACTAACGTGGTTTAAACGATGGATCTGCGACAGAGAAACTAGGGTTTTGGGACACACTCCTCACTACATTGTTCTTTTCCCAAATGATGCGTCGTACTATGATAGTTTAGCCGTGAGTTATGTTGTTGTTTGGAAAATGCACCCCTGAATGGGCCTGAATAAGACTGTTGAGTAACCAGTCTTGTAGGTTAGAATATTTACTTTACAATTATGTGAAAATTATTCTGTTCTCTTAGTCAAAGAAAACATTACAATGATTTACATTTTTTAAAGCCAGTGTTTGGGTCAGCATACTCTGTGCGTCTTGAACATCTTGAAATCTTGAAAATTCTTAGTTTTAGAGACTTTTTTGTTACAAATAAAATAACAAAAAGAAGTTTTCAGATATGTTTATATTCATTTTTAGACAACACTACCACTGTTGTATCTTAAGAAATCAATAATTGGAAGAAATATCCCTCATTTTTAATCACACCAAATGAAAGCATTTGTTATACTGCTAAAACGTCGTTTTCTGAAAAAAATTCAAGTGGTTTTTTTAAATTTCATGAAACACTGAGGGAAAAACAACGACAACAAAAACATATTTGTACAAAGAACAAAACTTTTCTTGGAGGTTTATTGCAGAAACTTTGACTCATAACACTTGGAAGAGAACTGTAAAAACATCAACCTTCCAGTGTAGGATTCACAGTTTCTTATAAAACTACATACATTAAAAATAGGGCCTATTAAAAACATATGAAAGGACTGTTGGGAGTTGTAGGTCAATTTTGCATGGTAACGACTAAACTGTGATAAAAGCTACCATGTAATTTGCATGTACAGATAGGAAAATGAGAGATTTTCTATCAACATCTTCAAGAGGACCATGACGGCTTTAGCATGTGATGGACGGCATTACCAGACAGTATTAGACACAAGTTATTACATCTAACCATGTCTGGTAAGACGTCCATCAACAAGCCTGACTCTGTGACACCTGATAAAGAGAAAATGATGTTAACTTAGCAAATAAAAAGAGAACAGAAAACATGTAAAGAAAAAAACAGTTTGATCATGAAACAATGTCGTTCAGAACAAACATTTGCCGTGGTTAAATTTTTAGGGCCAAAAAAAAAAAAAAGAACTGCTTGGATTTCAAAAGGCCTAAGGGACCTAAATGACGTGGTTATGTAAATACGAGCAATAGAAGCACAAAAAGGGGGGGATGGAGAATGACAAATGGGTTCAGTTCATACATACACAAGCGAAGAATAAAAAAAAAGTACCCCAGACAAGCAAATATGGGTGCGGTTTAGTATTTGTGAGTCAATTCACCCACCTTAAACAAACATTCAGTGCTTTAGTGACTTTACAACCATTGCTTCTGCCCACACATCATACTTTACATAATCAAGGACGAAAAATTCTGTCCCCTTAAGTGCCAAAGGTCATTATAAATAAAGGAAATTTTCCTTAAACAAAGCAGAAAACAAATACTGTGCTATCATCTCCTACTGAAAGTCATGTTTAACATGGGCTCTCGCCATGGTGACGTTCTGTGGGACAATATATATTCAGCGATCAAAGACGGAGAGGGGGAAAAGGGAAGAGGAGGAGCTGAGGATGTCATTATGTCTATTTTTATCATTAGGGATACGCTGAGCTCATGTGTCAGTTGCAGGATGTGCCACGCAGGTAAAACGTGCTCGACCAATCACGGCTCGCCTGCTATCACAAAAGCCACACAGAGAATAGCAGAGGGGGAGGGGACGAGGAAACTTTCAGCAGGTCTGGTTTAACAGTCAACCGACTGGTATTCTTTAACTAATGCTGGGTGGGGTTCAGACGTCTGAAACACAGAATGGGACAAGGACATTCATGAAACAAAGCCCCTTAACGATTTCTAAAGGCTTTTTAGTCCTTTCTGTGTGCACCTTCACAATGCTAATACTTTCACATTTGTAATTGTACACTAAAACCATTTTTGGAGTATGCTTTAGAAGGAAATACTTAAAAATGTAGCATTCCGTTAAATGTGAGTTGCTTTCGTACTGTAAAAATAAAAGTCATGGCAGTTTTAACTTATTTTGAAACCTGTGACATTTAAATACATGTTTTAAGTCAGTTTAATGCAAGCTGAAATGACTTTTGATTCAACCTAAAAATTTAAAGCAGCAACACATGCTTTACAGTGAGCAATTTTTAGGTACTATTCAACAAGCACATTTTCCCCCATCAATAAACAACCTACAGTACAAAAGGCATATTCTAGGTCAGTGTAGCTCATATTAACACCACTCCAGGAAGTGCAGATATGAAGGCTGTTATAATTACTGTGGCCTATGCGCATTAAGCAAATTTCCCAAACAAACACGAGCCCTGATGTGGTTGTCTCCTCCCACAATGAAACTATAAATAAAGAAAGCACTGTTGAACACCGACATGCTATCATGAAAACAGTAAAACCTCTCCCACCGCAGCTTCATCGTGTCATATATAAGCACATGCAAGTAGCCTAGATGTGAACGAACATGAGGACTTCCTCTTGAAGTGATGAGGTCACCCAACAAACATCGTTACCAGACAGTGTTAGAAAACAGATATACAGTCCAGCACTGTCCGGTAAGATGGCTGCTAAGTGCCAGCGATGAGAGTTAATATTCCCGGGAACGATCCTGATCTGTAGCTTGTGGACAGCAATCATCATCATTACCAGGCAGTATTAGAAAAAGTAATGAAATCCAATGCTGCCTCGTAAGATGGAGACGACTACCCAAATCAGAAGTCTTATCAAACAACATTTAAAGTCTCAAAGTAATAATACTTCACATAATATTAACAGTATTGTAAGATATTAATTATTTGAGTGTTTAAAGGGGGATGGTAAGCATCACTTGGGGAGTCAACCACAGAAACTGCACTTAAAATAAACAGGACTTGATAACAGCTCTGACTCAGTCAACTGTCCTAGACAAAGGGGTATGCTGGTAAAACAACCTGCTTGAAAACAGGTAGAGCTAGTATGGCACATGCTTTTTTTTCCATCTGAAACTGCAGCTGAAGTAAAAGAGTGGGCCACCGAGACTGTTAATAATTGCCCAAACCTGTTCTGACTGGTCTGATTTGACATCATGGCCAGGTTGGGAGGACTGTTCGCTTTAACAACATAATGATGAGGAAGGGGGGATATACATTTCCACCAAACCCAACTATCTTGTGTTGAATACAACAAAGGCCTTCTTGGGGGGTGTTGAAAGATTTGCTCATCCTTACAGTGTGTAGCCCAAAACTAAACACCAGGCTCTTGTATTATTAATCCGAGAAATGGCATAACAGCAAGTGTGGGAAGGGCTGACTGATGCTAATGATAATAGACGCACTATGTAGTGATAACAGTGAGCTGGAATGTTGTTCCCGATTGACCTGCGACCAGAGTCAGGACTGAGAAGGTCGATTTCAATACTTCTTGTTTGTTGAGTAACATCTGTAGCGCACTTAGCAAGAAAGTCTATCATAAGCATGTTTTCTGTCACAAATCTTAGCGAAATGGCTAATTATTGGAGAGAGGTGAGAAAATAATGTATTGATCACATTTCATAATAAAAATAGACTTAAAATATGTTTGTGTTAAAACTAAGTAGTTGTTGACACTTTTTAAATACCCAAACAAAAAATCACATTAATTATTCCATGAAGTGAGAGACTTCTAAGCTTGTTTTCAGTCACAGATGTTAGCATAATAGCTAATTATTAAAGAGAGCTGGTAAACATAGAGTAGACCTAAAATACTTTTAAAAGACTGTGAAATAGAGTAGTAATTCTTAAAAAAACCCAATTATAGGTCTAAAACAAAATCTCAGGACTCAAAATCATGCTATTTATTCCACAAGGTAAGAAATTATTAATCTTTCTGTCACAAATGTTAGCATAACAGAAAGATGGTAAAATAAATGACTTCTAACAATGAATTTTAAGAAGGCTAGTTCTACTTTTTTTCTATATATATATATATATATATATATATATATATATATATATATATATGACTGACGTAGCATGTCTTTTAAAATACCAAATGATAAGAAAAACAAACTCAAAATTAAGCTAAAAAAATTTCCACAAAGCAAAATAAAGTGTTTGATTATTGTTACAAAGAACTGAATTGATAGATCTCGTGGGAAAAGAAGAAATGAGGAGACTGTGGGGGGGAGCAGAAGACGAGAGAATGGGAGGGAAAAAAGAGAAAGAGTGAGTGCAAACGTAAGGAAAGTGAGAGAGAGAGTGAGTGAGTGCCTGTAACCTTACCGTCATGAAAGAGACCCTGCTAAAGTAACAAAAAAAAAGCTAGTAAGGAGGGAAAAGAAAGACAAAAAAGCCATAAAATGTCCAGCAAGTGCCTGAAAAGGTTACAGCTTCCTCTTGTTCGGTCAGGACTCATGCAATGAAAAGCCCAAGCAGACCTGCTCGCCCAGACCGCAGCCTCTATTTGGTTAATCATCAGCATTATAAACCAGTGCAGCAGGCCTTCTGAGAAAGAAAGAAAGAAATACAGGAAGAAAGAGAGAGACAGGAAAAGCGAATCAAAAGTCAGAAGCAGAAAACGTTTTTAAGCACATACTTGAGCGTTCTCCTCTAGCATCAATATCCATCTGTGAGAAAAGGTCTCCCCTGTTCTGATTTTCGCTGTCTTTCCCTCACATTTCAGCTGCCGTCAGGTGCAGGTTTAACCTTTCCTGGCTGTCTGCTCGGGTCTCCGCGCTGAGAGTGAGGTGTGATCAGGTAACCCTGCCCTCCTGGTTGGAATGTGACTCCATGCTGAAACGGACAACCTGAGGGGTAAACTAGGCTTGGCCTTAATCAATAGTTTGTGAAGAACAAAGACGAGAAAACCCTAAACCTTACTTAAAGGCAGGCTTCGCTCCGACGAATATAATTGCCCATTGGGTTTAAATGGATGTGTTGTTTCCTACTAGGTGCATGTACAAATCGATATATGTAAATAATACATTCCCTTTTCAGTTTCTAAGTTAAATTTAAGTACTATAATTCCTATTGAGAATAGGAAGTGGATGAGAGTCATTTGCATATGTGATACAAGGCATTTTCCTTGTCATCCAAAAATTTCCAGAGAAGCCTTTTAATTGTTCACTGTAAACAATCTTCTCAAAATGTTCTAAATATGCACGCTTGTTAATAGAAAGCACCCCTGAATGTGCGCTGAGGCAGATTGCTTAAATACACAAGTTCAATGTGCCGCACTTCCGTGACCTCTCACCCGTGCATGGTAATTAATACGCCATTTTCTTCCCTCACGCAGAGGAGCAAACACTACAGCACAAACCGCTGCCCACTTACGGCTCTGTAATAAAGGCTTCATCGGCCTCCAAATGTGGAGATCTGTTACCTTTCCACATTGTCCCGGGGAGAGCTTAACTCTCATAATGCTCTGGCTGGGATATAGAACTGTGACAAATGACTCATTCAGATGAGGGAATGAAACAGACTCATTTTCCTCCATCCACCAATCAAAACCCTCCACCTCACTGTGTATCCATTGTGCTGCCCAGCCGACATTTTCTTTTTCAGGACAGACAAGCTTTTAAAATGCATTTATCAGCAATAATGAAGTGACTGGATGACATAAGATTTCTTTTAGAAACTATATTAAGACATCAGTAGAGGAGGTTTTATTCATCTATAGCAGTGGTTGTGACTATCAAAAAGAGAGGATAAAAGAGCAGACGACAGCTTATGAGCTGTGCGTTTAAGCTAATACGTTGTTTGCTTTTCGCATCCGAAGCCGACAAAACAGCAGTCATTGTCTCGCTTCCTCTGAAATCATGCCAAAATGACAGGCAAAGACAAGTCTTACTACTAGCAATCAGGAAAGTAGATGCAATTCATCTTTGCTCACTTGCTTTGAAGAAAATACAAATTAAATGCTGCTATTTAGATAGTTTTTTCTCTGTCAAAAGCTTTAAAACATCTCTAAAACTATGTTTGTTATTAGAAATCAAATTCTTAATCAACAGTACCCCTTTCTTTTAACAGCTATTAGATAATAGCAAGCACCCCTCTAAAGCTGCATTTCCAGCAAAAGTAAAGAGAGTTTCAAAGCCCCCTCTTTATCCCCTTTGACAAGTCTGGCGGTTTGCCTCTACCTGCCTAAACTGGTCTATCCAGTCAAGGAATGACGGTTTGTGTCTATTGTGTTCCCTTTTTCTTTCTGTTTAAATGGATTGGAATTTGATACAGACCATGAGTGGCTCAATCAACAAACAACAACAAAAAAAATCCCTTTTCTCGATTTACGTCTTTAGTTTGCACCAAACAAATGCTAAAAAATACCACTACGTAGCTAAAATGCAAACAGGAACAAAACTAAGGGCGGGGACGTTAAGCGCAGACATAAACTCAAGAAAACCAAGCAATACAAAGTTAAAACTAGTAAATAAAATATAATGACCTGTTACTTGATTGATCCACTGGATACTGCGTCAGTTATCAAGCACGTCCTTCTCTTCTCTCTACAGCTGAACGACGCCCTTTAAGATTTTCACCACCGAAAGCCAGGAGGGAGACCATCTTGAGGCGGGAAACCGGATTCCCAACACGACGGCGGGCGGAGAAATGATCGGATCGGCAAATCAGGCAAGTCTTGGTCCCAATGAAGACGAGAGCTCAAGGTGATGCTACCTGTTTAACCTCTTCGAGAAGAGAGGCAGAATTTGTAAAGAGCTTGCTTTACATGTAACAGGCCCCCTCCACCCCCACAGGTGTAATTTTCATGCCGCAGCCAATCTCTTTAGCCTCTAGCGCTTGCAGGTGTGTCCCAAACTCAATGATAGGTCCGTCCCGCCCAGGAGAGCCCTCTTTAGGCACCTGCCCCCGTTAAACCTGCTTTGTGTACGTTTATGATGTCATCTCTAGCTTTGCGTGATTGAAGCTTCTTTTCCTATTTCAACAGAAACACTCCATTCATGTCTATTCTGTCTGTATCATAGAAATGACATACAGCCAGTGCTAAACAGAAAGCTAAAAAAGCAAGGAGGAACTGCCCTTTGCACCCTGTTCATATTCCCACACCCTTCTGAACTATAACCTTTAAGCCATATAAAACTCACTAACAGCAAGTTGTGTATTATGAGACGAGGGGACGCAGGTAAACTGTCATCGGCCTCAGGACATCTGCTTTAATCCCCTGTCTACTGAAGGCTGCTGGGCCCGACTGCACACTAAGGCCCGATGTAATGGATGGATTAGTTTAAACATTGCAAACTGACTTGATACTAATCCTGTGTCTGACAAATGTCAATGAAAGTCTGGAGATGGCCTAATGGGCAAATATTGGCCTTTTTTGTTGTTTGTGAGACTGGCTTTTTCTTGAGGAGAGGATTTTGAATAAGTTATGTAGTTGCTCTTTGTGAAAGAGTAATTTTTGGGTGCCGTTTTGGTGTACATGTAAAGTTTAGTAAAATTTAAATCAGATCTCTGCTAAAGTTATACAGTGTATTCAGAAATTAAAATCATTGGATATTTGCAATCAACCAATCGACCAACCGACCAACCAACCAACCAACCATTCAATTAAATTCAATGCAATCAACCAATCGACCAACCGACCGACCAGCCGACCGACCAACCAACCAACCAACCAACCAACCAACCAACCAACCAACCAACCAACCATTCAATTAAATTCAACTTTATTTCTATAGTGCTTTTACAATGTAGATTGTGTCAAAGCAGCTTAACTCTCGTTCTAGTAAATTGATTCTCACATGTGCATATTTAAATATATAAAAGTAAGTCATTTTATTACATTATATTTTATTTGGTAAAAATATTTTGCTGACAAATTGGTAAAACATATTAAAAGATGTGTATATATATATATATATATATATACACAAACACACACACACACACACATGTTTTAATATTTACCTTAAGATAATTAAATTGGAAAAATGAATAAACCACTTGTAGTCTTTCACTGGATTTATGACTTATAATTACAGTTGAAGTCAGAATTATTAGCCCCCCTGAATTATTAGCCGCCTGTTCATTTTTCCCCGTTTTCTGTTTAACACAGAGAATATTTTTTTCAACACATTTCTAAACATAATAGTTTTAATAACTTATCTCTAATAACTGATTTATTTTATCTTTGCCGTGATGACAGTAAATAATATTTGACAAAATATTTTTCATGACAATTTAGCTTACCCAATTCACCTGTACCACATGTCTTTGGACTGTGGGGGAAAACCAAGGGACCCCACGCGAACGCAGGGAGGAAACCCACGCGAACGCAGGGAGAACATGCAAACTCCACACAGAAACGCCAACTGACCCAGCCGAGGCTCGAACCAGCGACCTTCTTGCTGTGAGGTGACAGCGCTACCTACTGCGTCACTGCGTCACCAGCAAATAGCCATAAACACTTAAAAATATTTTTCATTCTTAAGGTTATTTAGAGTCTATAATTTTATGTTTAAAAAGTAAATGTCCTATTATATATTCTATTAAATGTCCTTTTAGGTAAATTGCTAAATATAAGCTTTGACACAGGTGAGGTAGAATGTAATTGTCATTGTAAAATTACTTTACCGTTATTTGTGAATTTGTAAATATATATTGCAATGGCAAAAATTATTGAGGCCATCTCCAAGTATTGCAGTATAAGTCAATATATTGATTATTGTGACAGGCCTAATTCTGACCAATAGTCATTTTCTGGGAAAACAGCTGTAAATGTATGTGAATTATTAAATAAAATTAATTTAACTTTGTACTCAAATCTAATAAATTCAGTACATTCAAAGATTGAGAAGCTGGAAGCAGAATCTTAATTTTGTACATATCTGCATATTTATAAATGCATATAAACACACAAAAAATTGTTTGCATGGTATTATTTAATAAATAACACTTATATACAAATAAAAAATAATATAATATAATATAATATAATATAATATAATATAATATAATAT
>CAIGQZ010001345.1:10021695-10033028 GCA_903798205.1 Danio tinwini | reverse complement strand
TATAATATAATATAATATAATATAATATAATATAATATAATATAATACAATATAATATAATAGCCTATATGATCAGTTGCACAATTGTAGACAGAGTCATCTTTGAGGTAATCATATGAAGGATAATGAGAGCATTACCACCATAGGAAGTGTCAGGGGCACAAAGGAGCACATTTTAATGATGTTGTTAAGGGGCTTTAATGGGCAGGCGACTCCTCAGCCATCACTGATTGTGTGTGAGCATCAGGTCAGAACAAAAGCCTGAAGTTTTTCCCATGATAACTCGATACTTCAAGGTGTGGACCAGGTTGACCTGCATTACCTTTGCCATCAAGAGCACATTCATCTTTTCAGACTGAAGACCAAGCTTTCAATATTACTATTTATGATCAATTTTTTTAGACCTTTAGACCTCGCTGTTAATTGAAAAGAGACTAAACACAATTAACCTGTTGCAAAATAATATTAAGCATACAGTGGCCAGCAAAGTGAGTACACCCCTTTTAAAATATGCCCCTTTTATTTTATATGCATTTCTCAGTGTCTATGAAGAATATGTACAGTACTGGTGCATTTTTACAAAACTTTTGCAGTTTTATTTATAGACCAATAGGGATTTTGGATATGCTCTGACATTTGTTCTTATGTCTTCTACTAATAACATACCCTTGGGCTAAAAAGTTTGTTTGTTTTATTCAGCACAAACTCTGCTAAAATTATATGCAACAAAGATAAGAATAATAATAAGTGTTGCCACCTAAACATATTTAGAAAAATCCAGACAATACATTTGAATTCAAATAAAGTGTTTGTGGACAGTCATGGCTAAGACAAAGGAGCTCAGTAAGGAAGTCAGGAAAAGGCTATACATCAATATCTAAATGTTTTGAAGTTTCAGTGGCTACAGTGCAAAGTATTATTTAAAAATACAAGACATTCTGCACTGTGAAAAATCTCAGCGAATGTGGTCGGAAGCCAAAAGTAAAACATGTGCTGACCAGGAGGATTGTGAGAGAGGTAAAAAAGAATCCAAGGATCACCACCAAGGCATTCTGAATATTCTAGGCTCTGCTTGTGGCACGGATCTCAAGACAGACTGTCCAATAGACACTGCACATCACTGGGTTTCATGGATGCAGACCAAGAAGGACACCACCAAAGAAGGCACACAAAAGCCTGCTTGGACCTAATGTTTTGGGGGTGCTTTGCAGCTAGTGAACCAGGGGACCTAATCGCAGTAAACAGCACCATGAAAAAGGAGCAACACATCAAAATTCTCAACAACAACATCAGGCAGTCTGCAGAGAAACTTAGCCTTGGGCACCAGTGGACATTTCAGCATGACAACAACCCAAAACACACAGTAAAAGTGGTGAAGAGACAGTTAGCAGACAAAAACATTACTGTTTTGCAGTGGCCCAGCCAGAGCCCTGACTTGAATCCAATTGAGTATCTGTGGAGGGAACTAAAGATCAGTGTTATGGCAAGGAGACCTTCCAACCTCAATGAGTTGAAATGAAAAGGCTTTTCTATTGATTACTGAGAAGGGTATGAATAATTTTGGATATGCCACTTTTTGTTCAAATTTAAATAAAAGCTGAAAATATATATATTTTTTCCATGATGATGCCTCTTGCACATCATCTTATTATCTTTTCAGAGAAGTCTGTCTTTGGCCTTAATCAAAAAAACAAAACAAAACTTGCTCGTTGAAAATTTAAGTCAGAATTTGCCAGGGGTATGAATCATTTTGGGCTTTACTGTATATATTTATACAGACAATATATACTTCATAATCTTAATTTTAGATTATGTCGTTTAAGATTTGGCCTTGATACTAACTAATCCAAGGTAAAATCAGCAAAACAGATAGTCACAAATATCTCATTGTACAGCATCACACATGAAGTTTAATTTACCAGTGAGAGGGGTGCTTGTCTGACAAATCTGTCATAGTGTACTTATTTACTGTATGCTGGCCACTATTTGTGTATTGTTTATTTCATACATTTTTGAGGTACAACTACAAATGCAATACACTTTCATTTCAAAGGTAAACGTAACTTCTAGTTAGTCATTGACTCCCATAGCATGTTCCCTGTGATACAGTATTTCTTGATCAGCGGAGCAGAGAAGTGCTGCACTAAGGTAAACGGGGACAAAGGGCTGAACCCATTAAGCGGCCGTCTGGCTACAGAGGGCCCCCGGTGTGACTGCAAGGAAATTGGCCTGTCTAAAAGGTTTGCTTTGTTTAGCATTCTTTCATTTGCATTCCAAATGAGGTTTGAGAGTGAACCGGCCAGGCACAACCAAAACTCATTTGGGTAGAGATAGACATCAGCCACGGCTGTCACGCAAGGCTAGCGGTGAGGACAGACTTCAGCTCCTTTTCCAGAAGAATTATAGACTTCTGCAATCACTGCGAGGTGTTCATTGTGTTCAATTTCATGTTTAGTTGTACCGCACGTCAATCATTGGCTGCAGCAATGACACATGGTAAAGCTGAGGTGCTTGCAGAAGCACACTTATTTACTTAAATATGTTCTGTGCTAGATAGACAGTGGATGAACATAAACAATGTAAATGTGTAGTGACTTGCTGTTTTTCATACTGGTTTGCATTTAGGGCTGCGAATGGACACCAGAAATGAGTCACTGCTCGCTGAAGAGAAAAAAAACAAACAAATGACTCCACAAAGTTCATGCAGTTGCTTTACTCCTTTTGACCTGAATGTCTCACACACAATGGTAGGACCTGTTGATAAGGTTGTATTCTACAGACTAGATTTAAATCCATATTTTTCTGTCACACTTTTGGTAAATTAGTGACTTTTGGCTTTACGATTTTTACAAAAAACCTAATCTATCGTTCAACAAGTACGTAATAAGTAAAAAGGTTTTAGTAAACTTCACATCGATAGAACAAAGTAAAATCTGCGTATGTAAAATACAGTAGTAATGTGTGTAAAAATAATGTATATAGTTATGTAAAATGAACAAACAAAATAGGTAACACTTTAGTTTGAAGGTGCAATAGGAAATCTTGGAAAATGCCAGTGTTAGCCTGATAGCACTGAAAGCCTACATCCCGCACTGCAAATTGTCATCCAAAGCTAGACGTAGCCATAGCCTGAAAGTGCATTAGACAACATCACTACAATGTATCACATAACATTCACCAGAGTGAAAACTTTATAGGACAACTAATAATTATTAGCCGATAATGTAATTCTTTCTGCGTGAAGAGCGTGCACAGAGGTATGTTATTACCTATTTTAATCGTCATATTCGGACCAAACGTTTTGATTGGACAAACATTTCTTGCTCTTACACCTTCCACAGAATATTCAAATACATTTGGACTTCATTTAATGATTCTATCAGGAAATGGTTTCTGAAGACAGTCACGTTTTGCACCTTTAACTGGCTTATAACTAGGGCCAGACGGAATCTGCAGAAGTTTTTTGCTATTTCTGCGGAGAATTTTGGTAAAAATCTGCGGATTTCTGCAGAATTATTTTAGGAGTATCATAACTAAAACCTTAAAATGTGAAATAAAAAATAAGATCTTTTTAACTTTTATTTAACGTTTAAAATGCAAATCCAATTAGATTAACAGTAAATAAGTAACTGTAAGTAAATGTAAGTACAGAATTAACGATGGGCTAAAAATCTGCGGAAAATCTGAGAAAAATCTGCGGAATTCTGTGCGCGCAGATTCCGTGTGGGCCTACTTATAACCTGCTCATAATTAAGATATTGGCTGTTTATTTTATAATTATATATTCTGTATGATCATACTCTAGTCCTACCTAATACCTAACTACTACCCTAATAAATATTAATAAGCAGCAAATTAGTAGTTTATTGTGGCAAAAGTCACATTTAATGGTTAGTTAATAACAATAGTTGTACCTTAAAATAAAGTTTGACCAGAAAATAAGCACTGTAGCACTAGCTTAAACGAATAGTTTACCCCAAAATTAAAATTCTGTCAGCATTTAATTCCTCCCCAACCAGTGGTGTAAAGTAACTAATTACAAATACTCAAATTACTGTGACTGAGTAGTTTTTCTCAGAAATTGTTATTTACTAAGTAGTTTAACAATTTGTACTTTTACTTTCCCTTAAGTACATTTTTTGTGCAGTATTGGTACTTTTATTTCACTACTTTCCTTCAATCTACAGTCACTACTTTATTTTTTCCTGTCTATGGGGATTAGAAAAATCCGTCCTGTGATTCCTGTCCAATCAAATGGCACATAGAAGGTAAATCCTATCATAATGAACTACCTCAAGACATGGGCGATTTCTAGTTGCAGAAAACTGTTTGGAAGCATTAAAAGTCTCCAAGAAGATGTAAAAAATCTTTACACGCATTAATCCAGAGATAGTTTAGATGCATTTCAACACCCAGCATGCACAAGACACCAACATGATGTTAGATTGATGTTGTATCTCAATGTCGTGGGGACGTTGCGTTTTGTTTGGAAATGAAAATTGGGTTGACGTCAGAACTCAACGTCTGGCAGACGTCAATGTCCAACGTCCAACCTAAAATCAACCAAATATTAATGTCTAATGATGTTACAGCTTGACATTGTGTGGACGTTACCACTATGACGTCTATCAGACGTTGGATTTTGGTTGCCATACCTGAAGAATAAATGTCAGTTTTTGACGTCAATATGAGGTTGGTTTAAGATGCTGGCTCGACGTTGGGTTTTGATCACTTTCCAACACAACCTAAAAACAACCAAATGTCAACGTCATTTGACATTGTTATTGGTGATCAAAATAAAGTTGTCCTTAGACGCTGGCTAGAAATAGAATTTTGGTCACCTGATGTGGGAAAAAACTAAATGCACTACAGAATGTTACGTTTACACACATCCACAAATTACATGTACTGTAAATGCATCAACTTTTTATAGCGCAATACTCACTGATCACTACTTAAGTACTTTTAAAAGGGCTAATTTTTTACTCATACTTTGAGTACTATTTACAACAGATACTTTCTCTACTTGCACTACATTTTTAAGCAAGTAATGGTACTTTTACTTAAGTATGATTTTCAGTACTCTTTACACAACTGCTCCCCACTTGTTCCAACCCTGAACCTGAACACAAAAGAAGATATTCTGAAAAATGTTGGAAACTGGTAGCCATTGACATATAATGGTATTTATTCCATACTATGGATGTCAATCGTTACATTTTTTAGCATTCTTCAAATTATCTTCTTTTGTGTTCAACATAAATAGAAACTCATTCATACTTCATTCAACTTTTTTACCACAAAAGTTGGATAAGTCAGTTTAAGTTCCTTCTCAATTAACTTCCTGTCTCCTCTCTATAAATGCGCAAAATAAAACAAGCCTTCAGCATGAATGCTGTACTGTGATTGTTTTCTTTACCAGCTCCATTTCGATCAACACCTGTTTCGTTTGTTCATCTCAGTCTCTCACACTCCATTTCCTTTGCCTTTGTTTTTTGGTGAGTTCGACTCCTGTGTAATTACAGAGTTGTGTGTGTTGTCTAAGCGGGAAATGAGAGCTTAGCCCACATGGGTCAATGCATAAGTTTCATGTTCAGTAAATTTATTTATTTTGTTCTACAAAAAAAAAAAAAAAACATCTGCCTGAAAGATTTTTCTAAATTTTAGTGATTGCAAATGCAATGATTTGCTGTTTAATTTTAAATGAGAAAATACGTTTTTCGAATAAAAATATTTGCAAACATTACATTTCGACACTGTAATGAAGCAGTAAGGGGAAAAAAAAAGCCAAGATAGACTACTTGACTGATTCTTTTAACTGGAATTTTTTTTTAGGGTGTCATTAAAGACATTTGTGTTTCACAGAGGTATACTTTGCAATCCTGTCCACAATCTGCCAACCCTGTTGTTCCAAACACAACCACAATAATAATTCCAGAGCAAATGCCAAAATACCAGAGCAAATAATATTTTTTGGCAAACTCAGTGAAAACCCATTGGTATGTGAATGTCTATAACTGCTGATAATAATTTGAACTACCATTGATACCATTACTACATGCACATTTTCTGCTTGGTGTGTGCCTTTCATTGCAGAGATGTACGCACCTCTTAGGATTTAACTAAGGCAACCACAAATTAACCTTGATTTTGCTATACTAACAGAAATTCACATGCACAATTAAAATTGTCTGTCCAGCACGTTTACCTAAGGAAACATATAAAAATACTATTTCAATTAAATAATTTTATATTAATTTACAATTAAACAAACAACACTTGAAGTATTTTGGTTATTCAAGTACAGCATTTTGGGAGACAAAAAAAAATAAAAAATCGGTATATTTTGATGGTTCCTTTTGGACATTTTGTTGTCAACAAGTTACATTGCAACTACACGCCAATAATTCTCATTCGATTATTACTAAACAGCACTTAGGTCTAATCCCAATTCGATTTTTGTACCACTACCCCTTGGCCCTTGAAACAGATTGCGAAATGAAAGGGCTTCAAAATTCACCCCTAAGAAATGGGACACCGCTACAATACCTGCACACGTCATCATGTCATCGCGATCTCTTGCTTCAATGAGATCGACGATCACGACTACGGTAGTTACTTATTTTTTTTTATATTTATCTTCAGGAAATCACTAAAGGCAATAATTGATCTGTGTGAACAAGGATCTTTTAAACAACATCGTCGACTGTACGCAAAACTTTTCAAAACACAAAATAGAACACTTCAAGTTGTTTTCTTATAACTTTTACAAAAGAGTTCACGCCAACAGTTCAAGTTTGAGATGAGCCCTAAAACGTAATGTTTACATTTAGTCTTAGAAATATTTTCATTATTTAAAATGATTGAATTATTAAACTTATTTTATTATTTATTATTTACAATATTTCTGAATCTGTAGTATGAAGAAAAATATTGTTATATAAAAAAGTCAATGGGCGTCACGGTGGCGCAGTTGGTAGCACGATCGCCTCACAGCAAAAAGGTCGCTGGTTTGAGCCTCGGCTGGGTCAGTTGGCATTTCTGTGTGGAGTTTGCATGTTCTCCCTGTGTTTGCGTGGGTTTCCTCTAGGTGCTCCGGTTTCCCCCACAAGTCCAAAGACATGTGGTATAGGTAAATTGGGTAGGCTAAATTGTCTGTAGTGTATGTGTGTGAATGAGTGTGTATGGATGTTTCCCAGTGATGGGTTGCAGCTGTAAGGGCATCCGCTGTGTAAAACATATGCTGGATAAGTTGGCGGTTCATTCCACTGTGGCGACCCCAGATTAATAAAGGGACCAAGCCGAAAAGAAAATGAATGAATGAATCAATGAATGAATGAATGAATGAAAAAAGCCACATATGCAGCATTAACTGCTTCAGGTATTGCACTTAAAACATTCTTTTATGAAGTGTGTTAAGTTTACAGTTTCAATGTAAAAAAAGGAATAGAAATCATTATCAAGTCAAACATTTAAAAAAAAGAGCTGTTTGTTTTTCTCTGTAATGTCTTAACTCAACGTAATGTTTATGGTTTCGAGCTGCATTGTCAGATTTCTACAGTTGGAGCGTAAACTTCCCCTCCTGCACCTTGAAAAGCTTCTCCCCCTGTGGAAATTCACCAGGGGATAGAGGTTTGAGGGGAGGCATAAACGAATAAGCAACCGCAGCCTTGCTCTGACTTGCCATGCATTACCTTCATTGGGTAATTGGCCTCCAGGGATTGTGGGTGTAGTGCGTGTGTGTGTCACTGAGTCTGTCTGTGTGTCCCCAAGGAGAAGTTGCCATAGGAAAAGAAAAAGAAGAAAAAAAGAGAGCGAGTCAGACCTACCAATTAATGATGCACCTTTTCCCTCATAACACACCAAACCGGACACTGCTTGACCACTCACTCACATAATGACAATAGAAATATTTCAGCAAATATTATTAATTTGTGTCAGCATTAGTCTGTTCCAACATTTTTGTTAGTTTAAGCATGTATGATGCACGTTTGCGGTCAAAGAGTTTGCGTTAAATGGAAAGTTTTGAAGAAGCTGATGCCATTTGTTATGCCTCAATTCATTTTAGGTTTTGCTGGCAGTCAGTCATGATGGATGTTAGGCAAAACGGGTGTCAGATTAGACAGGTGCTGAAACGTACTTCTTCCCTCAATACAAATGGATATCAAAACTTGTTCACAACTTTCAGTGAAAAAAACTATACTGAAACTGAATTGCTAGTCATTTCTGCCAGTTGACATAACAGATTTAATGGTATAATGTTGTGTACAAGAGATAGAAGAACAGAAATCAAATTATTGTGTGAATAGCAGATAATGTATATAAACATAAAACATATGTTTATAATGTCAAGCATTGTTAATTGACATAGTAATGGAAAAGAATCATAGTGCAGCCTCAAAATCCTTATTAATTGTCATTTTTAATCTATTTTGCCGTAGAATCTTTTTTATTATTAAAACTTATTGAATTATTAAAATTATTTTATTATTAATTATTTGTTATTTACAAAATTTCTGATGTATAGAATGAATATCAAACCATTAGGTTTTACCTTCATTTTATCACAATATATTTTTTATGATTTAAAATATAATACAATTTAGTATAATCATTTATTCTTTTATAAAAATAAGTGCAGGTTACAATATGCACTGTAAAAAATGTGTTATGTGTTAGGACAACATCATAGAATTGTCAACTTATAGTTTTGACAAATGTAAGTGGATTGAACCTAAAACAAATAAGTTTTACCAAAATAGAACTCAATAATTGTGTTGGTTTAGCCAATTTTAAATAAGTATTTTAAACCAGTGTTGGAGAAAGTTACTTTAATAAATAATACTTTACAATATTGAGTTACTCTCCAAAAAAGTTACTAGTTGTGTAACTTAGTTACTTTTTATGGTAAGTAATGCATTACATTAAGAGCTACTCGTGCGTTACTTTGTATTACCTGACTGAGGCTTGATCTCTATCAGAAGACAGAACAGAACAAAAACAGAACTTGTTTTTTTTTTACTTTTTTTTTATTAAAGTTCTGCAATTAAGAATGCACTGGAAAACCTACACTTTCATTTACCTTTAAAAAAAACACATAAAAAAATATATATTTTAGGATTATCTGAGAACTTCCTGACCCCAGAGCTATTCATGCCGTATATAGAAAATATTGAAAGTTTAAAGCAACGTGTTTGCTACTAATAGAACTACTGTACTATTTATCTTATGTAAAATCCCTGTCCATTTAGACACTCCCCTTTTCCTTGTCTTCCATTCATTCAAAAGAATGAACACATTCTCTCATTTTAATTTAGGAATTTCTTTTTTAAAAGCTAATTAATTTAACTAAAAAAGTAACTCGCATTACATTTTCAAAAAAGTAACTTAAATATTATTAAGTATTTCTTAAAAGTAATGTGTTACTTTACTCAGTACTTAGAAAAGTAATATTATTATGTAACCAATGTTACTTGTAATGCATTACCCTCAACACTGGTTTGAACAAACAGCAAACATAATTTTAAAAATGTGACTAATGTTTCCATAAATATATGCATTACACTGAACAATTATGGGACATCATTTCACCTATACATTTTTTTTTCTTTTAACAAAAGTTATATAAAACATACACAAAAATGATGCTTGCTGTTTGTTCAAACTACTTATTATTAATGAGCTGAAACAACACAATTATTGAGATTTTTTGGGGGGACAACTTAATTGTTTTATGTCCAATCCTCTTTAATTTGTAAAAAAACTAATAAGTTAACTTAATTCCTTCATGTTGTCCAAACACAAATCTACTGTGTGGAACCCAGCATTGTAACATCACTTTTATTTAATCATAAATAATGGAATTTTACAGAATATTACATGGAATGTAGCCTATTAGAAGACTGTCTTATTATGAAATACATTATAATTATATTTAACAATATTATTTTTATTATATTTTTGACAAAACAACATGTGTGACAATTACACTTCTTTCAAAATAATAATAATAATAATAATAATAATAATAATAATAATCATACTGCTATAATGTTTGTACTCATTAAAAGTCTCGCTTACAACAATAGCCGTTTTAGTCATTTCTATCTCTTCCAGTGAACTGCAATGAACTGGATAATGCTAAATCAAATATGTTTAAATATCAGACTTCACCCACAACCTGATAAAAACAATTCCATTTAAATTCAAAGCAACCCAGCTCTATATTATATTGACTCCATGCACACATTCAGAAAAAAAAAGCCTCCGTTTCCCGGTATGACCATCAACAGACCATCAAACACACCTGTGTCTGGCCTGTTTTATGTCAACTAACATAATGAGGGAAAAACAAGAGCGAAGGAGTTTGTTTGTAAAACGAGGCTGGCTGTTGTCCTGCAGGTCTCTTCTTCTATTGTTTTGGCTAAAAGCCTCGTCTGATCGCTTAGCTTTCAGGCACACATTGCATTGTCAGACTGTGTGCTTTGCAGGAGACGATGCTCAGCCATTACAACAAACTACTACTATTATTACACACCTGCCGGCACAATCATTTTAACAGAGTGTTTGCTTTGTTTTATTTGCGGACAACATCAAAGGCCATTGGGCTGTATGATGCTGGATTCGTGTTTTTGTTTATAATGATTAGGGATGAACTGAACGTCAGGGCTCATTTAAGCTAGAAATGCAACCTGCCTGAAATCGGAAATTGCCAGTTTTCTGCTTCACATTCATGATCGCCATTTGTTTTATTTTCATTTGTTTTATGTCATGTGTTTTATTTTTAAATGTATGTATGGATGTTTGTACTGTATGTATGCATGTTAGATTTTGTCAATCTCTGCTACACTGTAAAAATAAATTAAGTCAGAACAAACAAAAAAAACAACAACATAATCCTTATTTCCTTTCGCTTTTCTTGTATGTTATTAAGACACTGTCACTTTATCATAACTATCATGTTTACAAGCCTTTTGCACTATATACTGTTTTACATTTTACTATATTTTTTTGCACTAAATACTGTTGCATCTGCACAACTCTGGTTTGCACTTTGCCATATGCCCTCAAGTTTAATTGTATTATTTACTAATTTAATAATTTTTTTAACTTATATTTTTAGATTAAATTATATGTGCAATTGTATTTATTGTAATTTCTTTTTAAAATTCTACTTCTTGTATTAATATTATATGTTAGGCACCTAGGGTCCGAGAGTAACACAATTTCGATTCTCTGTATGTCCTGTACATGTGGTTGAATTGACAGTAAAATGACTTCTTGTTCACTCAACTTTTGAAATCATCAGCTGCACTGACCTGAAATTATTTGTC
>CAIGQZ010001345.1:10010822-10021685 GCA_903798205.1 Danio tinwini | reverse complement strand
GAGTGAACAAAAAATCTATAATCCTTGTTTTCGTGTACTCAACTTTTTTTTCACCTTTAATTAATAGGACAGTAGAGAGTAGAGACAGCAATGCGTAGGGAGAGGAGGGAGGAAAAGGATCGACACACTAACCACTACACCATTGGCACTGACGTGTACTCAACTTTTAAAAAAACATAAGTTGTACTAACTTAAAATGTCTGAAGTTAAGTGAACAAAAAAACTCTTTTGGAAATTGGTACTAAAGCCGCCTTTAATTGCACACTACATTAGGTCACGACTGTTGGAATACGCCCCCTTGTGGCAGATTTTTCAGTTTTGTTGTGCACCATGGGAGAGAAGCTGGATTCTCACGGTGTCCGAAATAAAGGATTGCAAAAGCAAGAGCCTTTATTCTCCATCCGTTCACCATGGTTGAATGAATGAATGAATACTAGAAACTCAAAAACCGCTAAACATTTTGGAGGGAATGTGGAGACAACATAAAAAAATAATTACTCATTTATAAATAGAAATGTTTTTTTTAATATAAACTTCTTTCTGATTTAAAAAATAATGAACTACTATTTCTCATCTTGCGTGCACAGATCTGCTTAGACAACACTGAAATACATCACATCCAGTTGACCGGTCGCATAACGTCTAGTCGCAGGAATTCAAATATTTTAACGGATCTGCAGCTCAGATTGGATCTAAATTTTCCGCATACGGAGATGATCGAAAATCCACGCAGCCCCCGGACTTCTCTCCATTGGAAATGAATGACTTCCAGTCTGTCGCTTGTCGTTTTTCATGTGCAGTGGAAAGGTGGCTTAAGAAATAATACATTATCAGAACAAACAAACATAGTTTAATTGAAAAAACAAGGCGGCATGCTTCACGTGAAGTATTACAAAGCATTTTTCCCTGTTTGTCCTGCCATGTTTTGATCCTTGTCTTGTTTATCATTATTGTTGGTTTACCTCCTGTCCTGTTTCTAATTCTGTGTCTAATAAATGTTTTGTAACACATTTGTCTCTGTTTTAGTTTTTAATTGAACTATGTTTGTTTGTTTTAATAATGTATTATTTCTTAGTACCAATTTCCACAAGAGTTTTTTTGTTCACTCAAATTCAGACATTTTAATTCAGTACAACTGATGTTTTTAAAAGTTGAGTACGTGTCAACGCGAATGGTCTAGTGGTTAGTGCGTTAATATGGCATCGATACTCCGGTTTTCACAGCGACCTGAGTTCGATTCCCATCTCGAAGTCCTATGCAGATCTTTCCCATTTCTCCTCTCTCTATGCTTTCCTGTCTATACTCTCCACAGTCCTATAAATTAAAGGTGAAAATAATCATTAAAAAAGTCTTGAGTACACGAAAGGAAATAAGGATTGTTTTTTTTGTTCGCTCAACTTCAGGCATTCCAGTTCTGCAGACAAAATTTTCAGTTTGCAAAACTTAAAACGTTTTGTTACAGAGTAGTTCACCTCTCTAGAAAACTAATAAATAATCTTATGTTAACCCAACTAAATGTTTTTTGTATTACTGACAAATAATCATAGGTCAGTGCAGCTGATGTTTTCAAAAGTTGAGTGAACAAGAAAAAGCTAAAGGAAATAAGAATTATGTATTTAGTGTTGAACTGACTTAAAATATTTTGCAGTATAGGGACTTGCCAATGCAAACTCAAAGCAATTTAAAACTTTTTGATTTAGTGGCTTGTTTGTATTAATTTGTATTCTCATTTATCGTAAACTTTGGCATAAAAAAACCCACCAAAAATCAAGTCCTGTTATCTATGTTTTTTTATGCCAATGTTAGATATCAATTTGAGGTTGTTTTGATATCAAGGAATACATTTGATGTAAAATCTGGATTATTTCTAGCTTTAGAACAAAAAAAAAATCGCTGGTCAATTTTCCTGTAAAAAAATTTAAACAAAAAGGTAATTGGTATTGAAACTGGTCTGTTTGCCTGTAAAAACCTTGCTATTCCTAACCACGAAAAAATGAAGATCGGTTTATCGCTATTATGGATCAATAAAACGTCAAGTTTGATTACAGCAAACATCAGAAATGTCAGTGTTTGTTTCAGCTTGAGAAAAGCCTTTGAGCTTACAGATGGAGGAGCAGCAGAAGGGCTCATAATGATGCAAGATGTGTTTGTGAGACTGTTTGTTTGCCCACAGGGAGTTTTGAACGCAAGGAGACAGACTCGTCCACAGGCCCCGCTGGACCTGTAACCATGGAGGACGCTGGAGGTACAGGACATGCGCATGTGTAAGTAGATGAGGCTCAGAAACATTAGAAACACTGAGTGCAATGGCCATCACAATGAAAATGTCACTTAGGAGGATGCTGAGGACAAGAAAGTAAATGCAG
Source organism: Danio tinwini (assembly GCA_903798205.1). NCBI lineage: Eukaryota > Metazoa > Chordata > Actinopteri > Cypriniformes > Danionidae > Danio > Danio tinwini. The sequence continues at coordinate 10,019,319 of CAIGQZ010001345.1, read as the reverse complement.
AAACATATGAGAAGAACTTTAAAATCTATAACAAGGTCACTGTGAATAATAACTAAAATATATTTAACTAAGATCAAGAGGGAAATGTGTGTAAAAATAGTGAATTGTGTGGTTAATGATCCACATGTGTTCCATCTCTGCAAGAACTAAAAATTTGAGTCACTTATACATGATGTGCATTTGAAAATGCCAGTTGCAATAATAAAAATCAGCTGTAATAAAACGAGAAGCTATGAAAAAAAAAGTTTTGTTATTTTTGGCAAAAAAGCTGTTTAATGTTTGAAAGCAAAGGAAAAACATTCATATAATAATAGCCTTGAACAGTAAATGTAATATTTTATATAAAATTGTCAATATTAATAATTAACAAATTATTATTCTAATAAGATAAGAACCTTTCAATTAGAAATGAAATTATTCAAATTTGCAAACTGCAAAAAAATATATTATTTACATCATTACAGTGATATTTCTTTTATTTTTGCCAACAGTTATTAGTTATTATATAATATATACTTATAATAATAATTATTATTATTAGTAGTAGTAGTATTAATATTATTCTATAAAATCCCCCAAATTTAAATTTTAAACACAGTTAGTTAAACACTAAATTGAATTATTCATGTTCTCCCCGTGTTGGCGTGGGTTTCCTCTCGGTGCTCCAGTTTCCTCCACAGTCCAAAGCCATGCACTATCGGTGAATTTGGTTGGCTAAATTGGCCGTAGTGTATGGGTGTGAATGGGAGTGTATGGGTGTTTTCCAGTGATAGGTTGCAGCTGGAAGGGCATGCGCTGCGTAAAACATATGCTGGATAAGTTGGCGGTTCATTCCGCTGTGGCAACCCCTGATTAATAAAGGGACTAAGCCAAAAAGAAAATGGATGAATGAATTATTATTATTAGTAGTAGTATATAAAAAGAACTTAAACTAATGCAATTAAATAATATTTTTTATTATAGAATTATTAATATATTTAGATTTTTTTATTTCAATTATTATAAAATAATAAAATTCATTCATTCATTTTCTTTTTGGCTTAATCCCTTTATTAATCTGAGGTCGCCATAGCGGAATGAACCATCAACTTATCCATGCCCCTTCAGCTGCAACCTATCACTGGGAAACCCATGCAAACGCAGGGAGAACATGCAAACTCCACACAGAAATGCCAGCTGACCCAGCCGAGGCTCGAACAGTAACCTTCTTGCTGTGAGGCAACATCTACTGCGCTACCGCGTCACCCTAAAATAATAACAATGTTTCATTTATTTTGATAATCTGATTTATCAACAGCATGATCTTGGTAGTATAAAATATACTAATAACAAAAACAACATTATTTTTATTTATATAACAACCTCAAAAGCAGGAATGACAATTTTGATAGAAAACTAAAGTAATGTGCTGTTATTTTTGATTGTTATGAATATTATTATAGTTATATTTCTTTCATTTTAATTTATTTTATAATTGGTACAACAATAATACAGCAATAATAATAATAATAATAAGTATTATAATTATTATTATAAACATTTCCCCAATTTATTCCACCTGTTTCATAGTCAGTTAAAAAAATGATGTATAGAGAGAATATTTTCCTCACTGGCTGTTGTGTGGCAGAAAGTTTTAGATTAAGTTTGTGTCTCAAACACATCCCTGTTCTTAAAATGATGCAAAAAACAACACTCAAATGAAAAACAGTGAAATTCCTTCAACAAATTTTTGACTGGCACTGTGCGCACAGAAACAGTAAGACATCACAAAGCAGAGTGCCTTCAATCAAGACCATTTCTCAGAGCATTAATAGCAATCCCCAGAGCCGGTGTTGCTTTCCTCTGGGTGATATCGATATTCATAGCAGTGAGAAATACAAGGATCCTCATTACAGACAGATTGAAATGCCATTCAGATAAACCTCCACATCTGCTGACTAATGAATCTCAGCGTGAATCTATCAATGATTCACTGATGAATCAAATACACCAACACAGCACTGCGGGTTAGTGGCATTGAGTGACAAATGCAACACACGATTACTCGACTGCAAACTTGATTTACATACTGATCAAGCACGCTGCATAGATAAAGCATGTTTCAGGTTTAAAAAAAAAAGATGATAATGAGTCATTTTCATGAGTAGGAAATTTATATGGCTCAAGCAGCCCCTTATCATCAGTGATTTAGACAGTTCAAAAGCACAGGGAACCAACGGGCCCAATTAAAAGTGATTTACAGATGTGATCTAAGAACCAAACTCTGTAAATATGGAAAAAAATGGCTGAGCAACCAATTAGTATGAATGTCTCTGAACTTTTGAGTTGCACACAGAAATAGCATGAACACATGAAAAATTGATGTTGCTGAAACATAGGTTTTACTAATGAACAGATTATAAAAAAAATAAAAAAAATCCCAGATTATTTTCACTATATATTTATATATGTACAGGGTGCAACATTTCATTTATTCATTAATTCATTTTCTTTTCGACGTAGTCCCTTTATTAATCAGAGGTTGCAACAGCGGAATGAACAGCCAACTTATCCAGCATGTGTTTTACGCAGCGGATGCCCGTCCAGGACTGGGAAACACCCATACACTCTTGCATTCACACCTACGCATACACTAATACACAAATTTTTTTGTGAACTAATGGACACTGAATGACTTTCCTGTAAATGCTCCGTTTTACTACATGCTGTTTTACTGACATCTTTCCGTGGTTGATACACAGATTAAACAGCTTGATCTCACAAGGAAACAGAATTATTTTACATTTTGTCCGTGGCTAATTCATATGAAATTACATAAAAGTAGGCATAGCACCAAACTCCACCCCTAAACCCAACCATCATTGGTAGATAAACTAATATGTATGAATTCATACAAATTAGCCATTAAATCAAAAAGCTATGAATTGCAGAGAGATAGCATTGGATTAAACAATTACACGAGACTTGAGATGTTCATTCATGTTTATTTAGTGCTATAACTAGTAGTAAAGATAAAGGAATGACTGCATTCACTATATCGGCCATTTGTACATGAGGCGCTTATACAGCGATCTGCCAAAAAAGGTTCATGTGTATCAATTCAAAACACATTTATTTTGTTTATTCTTAAAGACGAGGTTATGTTTCCTATTGTAAGAACCAAAATACAAAGCTTCTTGCTATTATATATATATATATATATATATATATTATAACTATCAAATACAATTACAATGCAAAAGACTGTTGTTTTATTAAAACATTTTTCAACTATCTCAGAGTGTTAAAAGTCCAAGTGCAAACTTACTACAAATTCAGCATTGCAATAACAAAGTCTGAGTAATTGCTATAGGGAGTGTTAAACTTTAAATTTCAACCAATGGCATTATAGCAATCAGCTTATTCTTTCCTTAAAAAGCATTTGCACAAAGTTTTTGGTGTTAATGGCTAATTGTTAAAACTATTTATGGACTGAATTTCAATATTTTTTTATTGGATTTTTTACATTTATAAAAAAAAAAAAGAAGGAAAAACTTAAGCCACAAGTTGCAAGATATAGTTGACGGTGAATTTCTCATATAAAAACTTGCAAGACAACAATGTTGTCTTGTATAGGTACACGGAAGGGAACGTAGCTACTGCCACACTACACTATTTGCTGGAAAAAAGATAAAAGGTAAAGAAATATATTACTCAGAACAGAAATAAATGAAAAATAACATGAATTTTGTTTAATTTCTGTTATTTTGACAAAATTAACATTTTCAGGGCTTCCCAAACTTTTACATATTACTATTTGTAAATAGTTAGTCCCTAACAAAGTGAAGCAATTAATGGCAAGTGTTTTATAACTGCAAAAACTGAAACTGTGCACTGTAAACTAAATGATAATAAAATTGAGTAAATATATATTGCATTCTTATGATATATATATTTGAAATTGTAAAATTAACTTTAACTTCTCATGTGGTAGCTGAATAGTGTTTCTCACGCCATTCTTAAAGATATTTCAGAAAACGGCAGACTTTATCTATGTTAGCCTGCTTCGCATCATGCAAATCATTTTTTTTTGTGAATGGTGAGGAATCAAAGTCCAATGTTGTAAACAGCAGCTGACACCATTCTCCAAATACTGTCTCTATGCTAGAGAGCTGCACTGAACACATTTGGTCATGTTAATAGCACAGCACTATCAGAGGGTCGGGCAGTTTTACTGCTGCACAAATACAGCCCAGCAGCCCAGTCTGTCAATAAAGAACCTGCTTCTGCAGCAAAAAGTAAAAAAAAAATTCAAGCTTTTTCAAAACCGTAGCTAAGAAAACTCCTGATTTATAAATATATCTGGAGATTAAGGGCCTCCAGAATAAATATAAATGAACAGTCAAATCTATAAGTCAGCCGATGTGATTCCAAGTTTCCAACAAGCTGCAATGCAGTTATTATTGACTCAACTGAAATTTGTGTGCTCAGTTTTATGTTTCCCATAAAGTTTAATTTTATGATACCAAACCTAAACCTATGCTTCTAATTAACGTCAATATAGAGCTGGTACACTACAAAGTGATCTTTAGAAAATTTCTAATAAAGCCTTATTTGTGGTGTGTTCATAGCTTTTAAAGTTCTCCCTAATAAGAGGTTTCTAATTTACTTAGATTTAGATGATCTCCAAAAATAGGTTTACATTTATCTAATTTCCATTCATTACATTTTCTCATAATATACATTTCACGTCACCTAATTTCTGAAAAGTTTGATGGTTTGTTTAAACCCTTGCCTACAGTATGCCTGCTCTGCTCTGATTGGTCAGAAGGTTACAGGAGTTACAGGAGAGTACACTCTCAGAAATAAAGGTACGCGAGTTGTCACTAGGGTGGTACCTTTGCAGAAGGTTCAAATTTGTACCTAAAAGGTCCATATTAATACCTCAAGGGTACATATTCGTACCTAAAAAGTACAAAAGTGTTCCTCTTAAAATTTGTAGGTACTAATATACACTTTTGAGGTACCAATATGGACCCTTCAAGTACAAATGTGTACCTTTTGAAAAGGTACCACCCCAGTGACAGCTCGCAAACCTTTATTTCTGAGAGTGTAGTAATTGGTCTACCATTTGCCACGTCAGCAATGAAACAACCATTACCATATGTAAATTTCTGCTCAGGCAAGATTTTTCAGTCACCGTATTTACTGTAGGACAATTCAGGCCCCAGTCCTGCGATGAAACATTAGCAGAACTAGTTGATCAACCTGAACTTTCTCAGTGGGAAGTTTCGAGAAAAACAACCACAAAAACATTTCAGTTCAGCTTACAGGCACAATGGTGAATCAGATACAGTACATACAGATTAGTCAGAACTAAAAATGCTGGAGTTTTGTTAAATGCATAAACACTTGCAAATATCCCCATACAAATACAGTGCGAATACAATGCAAGTAAGTTATTTTAGGCAGATTTTGTGATTATAACCAGAGCTTTTGTTTAAGTACATGCAGCAAGTCACACTGTGGGCTGAATGAGGAAGTTGTGGTGTATATTAGGACAAATAGCACACATGTAACCAAATGTAATGTAATTTAATCTCTTTGTGCATGTACTGTAAATGACTTTCATTAGCTACTACAGGTACTGTAAATAAGGAGGATAACAAGTGGAAGTAAACGCAATTGCTTTCAAACTAATCATCACAATACACTGAGAAAGTATGATAAGAAAAAAAATAACAGCTTGAAATGTTTTATAGGCTAAAAATTTATGTTAAGTGGATATAAATGGATGTTTATACAGTACATTCAAGTTATAAGGGCAGTGCCTGCTCCTACTGATTAAACTAAGGTGGATTTATATACTGAAGACACTCCAGAATGTACCAAACAAGCAACATCTGTCTCTATGAGACAAATAGCATACATGCAAAGCGAAACTCAAGCCCAAGTGCTCTTATAACATCACAGTTCTCATGGATTTCCCCCAAAATGAGCACTAAGATCAGTTTTGATCATTTGAAGTTCCATTTGCTGAATTTACCAGCGATGGCACGGTTCAGGTATGCAAACTGCGGCATTATGAAAAATAATCATACAAGTTCATCTGAAATTAAAAAGAAATAGTCAAATGTCTGTGCAATGAAGCAACCAAATAAAAAGTAAATAAAAACAGAAGGATAAGACACAGAAGAAAGACTGAAAGGCCATTCAAGCCATTCAATTGCCAAAAAAAAAAAAAAAACATGAGCTGTTCAGATGCAAAGCACAAGCTGGTGCAAGTTCTCAAGATTTACAACTACTGTAACATTCACAAAACGCTAGTTCATGGCTATAAAGTACTACATAACAGCATAATTTAACATGGTAACCCAATGAAAAAGAAATAATTTATTGGAATTTTATAGAAATATCTTTTCATTTTATTAAAATAAAAGTTGCAGTTCTGTATGTGCATTTACATCTTAAAAAGTTAGATACATTTAACATTTAAAACCATTTTTCATTCTATTTAAGTCATTTTTATGTAAATAATAATATGTCATACAAAGAATGCTAATTGTATGAATAAAAATAAGATTAGGATGCTTATATACATTTACAGTCATAGTAATAATACAATTAAATAGCATAATAAAAAAGGTGATCATTGACTACAATAGTGACAAAAGCTTAAAAAAAATTAGCATCTTGAGAACTTCCTTAACCTTCACCCCAGATGACCTACCTCAAGAGCAGCCCTCCAGCACAAGGCCTTCAAGACCGGATCATTAGCCTCATGCTACTGGACTTCAACGCTCTACAAAAACACATGCAGGAAAAATCCAGATAGTGAAATGGTGACTGCCCTGAACTTGCTGAACCTTTTAACAGCCGCTTTTCCAAATCAGCCAACGTATCTTGTATCTGTTGGAGACGGTGAACTGCATGTGTGCGTGGACTGCAGCGGGGGGAAATGATATTGGGCGTCTAGGATGGCTGGTTTGAAGAATGCTCGAGTGTTATCACCGGAGGTTATGCAAGAATAGTTTGGTGGAAACCTTTGCCTGGTACAGTGCTGGGCTTCTGCAGCACGCGGCCAAGGAATCCTGCCTTCAAAATCCTAATTGCTCTTGCTGAGCGGGAATCTGTCAGGCTCACCCAGGATGCACCACTTAGGTTATCAAACAAGCTGCTTTTTTGCTTACTATTCTTGGGTTTGAACTAATTCCCTCCCTGAGTCTGAGGGCATCTGTTGATAGGGGAGGTATTATAGGACATAAAAAGGATGTAGTGTCTTAATAAAACATATAGGATGGATGGGGTAATTTTAGTTTCAGAATGATAAAAATACATAAAGTACAAAATATACACAAAGTATTAAGGAACAATGCTTTCTAATTAAAATACTTGAAATACAGTATTACAGGTCAAAAACTGACAAAAAATCTCGTACAATCAAACTTTTTGGCAGAAACTTTATGAAAAGGCAAAAAACCAAGCCGACTCACAGAAAAAGCTTTGTTCAAGCAACATTTTTGCAAAAATGTAAAACACACAGACACACATATATATAGCTGCCATTAACCTCTGATGTGCACATATGCAATCACATTAAAATGGGATTTGTATCTCCTTGTGTTTTTCTGAATTCCTAAAAAAATATATAGAGAGTGTTCAGGTACCTCAAAACATGGTTTAACAAAAGAGCTCATCATTGTGTAAAGACAAAGTCATTAGAATCTACTATCAGTAGAAATTAGAGTAAAGGATACTGTAGGTGCTACCTTATTTTCATTTCATTTTTATTTTCCTTCAGCTTAGTCCCTTCATTCATCAGGGGTTGCCACAGCAGAATGAACCACCAACTTAACCAGCATATGTTTTAGACAGTGGATGCCCTTCCAGCTGCAACCCAGTACTGGGAAACACCCATAAACACTCATTCACATACACACATACCTTACAGCCAATTTAGTATATTCAATACGCTTATAGCACATGTCTTTGGACTGTGGGGGAAACTGGAGCACCCGAAGCAGGGTTTCTGTAGGTTTTATCCAAGTTTAAGACTTTTTTAAGACCCTTTTAAGAACATTAAAAATTATCAGTCTTTTTTTTTTTAACCGGTTAATTAATAGGATTATCATGAGGAATCATATAAGTATTTATTATTTTTCATGGGGAATTTGCTGTAAACATATCTAATAGCTGTGAATTGTATCTCCTTGCAATAAAAAACTTACATATAAAAAATTTTACATATGAAATAAGTTTTATTGAGATGGATTGTTTTCTGATTGGATAGATGTCAGCCCTATTGAGTAGCTTTATTTGGACAAAGCAAAATTAAGATCTAAGACCTACAACACAATATTTCAGTGAATTTAAGACTTTTAAAGACTTTTTAAAATAGTTTTTGTAATTTAAAACATTTTAAGAGCCAGCGGACACGCTGCCGAATGAAACCTACGCGAACACGGGGAGAACATGCAAACTCCACACAGAAATGCCAACTGACCCAGCCGGGACTCGA
>CAIGQZ010001345.1:9965084-10005822 GCA_903798205.1 Danio tinwini | reverse complement strand
TATATATATACATACAATTAAACAAGTTTTAAGCTTAATTTATATACATGTTTATTTATATACAAATAAAAATTTACTGTTACATTAATAGCTATATTTGCCAAACGATGATTAACAGAGGAAGGAATTTTTCACAGTATTTTCTATAATATTTTTTCTTCTAAAAAAGTCTTATTTGTTTTATTTTGGCTAGAATAAAAGCAATTTTTAATTTATTATCATATATTTTAAGGTCAATATTATTAGCCCCTTTAAACTTCTGTTTTTCCGCTTGTCTCACGAACAAACCGTCATTATACAATGACTTTAAATTTCACTGTAAGCTGGATACTAGTGTCTTGAAAAATATCTAGTAAAATATTTTGTACTGTCATCATGACAAAGATAAAATAAATCAGTCATTAGAAATGAGTTAAACTATTATGTTTAGAAATGTGTTGAAAAAAATATCTCAGTTAAACAGAAATTGGGGGAAAAAATAAATGGGGTGGCTAATAATTTAGGGGACTAATAATTCTGACTTCAACTATATATTCATTCATTCATTTTCTTTTCGGCTTAGTCCCTTCATTAATCTGGGGTCGCCACAGTGTAATGAAATGCCAACTTATCCAGCTTATGTTTTACGCAGCGGATGCCCTTCCAGCCGCAACCTATAACTGGAAAACATCCATACACACTCACTCACAGACATACATTACGGACAGCTTACTCAATTGACCTATACCGCATGTCGTTGGATTGTGGGGGAAACCAGAGCACCCGAAGGAAGCCCACGTGATCACGGGGAGAACATGCAAACTCCACACAGAAATGCCAACAGACCCAATCGAGGCTCGAACCAGCAACCTTTTTGCTGTGAGGTGTTGTGCAACCCACTGCCCCACCATGACGCCTATATATAATGTATATGTGTATATATATATATATATATATATATATATAGTATATATAGTCTCAACTGTATGCATGTATAATATTAATATAGTATAATATTAATATAATATAATATAATATAAAGTAAATATTTTTATGAATTATTTATTCAGAACATTAATACAATCATTCACTCATTGGGAATTTGATTTTAGAGCTACCATAATACATCCACAAACCCATCTAATAAAACTCTGCCAGTCACTTGTTTCTGAGAAAATACTTTTAAGCTCTACTCACTAGACATTCACTACCGAGAACTTTATAACTTAAAAAAAAAAAATGTCACCACAAGGCAATCACTTATTATTATTATTTTTCCATGTGCCTGTGTTTAAAGCAGAATTAAATAATGAAAGCCGTGCAATGATTCTGAACTCCTCCATGTGGAGGTTATGGGGGTGTTAAACTCAATGGCGGTAAGGTGAGGAAGACAGGTATCAAATACTCAGATGAAAGAGGCTGAGCAGATTTAGAGCCTTTTTGTTTCCGTGTGTTCAAAGGAAGCAGCTGCTGACTGCACAGGGCTTAGGTCCTATTCATCTGTAGGGCGAGACAGACGCGGTATCCTGAGGCACAAAAACACACACAAATACACACTTCAAAGTCTATAGAGACACAAACTGCAGCGCTGTGGCAGACTCTGCTCCATAACTCTGTCATTAGCTTCACACACGCAGCCCAGTGCTCACCCAAAGTCTAGATCAAGTCAGCATTTATCAAGCCCAGGCTGGGGAAATTGCGATTTTGATTTATAATACCCTTATATATTATATATATGTATATTTTAAATATATGTAAATACTCATGAATGCTATAATATTTTTCAGATGGGTAGAAAGGATGAGAAATCAATGAGTAAGTAAACACTGGGGTCATATGTCAACAGGTGACATCCACGACTCACGCCCAAAGGCGGACACCCTTCCCCCAGTGGCACGGAAATCAGGTGCATTTTCGCTTGTTAAAATTCAAATACGCCCACCGACGTGTGTGAGGGTGTGTGTGTGAGTCTTCCTGATGCATCAGCCTCCACAAAGCTTCAGTTAACATTTGCATGCCAAGCAAATCACTATTGTGTGCTCCATTACAACCCCAAAGTTGGGACGTTTTTTGTGAAATGCAGTAAAATCAAGAATCTGTGATTTGTTGATTCTCTTTAACCATAATTTAACTGACAAATGTACAAAGAAAAATATGTTTTCACTGACCAAATAAATTGTACAACAATGGCTCAATGAAAATATATATGCTCCAGCTTACATTTTTGTGAAACCACAAAAACTAATTTTTAACATAAGCTTGTCTGCAGTTCCTGGGATAAAATGAATGCTACAGGGCATTAGGTTCCATTTTATGCTCATGATATTTACAGGGACATATTATTTACATATAAAGGATTATTTCGTGGCGTTTTTGCACAACACCAAATAAACACCACAAAACAAAGTAATAGTGACTATGATTAGTCGAATATGTTTGCCTCACCTATCTGTCTTCTATGAACAACATTTGTGTGGTCGGTTTGCTTGATCGCTCACTTTGTATGGTGTTGCACTTGTAATGCAGAACACTCCGGTTCAAGTCCAGTGAAGCCTGGTTCTACAAAGTAGATAATAGCAATGTAAAAATAAAGATAAAACTACACTCAAAAAAATGGCTTTTGCTGCTTGTTTAAACTACTTGGAAATTAAAGATTTTAAGGGGGTTAAATTAATTGTTTTATGTTCAATCCACTCAAATTTGTAAAAACAATTCAATTAACCTAATCGATTTGTGTAAGGAAAACATGAAGGAATTATGTGGAAGTTTTTACAATGTACACTGTAAAAAAAATGCAGGGTTTCCACACAGCTCATTCATGTTGTCCCGACACAAAGTGATTAAGTTAACTTAACAAATTTATATGAATTGAACATAAAACAATTATGTTGTCCTAATAAAACATCAGCTCATTCAAAACATTCAGCTCATTTTAAGTAAGTAATCTGAACAGTGTGGGCGTCACGGTGGCGCAGTGGGTAGCATTATCACCTTACAGCAAGAAGGTCGCTAGTTCGAGCCCCAGCTGGATCGGTTGACATTTCTGCGTGGAGTTCGCATGTTCTCCCTGTGTTCGCGTGGGTTTCCTTCAGGTGCTCCAGTTTACCTCACAGTTCAAAGACATGTGGTAAAGATGAATTGAATAAGCTAAATTGGCCGTAGTGTATAAGTGTGAATGTAAGACTGTATGAGTGTTTCCCAGTGTTGGGTTGCAGTTGTAAGGGCATCCACTGTGTAAAACATATGCTGGATAAGTTGACCCTCTAGTGGGGTCCAGCACCCTCTAGTGTATTTATAAACTGAAACGTTCAACAAAATGTACACAAAACAACAGATACCTTTTACATGCAAGCAAGACAGAGTTTAAGACATGTTTAACAGTGTCACATCAACTTTGCTTTTAAAGAAACGTTTTAACTGTTTGGGAATTGCTATTTTTCACACTGTTGTTGCACATGCACATTTTACACGGTCTGATATTTCTATGGTATTTTTTAAAAACCGAAATTCTTTGTGATTTTTGATTTGGTTGATAATTCTCTCATGACTTTTGGAACAAAATGATGTACTACATACTTAATGTTTATATGGGCAGTACCATGTATTGCCATTACAGTCAGCAGAGCAACATGTTGATGCATCGTATTTCACATAGTAAATGTATACCCTAACCTGATGTGGAAGACATACATAGGTGAACAAAGTCATTTATTTGACTTTTTTGGCACCCAAAAGTGTTCTTGGAACATTGTACAATTACAGTTTAACCACTGAAGTCACATGGAATGTTTTGACAATGTTGACAACTTGAAGCTCAGATTTTAACTAAAATATATTAATTTGTGTTTTGAAGATAAACAAATGTCTTAGGGTATTGAAACGACATGAGGGTGTGCGATTCATAACAGACTTTTCATTTTTGGGCGAACTAATTCTTTAAGGTTTGTCAGTAAAACAACCTGAAATATTTTCTTTGTACTTTTTATCATAGCAGATTTTCAGATAAAATGCAGTAATATCAGACAAAACCTTTTTTGAATTGGGGTTGTAGTATATGAGAAATGCCGGTCCTCAGTTCACCAATAATATGCATAAAGCCATTAATGTATTTAAAGTTAAACACATACTGTAGGGTAAATATTGGGCGATGAGATTAAGCATTCAGTTAATCTTTATTTTTTTCCTATCATCAGACTGGTCAGACAAGTTTGTGTATTTTATGCCTCTCAAAAATGTACATTATACTACACAAGATTTAGACAGGAAATTAGGTCAAAAAGTGAAAGGCTTAGGCAAACTTTGCAAGTAATACAACTTGCGCTTTTATTTTCATATTCAAAAACATTTGCATACGTCGTCTGAGTGTATATGCTGTTGGTGAGAGCGCTCTGTGCTGTTCTGACTGCCTGTGTGTAACCAAACCAACATGCAAAGCTCATCTCCAACAGAACAGAACGCTGGCTGCTGCTGCTGTGGGACTGTGTGCACTCGCACTGATAACCAAGGTCATATATTTGTACCACCTGCTCATGACCGTTTGGCTTTCCTGCTGTTAATATAACACTGATTGTGAAATGGAAGACAAAAGTGGTTCTTAATTCAGGACATGAAAGTTTTTTTTGAAAAAATTTAATGAAATAACATTAATATGAATCGAATACAATTTCCTTACTGGAATTAATATATGTTCTTCACTGTATTCATATTAGTTTTGTGTACATGTACTTTGTGCATACAGCTTATTTGCCACATTTATGACTCTTTAATGACAATTTGACATATTTACATTCATATGTAAACAAAGTAAAATAGTTGTTCTATTTCTCAAAACTGTTTGAATTCAGAAATCAATAACCCAGTTAACAGTAAGTTTCTCTAAAATATACAGTGCAGTTTATGTGACAAGTATGTCTCCAACATTTATTCGATTTGCTAGGAACATTTATAATTGCGTCTAATAGACCTACAGAGCGGCATTAATGCGTCCTGAAGTAAAGTGAAATGGCTATAAGCTTCAGCAAGATAGTCATTGTATGCAAAGCCATAGGCTATAAAGTATAATTATGGAAACTTTGTTCATCTTAGTTTATATTTTGTTTATATTTTCCAAATCAATAAAAAATATATTATACTGCAAGCTACTTTTTTTAACCAAATGTGAAGCATTTTAATGAAATAAAAAGTAAAATAGAAGCAATGTTAAAATACTCCATGATTTATCTTTTAATAAAGAATGATGTACACAATTTCAGGTGCATATGCACATATATTAATGAAATATTTGAATTTTTGAAATATATGAAATATTTGAATTTCTGAATATTTCTAAAATATATACACATTTCTTATTTTAATTTTACAGACCTATAATGTGGCAAAGAAATTTTTAGAAATATAAATACATTTTTGTATTAATTTTGAATTTTGAAATCTTTGATTTAGAAATCAAAAGAACACACATTTACTACATATAACTACATTCAAAAAGTAGTTTAACGCAGAAACAAAAGTCATCAACAAAAGAAACAAAAAATTCATGTCACATGTTAAAGCAATTCATTCTGCATGAGACATGTTTTAAACAAATTAATGCAAGGGGGAAGAAAAAGTGTTATATCATATCACAGCTTTTCCCCTTGCTGATCACACATGCAGCCCAGCTATGAAGTTATATATTAAAACTTAAAATAAACACAGTTGGCTCTGCCAATATGTGCCAGCTCTGTGAAGCAGACTACAATAGAAATGAAAAACAAAGCCGACCACAGATTGCTCTGAGCTTCTGTTTGATTCCCCAAATGGCTCCTAATCTACGAACTCATTTCCAACGTGATTATTAGCGGACCGAGTTAACGAGGCCCATCTGCATCAGTACACTAGGACATATGGTCCATAGGATGACATCTCAATTATAGCGTACACTACGGTAAAGAGAACACCTACTACAGATTTACCACAATATCCGTAAGATGGTGGATAACAGGTGGTTGTGCATTCAAGGGAACTTTCTGCCTTATGTGAACGCTATTAATCTTCAGTCCCACAACACTTCGGGAAGAAAATGCATCCCGTGCTAAATGTGTGTGCGTGAACATTATGTATATTGCAGTCAAATAAAGAATCTGTAATTTCATTAATTCTCTAACTTTTCTTTAAGCAATGAAATATAAAGAATAGGATTTCAGTATTGTCACTGACATACTTAAATATATTAAGTAAATAAAAGAAATTACTGCCACACACTCCAAAATATGTTTATACAGTATACAGTAAAACATTTTCATGATTTTAAATGGTGAAAACTAAAAAATCTGTAACCTGGCTAACAGTAAGTTTCCTTAACATATACAGTGAAAACAATTTCCCAGAATTCCCTGAAAATTTACCCAGAATTTTTTCTCGTTAGTGATGCAATATTTGATGTTTATTTTACATCTAATTTTGATAAATAATGATCATGATATGTCATGATATATATGATATATCACACATACACACACACACACTCTCTTTACGATCTTTAAAATATTTTTCATGGTGAAATTCAGCTGCCCTTTTACCATAATTTTTTTTTAGCAATGTAGAATTAAACAATTTGTAAAAGTCCACAATTAGCAGGTAAACTTGTAATATGTGAAGGTTTCATGTTTGTGTTATTATAACAGGAGCATCTTTTATCAAAGATAAACATGTTTAATTATTTTGTGCAAAAATTTTGATGTAATAGAAAATTATCATGTTACTGAAAAAATACATATTTTTCCATTCAAAAACAACGAAGACTTTAGATATTTCATGGTATATATTATAATTATCCAGAAAAATCTCAGTCTGTGTAGAACAAGGCAGTACTTTTTACATCACTAATGGTTATTAGGTTAAGCCTTTTTCTGTATTTGCTACAACAGCTTGGTTTCATAGTTACAGAGTGAATGTATCTATACAGTCTAGATCTGCCTCCTATTGAAAATGAATCATGGACGATGTTGACCACTGACCTTTGAGCGGCTGAAGTCTTGCAGCAGATTAGGCCAACTGTTTTCTTGTGAAGTATCCTCAATACTGTGATTAGAAAAAGTGGACATGAATAACATAAATCATGCCTCTGTCCTAGCATACTTCAGAGTGTGTTGCAACTAGGGCTGTAAAATATAAAAGTTTTTTTAAATATCTAAAATTTGAAATTGACAATAAATATATATATATTATATTATATTATATATATATCAGAATTATTAGCCCCCCTTAGATTTTTTTTTCTTTTTTAAATATTTCCCAAATTATGTTTAACAGATTTAGGAAATTTTCACAATATGTCTGATAATATTTTTTCTTCTGGAAAAAATGTCTTATTTGTTTTATTTCAGCTAGAATACGAGCAAAAACAATTTAAGGTCAAAATTATTAGCCCTTTTAAGCTATTTTTTTCTCGATAGTCTACAGAACAAACCATTATTATACAATACTTGCCTAATTGGCCTGACTAGTTAACCTAACTAACCTAGTTAAGCCTTTAAATGTCACTTTAAGCTGTATAGAAGTGTCTTGAAAAATATCCAGTCAAATATTATTTACTGTCATCATGGCAAAGATAAAATAAATCAGTTATTAGAGATGAGTTATTAAAACTATTATATTTAGAAATGTGTTGAAAAAAATCTCTCCGTTAAACAAAAATTGGGGAAAAAATAAACAGGGGGTGAATAACTCAGGGGGGCTAATAATAATTCTAATTTCAACTGTATGTGTGTATATATATATATATATATACATACACACATACACACACATATACAATTGAAGTCAAAATAATTTTTTTCCTTTTTTAAATATTTTCCAAATGATGTTTAACAGAGCAAGGAAATATTCACAGTATGTCTGATAATATTTTTTCTTCTGAAGAAAGTCTTATTTGCTTATTTCAGCTAGAACAAAAGCAGTTTTACATTTAAAAAAAAAAAACATTTTAAGGTCAAAATTATTAGCTCATTTTAAGCTATGTTTTTTCAGTAGTCTACAGAACAAACCATCATTATACAATATCTTATCTAATTACCCTATCCTGCCTAGTTAACCTAATTAACCTAGTTAAGCCTTTAAATGTCACTTTAAGCTGTATAGAAGTGTCTTGAAAAATATCTAGTCAAATATTATTTACTGTCATCATGACAAAGATAAAATAAATCAGTTATTAGAAATAAGTTATTAAAACTTTTATGTTTAGAAATGTGTTGAAAAAGTCTTCTCTCCGTTAAATAGAAATTGGGAAAAACAGGGGGGCTAATAAATCAGGGGAATATTATATTTCGAATATTATATTTCATATTTTAAATACAAAATAGTATTTTGTAATTTGTATTTGATAGGGTTTATCAAAATGGGTTAATATTTTGTATCAAAATACTTTAGTGTCTTGGTTTTTTTTTAAATACTGTAAAATACTTTGTTATTAATACCCTGAATTATTGTTTATTTTACAGTTTATTTACAAGTTAATTTTTTTCCTCAATTTCTGTTTAACAGAGAGAAGATTTTTTCAACACATTTCTAAACAAAATGGTTTTAATAACTAATCTATAACTGATTTACTTTATCTTTGCCATGATGACAGTAAATACAATTTTTTCTAGATATTTTTCAAGACACTTCTATACAGCTTAAAGTGACATTTAAAGGCTTAACTAGGTTAATTAGGTCAACTAGGCAGATTAGGGTAATTAGGTAAGTTATTGTATAACGATGGTTTGTTCTGTAGACAATCAAAAAATATATAACTTAAAGGGGCTAATAATTTTGACCTTAAAATGGTGTTTAAAAAATTAAAAACTGCTTTTATTCTAGCCGAAATAAAACAAATATGACTTTCTCTAGAAGAAAAAATATTATCAGACATACTGTGAAAATGTCCTTGCTCTGTTAAACGTCATTTGGGAAATATAAAAAAAAAAAAATCTAAGGGGGGCTAATAATACTTAAACTGTGTTTTAAATTTTGTATTAAATCATGCATATTAAATCATGCATCTGTTGCAGACGGTTACTACAACAAATGCATAATTTAATACAAAATTTAAAACACCCTCGGAAAGACTTTACAGCACATCAGGCTATGTCAACGTTCATCTCTAAACAGAGATGCTGCTTCTCATGTCCAATAACAATTTTAGTATAAAACACAGAAATACTGTATGATCTAACAGTATTAAGAAAGAAATAAGACAGCAACTTAACTGCAAGTGTTTTTATTTTCCTGTTTATGGTTGATAAAACTATCATAGGTGTTTGTTTACATTGTTTAAATAACTTATTTGTTTTATGCAACAGTAAAACATGTCCGTTCACTTTCAGAAGTTGTAGTGATGCTTTCTTTTTTCTCTGAAATATTATAAAATAAATAATTTTAAATATGGCATGGCATATCGGACATCACATTATATAGCATGTTATCGAATATTGCATTTTTCTTCAATATCCTGTATATAACTCAATATAATGCCCTAGTTGCATCCATCAAAATCAATATTTACTTATATTTTCAGAATACAAATTATCTAAATAGTGAAGGCACTAAGAATCTTTTCTTTCTACTTTTTTCATTTAAATAAAATAGAGAATTAGAGAATTCAGGAGATTTATAGAGAATTATAGAGAATGAACAATTTAGATTCTTGATGGCATTTTACAAAATGACCCAACTTTTTCAGAATTGGGGTTGTAGATTCAGCATCATGACATAAGTGTCACTCTGCACAGTATGTGGAAACAATAGAGGGACATTTATCAGGGGAGAGCCATGGCAGAAGATAAAATAAGCAGTTGTCTTAGGAGTGAGTCCCAGAAGAGCTTTCAGACAGTGAGAGTCATTGCATCAGTCGCTTGTGCTCTATGGAAACCAGGCCTCTCTGGTTCGCTCTATTGAGCACGGCACACACACAAACAGCATTGTTCGCACGGAAACACATAAAGTGTACAACACCATTAAACCATGTTCAACTGGACATACAGTAGAAGAGGATAGATGATATGATAAATCAAGCAATGACAGTGGTAACCTGAAGTGCACAGTGGGCTCACGCAGTCTTGAGGGCACCTTTCTCTGCCTGATCTGCGTGCGCCTCCGCCTCACCACCCTTGATGGTGGAGCAGCCAGGGAGTACGAGTCGATTCCCCAGATTGAGAGTGCCATCACGGGCCAGCGTGGTGCCTCCTTCTGCTGGAATCAGCCTCAACTCCCGTCCAAGGCGTGTTGGTCCTCTGCCTCCCGAGCCAGAGCCCACACAGCCGCGGACCACGCTGCTTCCACCCTGCACGCCAGAGTCCATGCGCGCACGCTGGCCCAGCTGCACGAGGGTGGTTCCGACCCAGGCTTGTTACAAGCCCCGCACCGCACCCGACTGAGCTCCATGGACCTTAAGTCAGCTGCGTGTGCCCCGGGAAGGACAATGGCCACGTTAGTGGTCCAGGAGCGCCACTTCGGGCTAAACCTGGCAGAAATATGCTCAGAGTCGACAAAGTTAACTTTCTTGATTCCCCCATATACCAGTCTGGTCTGTTCAGCGACACCGTTGGTGGATTCACCCAGGAATTCACGGCGGTGCAGTCGGATACGATGGACCATCCATCGGCGGGTTCAAAATGCTTATGCAGATTCGCATCCTCCGGTGCGTTCGTCCTCGGGATTGGTCTGCAGCAATAGACCTGAAGGACGCATACTTCATGTCTCCATACTCCACGCCACCGTCAGTTTCTGCGGTCCGCGTTAAGATCGAGCTTGGCAGTACAAGTCCTCCCCTTCGGGTTCTCTCTGTCTCCGCGAGTCTTCACCAAGCTCGTGGAGGGCGTCCGCATACTCAACTATCTCGACGACTGGCTGATTTTAGCTCACTCTCAGAAACAGGTGACTGTGCACAGAGACAAGGTGCTCCAGCACCTCCATCTGTTGGGGTTTCAGGTCAACCGAGAAAAGAGCAAACTCGCCCCAGCGCAAAAGATCTCTTTTCTCGGGTTGGAGCTGGACTCGGTCACCATGACAGCGCGCCTTTCCGGAGAGCGCACTCAGCTAATGCTGAACCGTCTGAGAGAGTTCGACAGGAAAAAAGTCTTCCCACTGAAATCCTTTCAGAGGCTCCTGGGGCATATGGCATCCGCAGCCGCCTCGGGTTACTCCATATGAGACCACTTCAGCACTGGCTTTACGATCGAGTCTCCAGACGCGCATGGCATGCGGGCAAACACCGGGTCTCTGTTACTGCGATGTGTCTCCGCACCCTCACCCCCTGGAATGACCCCTCTTTCCTACAGGCCGGAGTGCCTCTAGGACAGGCGTCCAGTCATGTTGTTGTCTCAACAGATGCTTCCAGCATGGGCTGGGGGGCCATGTGTTGCGGGCATGCAGCCGCAGCTTAGTGGCCTGTGGAGGGCCACTCAGCTGCATTGGCATATCAATCGCCTAGAGCTGCTGGCAGTGTTCCTCGCTCTCCACCGTTTTTTGCCGGCGCTGGAGCGACAACACATGCTGGTCAGGACGGACAGCACGGCAGCGGTGGCGTATATCAACCGTATGGGGGGTATTCTCTCTCGCCGCATGTCTCAGCTCGCTGGAGTCATACGCGGCTGAAATCACTGCGCGCCATTTATATTCCAGGCAAGCTCAACCGTGCAGCCGACGCACTCTCACGGCAGCCCTTACGTCCAGGAGAATGGAGACTCCACCCCGAGTCGATTCAGCTAATATGGGCGCGATTCGGGGAAGCCCAGGTCGATCTGTTTGCTTCCCCCGAGAACGCTCATTGCCAGTGTTTTTTTTCCCTGACCGAGGGCTCTCTCGGCACGGATGCACTAACCCACAGCTGGCCTAGGGGTATGCGCAAATATGCGTTTCCCCCAGTGAGCCTGCTCGCGCAGCTCTTGTGCAAGGTCAGGGTGGACGAGGAACAGGTCTTGCTAGTTGCGCCTCTCTAGCCCAACCGGACTTGGATGTCAGTACTCTCACTCCTCGTGACGGCCCCCCCCCTGGCAGATCCCTTTGAGAGAGGACCTACTCTCTCAGGGACAGGGCACCATCTGGCATCCTTGCCCGGATCTTTGGAACCTCCACGTGTGGTCCTTAGACGCGAGGAAGACTTAGGTAACCTACCTATGGTGGTGGTTAATACCATCACTCAGACGAGAGCCCCCTCAACGAGGCGCGCCTACGCCCTGAAGTGGAGTCTATTTACTGAATGGTGCGTCTCTCGCAGAGAAGACCCCCGAACTTGCCAGATCAGCGTTGTGCTTTCTTTTCTCCAAGAGAAGCTGGAGAGCAGGCTGTCGCCCTCCACACTCAAGGTTTACGTGGCTGCCATCTCCGCTCACCATGACGCGGTGGCTGGCAGCACCGTGGGAAGGCATAACCTCATCATCTGGTTCCTCAGAGGCGCTAGGCGAATTAATCCGCCCCGCCCCCCTCTCATGCCCTCTTGGGATCTCGCCCTCATTCTCACGAGCTTGCGCACAGATCCATTTGAGCCACTCGAATCAGTATCTTTAAGATTTCTGTCCCTGAAGACAGCTCTGCTGGTCGCGTTGGCTTCTATCAAGAGGATGGGGGACCTAGAGGCATTTTCGGTCAGTGAATCGTGCCTGGAATTCGGGCCGGCTTACTCTCACGTTGTCCTGAGACCCCGGCCTGGATATGTGCCTAAGGTTCCTACCACACCATTATAAGACCATGTAGTGAGCCGGAGGAGGCAGACCCAGCCCTTTCATTACTTTGTCCAGTTCGCGCTTTGCAAATCTATCTGGACCGCACTCAGAGCGTCAGATCCTCTGAGCAGCTCTTCGTCTGTTACGGTGGTTGGCAGAAGGGAAGTGCCATATCCAAACAGAGGTTGGCCCACTGGATAGTGGATGCCATCTCCCTCGCTTACCGGAGCCAGGGCGAGCCGTGTCCCCCAGGGGTTCGAGCACACTCCACTCGGAGCATAGCATCCTCTTGGGCGCGTGCACGTGGCGCCTCTCTAACAGACATCTGCAGAGCTGCGGGCTGGGCGACACCTAACACATTTGCAAGATTTTACAATCTGCGAGTGGAGCCGGTTTCCTCACGGGTGTTAGGTAACCCTTGGTGATTGAGGAAACAACTCGGTGAAGGTGTTCAAATACGCTTGCTGCGCCATTTTCCCTAACACGGAGATACGTGCAATTATTCACTCTGTCAGTAAAGTTCCCCGCTGGCAAACCCTGCAGAGATTACTCCGTGGCCCCCAGCATCTGGCTCAACGGAGGAGTCAGACGCTGACCCACTATGTTGTAGGTCTGCCCGCTGGTCAGCCCGCATTCTGGGTATAGGTGCCTGCTATGTGCGATCCTCACCAGGCGATCCCATACGCTTATACTGCCACGGTGCAGTCCCCCCTCACAGGCAGACCCGTGACTTCCCTAACCGCTAACCATCCTATTTCATATGCTTATTCCCCCTTCTCAGGGTTAGTTCATATGCTATTTGCCCCAGTCTCCCCACTTGGGTAGCAGGTGGCCTCCGCAGCGTCCTCCCTATCGGGACTGCACGCATTCCCAACGTTGGAAGGAAACACGTTGGAAGACCGCGCTTCTGGTGACACAGGTGCGCTCACGCTCTCTTTGTCTGGCAAACCTGTCATCGGGGGCGAAGGTAAGGTTCAATCATTATGCCGTTTTCCATACATTTCCCCATAGTGGAAGTTTCCACATAGCATTGAAGTTCCCCTCCCGAAGGGGAATGCTCCAGTTACTAACGTAACCCTCGTTCCCCGAGGGGGGGAACGGAAATGCTATGTTCCTTAACCATAATGATTGCCCCTTAGCTGTTGAGGTAAAAGTCTCTTCCGCTAAAAAATGATGCTTTGCTTTGCGCGTGCTGTGCTCTTATAGCAAATTGATTGCAAAGAGCATCAGGTGCACAAGCTGAAGCTGCCAACTCATTGGCATTTCAATGGCCCGTTTACATACTCTTTCAGAGGATTGGCTTTCTGAATGAAATCCCCATAGTGGAAGTTTCCACATAGCATTTCCGTTCCTCCCCTCGGGGAACGAGGGTTACCTTAGTAACCGGAGCGTTATCCTTATACATGTCAATTTTCAACTACACCACTATATTTATAACACACTATCAAATCCAATAATATAAATAAATCAAATAATATAAATAAATAACACCCTGCAGTTGCCCATATACATCTATATTTATATCTACATTCTTACACAACTGAAGAAATACCCATTGCGGTAAAATTGGTTTTATATTCGGACATTCGCTCATTTTTGAACAGTGACAACTTGTGACACAGTTCCTATATTGTTTACCAGGCTACTTTGAATATTTGGTCTAAAATAGCATGTAATTATGACTTCAAAACAACATTAGCACTATGTAATTGACTGTCAACTTGGCATGGGACGATAACCGTTTTCGAGGTATACCGTGGTTTGGAAAAGTCAAGGTTGTAAAACCGTCAAAATTTTCTGCTATACCGTTCCTAAGGTATGTGTATGATTTTTTTATTTACGTTTTTTTGTGTAGTTTTTTAGGACAACAGTACCTCCAGCAGAAAAAAATATCCAAAGATGCCATTTTAAATTGTAAAGAAATCTGTTTTAGAAACTAATGAAGACAGCAGAAGTTTGCTTGACACTGCTCCAAAATATTTTAAATGTTTCTCAAAATAAAATATTGTGCTCATAATGGAAAAAGTTTAGTTTTTTATGCAGACATTTAAAAAGAATATATTTTAGAGCAGTAAATCACAATACTGTGAAACCGTAATATTTTTATCCAAGGTTATCATACCGTCAGAATCCTACACATGCCTACTGTCAACAATGTTGTATTTTATAGTCATTGACTGCTAATATGATTTCCCTATTTAGAATTTGCCAAGAATACTTTTCTGAAATTGTATTATTAAGGAGAAAGTCAGAATGTACAAATATAAAACCAATTTTACCTCAATGAAATGTCCTTTACCTTACAGATAACAACCACTACACCTCAATTAACAAATATAATAAAAAATAATCGTATGTTTACAACTACTGCAATAAAGTTGCAGTGCATTTGAAACTACTAGTTGTTCAATTTTATTCACTACACTAAACTGTCACAAACAAAAGCTCTGCACTTTCTCTTTTACATGTATATCTCAATGACTGTAAAATTATAACAACTTTATACATTTATATCTACTTAGGGTACTTCAGAAACGTTTTTTTTTTTTACTTTATTATAGCGTGTGATACCCATATTTAACAAAAAACAACCACTCGAAACAATCCTTAAACTTTAGGCTACGACAGGTCGAGTATTTTGATTATTCGCCACGGATTGTACATGTTTGTTTATTTTAATCAAATACTATGGGATTTGTGTATGCATATCAACACTTTGAATACTGTGACTCACGTGAGGGCTGGCACTGTAGGTTTCAGATGACATCTTGGGTTATTGTACCAGAGTGTCGAGGGTTTTTCAGAGGAGGGTGAAGCAGTGAGGAGATCCTGAAACCTGTTTGAGCTCCACGAGCCATTGTCAAATTCAACAACAGCGTCTCCTTCAGGAACACGTCGACATTACAGCAAACTGTATTTCACTCCGCAAAAGCTGTAATTTAT
Source organism: Danio tinwini (assembly GCA_903798205.1). Lineage (NCBI taxonomy): Eukaryota > Metazoa > Chordata > Actinopteri > Cypriniformes > Danionidae > Danio > Danio tinwini. The sequence goes on along the minus strand of CAIGQZ010001345.1, from coordinate 9,990,217 downwards.
TAACTTATGCTCCGCTTTTTCTAAACCTGTTTGAGTTTCTCTCTTCTGTTGAGTATAAAAGAAGGTATTTTGAAGAATGTTGGCATTGACATCCATAGTAGGAACAAAAATTCTGTATAGACAATGGCTGTTTTTTCTCATACATTCTTATCTTCCTTTGTGTTTAACAGGCAAAAGAAACACAAAGGTTGGATCAAGTAAAATATTTGTAAATTATGACAGACGTTTTTCCTTTTTGGGTGAACTCTCACTTTAATCTGTACTAGTTATTGACTGTAATACATGTAACATTAAAAATGCAGGTGAGGGTGAAATACACATACAGTAAACTCTTGTACGTACATACATACATTTGTAAATACATTCATTTACTCACTCACTCATTCATACTGTATGTATGCATGTATGTACAAGTAGATTCAACAATAAAGACGAAGTACGTATATGGTAAGAAATTATGTTTGTGATTAACAAGTGACAGTTTTACAACATTTACAACTAAAAAAAACAAAAATTGTCATCCAACCTGCTAAAATATTGTTTGCAGATTTTTTTAGAAGGGTTTTGACCACTTCACCAGCTGGTCAGGCAGGGAGTTCAGGTGAACAACCAGGTAAAACCAGCTGAACACTGGCCGATGACTAATATAATAATAATAGTAGTAATAATAATAATAATAATAATGATATTGAAGCGTCATGGTGCAGTGGGTAGCACAATCGCCTCACAGCAAGAAGGTCACAGGTTCGAGCCTCGGCTGGGTCAGTTGGCATTTCTGTGTGGCGTTTGCGTTGGTTTCCTCCGGGTGCTCCAGTTTCCCCCACAAGACATGCTAAATTGTAAGTTAAATTGTCTGTATTGTATGTGTGTAAATGAGTGTGTATGGATGTTTCCCAGTGATGGGTTGCAGCTGGAAGGGCATCCACTGCGTAAAACATATGCTGGATAAGTTGGTGGTTCATTCTGCTGTGGCGACCCCAGATTAATAAAGGGACTAAGCCGAAAAGAAAATGAATGAATGAATAATAATATAGTGCAGTGCGGTGATGCAGTGAGTAGCGCTGTCACCTCACAGCAAGAAGGTCGCTGGTTCGAGCCTCAGCTGTTTCAGTTGGCATTTCTGTGTGGAGTTTGCATGTTCTCCCTGTGTTGACGTGGGTTTCCTCCAGGTGCTCCGGTTTCCCTCACAAGTCCAAAGACATGTGCTATACAGTAGGTGAATTGCGTAAGCTAAATTGGCCGTAGTGTATGTGTGTGAATTAGAGTGTCCCATACAGTGTTTCCCAGTGATGTGTTGCAGCTGGATCCGCTGCGTAAAACATATGCTGGATAAGTTGGCGGTGAAAATGAAAGAAAATGAATGAATTAATGAATAATAATATAAATATTATGCCAAAGAGAACGACCAGGTGTTCAGTTCCAGTGTATTAATTGCTAAGACAATCTAAAAAAATTATTTCAGTGTTCTATTTAACATTTTATAAATATTTATTTGGCTTCATCGAAAAAGAAAAAAAAACTTTGTGTAAAAACAGAGTCCTGAAGAGTGAATTATGTAATAATTTTGCTAAATCTTGATACATCATTTATGTTTTTGTGATGCACCAACTGTCTAACAGTAAATGTTAAATGTTAAAACAAAATGTAACAATAAGGAGCGGTACTATTTATTTACTTATTTTAAATATGTATAAGCCCATAACCACATTATTTCAAATACTTTTTTTGTGATAAGTAAACTAATTTAAGTGAATCTGTACTGTACGTCTGCACTGCTTAGGCCTGTGATGTGTCAGTAGCTTGTTGCTATAGTTACCAGCTACTGTAAATCTATTTGCAAGCATTTGTGTTGCCAACTTGCCATTATTACTATTCAGACGATTGAGGTAGCAGGAATAGCATCTGAAAACGGTGGTAAAACATACATGTCTACTTATGCCTACACAAGCAAGCATGTGAGTTTTAATATAAGCCAACGTGTGCTTATCAGACATTACAAATTGCAAGCAATCATGATATGATTTGATAGCTATTTATATGGCTCTGTAGCAGCAAAATATTAGACTATTTTATTACTCTACATCAAAGTTATTAATACACTGAAGTGGCCTAAAACTCTTGGAAAATTGACACACAGTATGCTTGCATCAGTGCTATATAACCAACAGAGGGCGCTCTGACTGTTAGTGTTCGCCCACCCCAAGAAAGCCATTAGTATGCTGACCTGTTTTGATGGTGATTAACTTCTGTACTATTTGTTTATCGTTTTCATGTTTAACCTCTCGCCGCATAGCCTACTAATTTGATTAAATATAAAATATTTACATGGCAGGTGTATGCTAAACAATGCTAAACTATAATTCACGGACAAGCTACAGTATTTCTCTTCTCAGGGTGAACAACAGGTGGACTCAAACCGGTTCATCTCGTTTTCATGAAGCTTCTTGGTTATGCGAAAGAAGGCTTTCGTGTATTTATTTATTTGCTTGTTTCCATTTTGAGATAATTGTTGAAACATTAGGCTACTTTAAATCGATTTTAAACCAAAAACCTTTATTCTAAAAGTTTATTTATGTTTAGTATACTGTTCATCTGTATTACATTCCCAAACCAATTAAACCCAGTGTTGGGGAGCTTCTCCGAAACTAGTTTGATGAGCTTCAAACTACCCTTCTAAAAAGTAGCTTGGTAAAGTAAACTAGTTATATTAAACAGCTTATTTCCACAATGGTATACAGGAATATTTTAAGGGTTTGCACAATTCTAATGTTTCTTAAAGGGTTTTTCAAATTTCTCAAACAGACTGTCATGAATCTAATGTACAAAATTGCAACCAATGTGGAATTGCCACAATGTAAAAAATGTAAGTAACTTCAATTATACAGCATCTGTTTTTTTGTTTTTTTTTAAATGACTGATGGCTCAAGTTTGATACAAAATTACACTGAAGCTCTCACACAACTTCTTCATTCTTCATTTCAAAATATTCATTCATTCGTTTTCTTTTTGGCTTAGTCTCTTTATTAACCACAGCGGAATGAACCGCTAACTTATCCAGCATATGTTTTACGCAGCAGATGCCCTTCCAGCTGCAACCCAACTCTGGGAAACACCCATACACTCTTGCATTCACACACCTACACTACGGACAATTTAGCTTATTCAATTCACCTGCACTGCATGTCTGTGGACTGTGGGGGAAACCAGAGCACCCGGAGGAAACCCACGCCAACATGGGGAGAACATGCAAACTCCACACAGAAATGCCAACTGGCCCAGCTGGGGCTCAAACCAGTGACCTTCTTGCTGTGAGGCGATTGTGCTACCCATTGCGCCACTGTGCTGCCCATTTCAAAATATAATTAATAATAAATAAAATAAATAAATAAATGCTCTGTGATATACTGTACCTGCTGACTGTAATGCACTGTTGTTGATTCAGACAAGATTCACAAAATGGAATGCAACTATTGTCAAGCTACACAGCTACAAATGTACTGCATGGAAAAAGCCGTTAGCTACTGGAAAAGCTACATTGTTTTACATGTTGTTGAGCTACTGAAAAAAGTTGTTATGTTAATATTGCCAACAGAGTCTAGTTATACTCCCAGACATGTCTCAGACCACCCAAGATCTATGTCACTTTTCATCAGAATATTGAAGGATAAATGTATGAAGGTGATTTATAAAATGCAAGTCAATGTTTGGCTTCCAGCAGACAGATAGATATAAAGCTTGATTTAGCCAAGATGTTTGGATGTCTATTAGACTTAGGCATGGGACGATAACCGTTGTCAAGGTATACCGCGGTTTGGAAAAGTCAAGGTTTTCATACCGCCAACATTTTCTCTAATACCGTTTCTAATATGTGTAAGATTAAGATTTTTTTTACAACAGCATCTCCAGCAGAAAAGATATCCAAAAATGCCATTTTAAATTGTAAATAAATCGGTGTTTTTCAAACTAATGAAGACAGCAGACGTCAATGATTCATTTTTATTATTTGGCCTGGCACGTTTACTGCTACAAAATATTATAAATGTTTCTCAAAATAAAATTGTGTTCAAAGAGGAAAAACTTTTAGTTTTTTTACACAGCCATTTAAAAAGAATATATTTTAGAGCAGTAATCACAATACCGTGATACCGTGGAACCATGATATTTTTATCCAAGGTTATCATACCTTCAGAATCTTATACCGGCCCATGCCTAATTAGACTACAATTAGAAACAAAAAATGCTTGCTGTGCTCTGATGATACTTTGAGGTCTTAAAAAGTGCAACGGTCGATCTACACAAGAAATTGTTTTAACAATGATATTGATAAAATCATTACAATTACAAATTATTTTTCACAGAGAAGGCATTTTGTTTTAAATGTTTTAACTGATGCATTAAAAATGACTATACGTATACTGTAATCAGTATCACAGGGGAAAATAATACACAAATGAACTCTTATTTGTAAATCCTGAAGGGACAGTAACTGTAAAACAGTACTGTAAAACAGCTTCCCTTGGGGGTTAAACCTGCAGCCAGGATATTTCAAGTTTTTCCACTTCTTTTTAAAGCACTGAATGCAACTGTAGTGTCTGCACCGGTAAACCAGTTTGAGAGGAAGTTTTTTAAAAAACTGTCAAAACTGTTTCAACTGAATGTGGGAATGACACTACAGACACCACCAAACTTTACAGGAAGCATTTTTTACATTAGAAACTTATGACCACCTTTTCTTAAATAACGTTAGTGTGGAAATATACTGTATCAGTTGTATGAATCTAAATAAAGACAAAACAGGATTACTTCAATATTATTCCACAAGTATTCTTTTAATTAGCTTTAATGAACACGCTTTCCTTGGTATCTTAGATCTGTGCCAGAAATGAATACTTCTATAATTTTCTTTTTGAAAGTGAGAAGTATATTCTACTTTTAAGTACTTCTCAGAAATACACACTGTAAAAATATCTGCAAATTAGCAGTTTTCTGTGTTTTGTGATTTGATCTTTTTTCCCTCCGTTTTTTTTATGCTTTTAAATTGCATTGTGGGACCTTTATCTTTCTCCCAACTACTTTTAACCTTGAAAAGTTGACTTGAAAGTCACTTTTATTAACATTTTTAATATTTTAAAGTGATTTGTTGTCTGGGTTAGTGTTTATATTACGGTAAGTATACTTCATAATTTGAAATAAAAATACTTATATTTTTGTAAGCGGGATGGTTGGAGAGTTGTTTGCATCTGTCCTTCTACTGTATGTCAGACCATTGTATGGTTTTACTCTAATGTTTAAAGGGCTTTGTCTTTCAGGGGTTTACAACAAAAAACATAACAACTTCATATTCAAAATCCTTTTTTTTTGTATTAGATTACTTAATGATTTGCGTGTGTGTGCATGTGTGAAAGAAAGAATAAACTGGAAGGTTCATTGACTATGAGTGTCCAAAGAACTTGAAGGATACTGTACACTTCATGCATTCTTCAAAATGAAGGACATGAGATGAAGCCAGCCCTGCAAGGATCCTTCAAATTGAAATGTCCTTTGACAGCTACATGACGTAAATGTTTGGTTATGCAGCCTTACAAAAACGTGATCTCAAGAAAAAATGTAACTATACAGTACATTACATTTTATACTACATATCAGTGAAAAAGTAGGCAAAAATTTGATGTGGTGCTAAAATCATGTCAGAACCCAGTTGATTAATTCCCCTGAAAGTTTCTTATGGGGTTTTATAACTGTATATATGACGTTTTGAAGATGTTTGTGCATTTTATATAATCTATGTTTCTAATAAAAGCCTTTACTTACCAAGCATTCCTCAAATTGTGTTTTTATACACAGTAGGTTTTAACTTGCTGAAATTTACAGACCAGAATAATTCATGTATTTATGCTAAATTGAAAAGTTTTAAAGGCAACACTTTACTTTAAGGGGTGTTCATAATACTGTCATGAGACCTTTTTAATCACAACATGACAATAATTCAATGAAATAATGAGATTTTATGCACGTATGACAACTGTCTATAAAGGTCATAACTTAGTTATGCCATTTTAAATGCAAAGTTGGCATTGTTTGAGATGTCTTTATGACAACAAATTGATAGTAACTTGACAGCCATAAACATTGCCATGAGGCCCTTATATTTGTGTCATGGATTTTATAACAGCATCATTCAAATTAGCTTGATCTCAACTGCAGTGCTACAAATTGAATTTGTCATTAAAACATCATTAAATATAACTCACTGCTATAAAATTATTTGACAGAATATTAACACTTTTAGTGAGTCATTTTAATGACTAATTAATTTTAATTCTTTGAAAAAAGTGATCAGAAAATTGTTCATGATAATGGCCTCATGGCAGTTTTGTTTATGACAGATTTATAACAAGTTATGTGGTCTTGATTATGTGTTCTATGTTGTCAGGTTTTCTTGACAAAGATAGGTTGTGATTTATTTGCCAAAAGGCATCTCAAACAATGTCATCTTTGCATTTAATATGGCATAACAGAGCGAAAGACACTTAATGGCAGTTATCATAAGCAGGCATATAATCTTATTCACATTCATGATGTGTCATATCATGAAAGCTGTCATGACAGTCTTATATGAACACCCATTCATATAAAATGTTACCATTTTGGATAACACAAACTTGAGGTAAACAAAAGTTTATGGCTTAATTGTCATTGAGACAAAAGAAAGTGCATACTGTATAAAAAAAAACCAACATCTGCCATCTACTTTAACTTTGACCCTATGAACTACTTTTATGAAAGCGTTTTGCTGTCATCGAATTAAACTGTGTTTGTGTGTGTTTACGTTTATATCTGTACCTCAACAGAAACACAACGCAATGCAATCCAAATCATCCACACAACCAAATTAACCCTAGAAAGGTCACGCCAGTCTTCGTCTGCACACGTTAAGAGTGAAGCATTGTGTAGGTTTACACTGAGGACAAAAGCAGTTGTGCCTGTCCTCTGCTGTCAGGATATCAAGGGCATCTTAACGGAAATCTTGATTGGTGGCTGGAATTAGTTGCAATTTGTGTGGTGGTTTGAGGCTAACAGCCGTTACCAGCGTTTCTAATTCAAACAAGCAACCAGTATTCCACCATCCCCAACAGTAATGTAGGCCTATTCATATGACACAGGTGAACGTGTGCTTCATATAACACTTTCATCTCATTCACTGAAACTCATTTAGGAAACAGAGAGCTTAACCTTGGGAAATATTTAACAAGTATAATAAATTTTGGTCAATAATTGTGAAATTAGTCACTGGGAGAGGATATTGTCTCCTTATTAGTATAAGGGGACTTTCCTAAACGTTTTTTCATGTTTTATTAAAAAAATGAAAAATGTTATAAATTTTATTTGAAGTAAATGTTACCTTGTACAATAGATTGTTTTGTTAAATTCTTTCTGAGCAAACAACAACAAACAACTAAAACTGGCATATTGTTTTTACTATTATTTACACAAGAAACCCACTAAAATAAGTGTACTATGCACTCACCGGCCACTTTATTAGGTACACTTGACCAACTGCTGGTTAATGCAAATTTCTAATTTGCCACATGGCAGGCACTCAGTGCATTTAGCCATGTAGACATGGTCAAGATAATCTGCTGTAGTTCAAACCAAGCATCAGAATGGGGAAGAAAGGTGATTTAAGAGACTTTGAACGTAGCATGGTTGTTGGTGCCAGATTGGCTGGTCTGAGTATTTCAGAAATTGCTGATCTACTGGGATTTTCATGTGCAACCCTCTCTAGGGTTTACAGAGAATGGTCCGAACAAGAATTATTATTTTTTTTAAATCCAGTGAGTGGCAGTTCAGTGAGCACAAATGCCTTGTTGATGCCAGAGGTCAGAGGAGAAAAGCCAGACTGGTTCGAGCTGAAAGAAAGGCAACAATAACTCAAATAACCACTCGTTACAACCGAGGTATGCAGAAAAGCATCTCTAAATGCACAACACGTCCAACCTTGAGGTGGATGGGATGCAGCAGCAGAAGATTACACCGGGTGCCACTCCTGTCAGCTAAGAACAGGAACCTGAGGCTACAGTTTGCACAGGCTCACCAAAATTGTACAATAGAAGATTGGAAAAACGTTGCCTGGTCTGATGAGTCTACATTTCTGCTGTGACATTCGGATGGTGGGGTTAGAATTTGTCATCACCAATATGAAAGCATGGATCCATCCTGCCTTGTATTAATGTTTCAGGCTGGTGGTGGTAGTGTAAAGGTGTGAAGGATATTTTCTTGGCACACTTTGGGCCTATTAATAATAATAATAATATTAGTACCAATTGAGCATTGTGTCAACATGACAGCCTACCCGAGTAGTGTTGCTGACCATGTCCATCCCTTTATGGCCACATTGTACCTATCCTCTGATGGCTACTTACAGCAGGATAACGCGCCATGTCATAAAGCGCAAATCATCTCAGACTGGTTTCTTGAACATGACAATGAGTTCACTGTACTCAAATGGCCTCCACAGTCACCAGATCTTAATCCAATAGAGCCGCTTTGGGATGTGGTAGAATGGGAGATTTGCATCATGGATGTGCAACCTACAAATCTGCAGCAACTGCATGATGCTATCATGTCAATAAGAACCAAAATCTCAAAGGAATATTTCCAGTACCTTACTGAATCTATGCCACTAAGTATTAAGGCAGTTCTGAAGGCAAAAGGGGGTCCAACTCTGTGCTAGAAAGGTGTACTTAATAAAGTGGCCGGTGAGTGTACATACTTTTTTTGGTCTTTTTATACACATTAAATCAGCAACAGTAACATTTAACTTTTTTTTAAGGAATAGAATTAAGAATTGAATAAACGACACAAAATACCCTCCAAAGACATGAATTTAAAACCTCTTCCAGGGGTAGTTTCAGTGGTGTGATCTTACAAGTACAAATACTCCAGTGAAAGAATGATTTTCTTCCATTAAAAGGGTTCTGATCTGGAGTCAGATCTGGAGTCAGAACAGCCTTTATTTAGCCCCATCAGTGTTTCACAGGTAATTGGGCAGACATTGTTGTGTGATCATGTGAGACGTTGAGCCAAGTATCGGCCACGAATTCCCCACATTCCTGTCGAATGAACTGCAGAGGAATGACAAGCAGCTCAGAGTGCACAACTTCATATTGACTATTGGGGATTAGGTTATATTAGATGAGCAGATTACCATCAGTTTGGCTCACTCCGAGTACTCTGTTGGCTTTGTCTGTTTACTTCCTCAAGAGATCGACTTGCCTTATACAATGAATAGATGATGCATTGCTTGCTCTTTTAGAGATCTTTGGTCTATATTTGATTATTTTCATCTCATTTCCTATTAACTTCTTGCAAATGCTTCCTGATTATGGATATCCTAGATTAGTGTGTGGTAAAAATATAAACTTAGCATGTGATTTTTTGCTTTGTTTTTGAGTTACTCTATAACCAGAAGTTGCAGGTGTTTTGTGACAATTTCCAACTTCTCATAATGTCATAAAAAAGATTTACCCAAAGAATTACATTTAACAATGTATTATCAACTTTTACATCACTTCCTTAACACAATATTGGCAAAAGCGCAGTGGCGGATGACTGTAAAAGTCAATAATACTCCATCCTTCTCTGTGTAGTTAATGCTACAGTTACAAACCCACAAGGGATCATTTTAGACAACTCAAATAAAGAAGACTTTATAAGATTAAGTCATTATAATGAGTTTGTACACCAACACACACACACACACACACACACACACACACACACACACACACACACACACACATACAGTATTCATAATATCCATGAATTAGTAGTTTTCCGTGTTTTTGTGATTCAATGTTTTCTCATTTATTTATTCTTTTGAATGGCATTATGGGACCTTGATCTTTCCTCCAACAATTTTTGATGTTGAAAGTGACTTTTCCTCACATTTTTAATACTTTAAAAGTAAGGCTGCACAATATATATTGTTTCAGTATCGATATTGCAATGTGCGCATACGCAGTAGTCACATCGCAAAGATATGCAATGTCCAGTCTGAATTATAGTTGACAAGGAGCCACAGAATTATATTTAATCACTGTGTTTACATAGAATTTATCTAATTTATGCAAAAAAAGTCTTGTTTGTAGTCCAAATATATCTACATTTCAAAGCAAAAACAAGATTATTTCACTTACCCCACTGGCAGATCATTTCCTTAAAACAAGCAAAAAAATAATAATAATAACTCTTAATTTTCACTTACTCTTCTGACGGTGAAAACTAAACAATATTTTTACTTGGTCTAAGATTTTTTTTTTTGATATTTGGACTAGAAACAAGACAAAAATATTTTTTGTTGTTGTTGTTTTACTGGGAATGATACGTAAAATGTTTAATTATGTGGTTCCTAGTTATTTAGAACTATTTTCAAATGGTAAAGCAATAGCATTCATAGAGTACTAGGGGTTGTGATTTTTTTTTTATATAAGTTTATTTAGATTAAGAAGTGTAGTGGGGAAAATAGGTTTTTATATACAAGTGCAATCATGTGGAACAAATGACCAAAATTGATCAAGGAAATAAAGCGATCAAAAGATGGTTGTTTGATGAAGACAGTTAGTTTGCATGGTGGATGGTGGTGGTTTTTTGTATGCTATTGTATTTGAAATAATTTTGTTCTTGTTTTAAAATGTGGAGGTACTGTTTGTTTTATGCATTAACTGTATTTTGCAGCCATACTTTGTTTTTTTTTAACAGTTAGGACCACAATGGAAACAAGCCCAGGGCTTTATTGTGTTTTATCCTCAACGGTCACAAATCTATCTTTCAAATTTAGATTTTTAATAGGAAGCTATACAATATCATATTGGTGCATATGCATTAGATCAGTCAGTACTGAAGCCAAATCTGAAGCTTATCTAACTAAATAAATGTGTATGAAATATGTATGAAAAATATCAAATACGAATTTAAAAAAGAGGAAAAATCAAGAGAAGCAAAAAGAAAAAATTTAGTTGAAATTTTGTAGGTTGTAATTTATTTTTTGCAATATTTTGCTTTTATAATTAGCTTTTTGAATTTAATTGTATTATCTTTCAATTTCTAAATATTTTGGTGACTAAAATATTATTTTAATAAATATATCTGTTTAATAAATCTGTTTGGTCTAAATTTTTTGCTGAGCACTGTGTTTCAAAATGTATGGGATACTTGTATTTTTGTACAGTTGTCTAAAAGCTGTCAAATAAAAATTCTATTTAATTCAAAACAAAGTAAGAAAAGCATTTTTTTGCATTGTGATTATTCAATTTCTGTATACCTGAATACTGTTAAAATCCTCGTCAAATAATGCTATTCAAACTGTCTTGTGACACTGTATTTATATCGCAATATTTATCACAGAAAAATAAAATATCAGATTTTTCCAAAATCATGCAGCCCTACTTTGAAGTGACATATTTTCTGTACTGGTGTAGTAAATTACAGTACAAAATCTGGTAGTATAAACTACTTATAAAGTAATAAAGTAATTCCTTTTTTTACAGTAAAGTACTTTAAAATAAAACAATAACGTTTTTTTTTTTTTATTTATTTCTAGATTTTTTTACACAATAATTGTTTCAAACTACTAAAATGTCAATGGGCTATATGCACAGTATTTATCAGCCAATGTTGAACTTCCTTTATGAGCTTTATGTGTCTATTTGCAATTCCATACGGTTCTTTTTACAGCATCGATGTTGTAATTTAATTCAAATATAATCAGTTAAATAGACTTAAGCATCCATTTGGCTGTTAAAGCGCAAAAAGAGACCGTTTAAACTCAGTCGCCGTCATTAGCAACAGGCTAGCGCAGAAACTCCATTGAAAATACTAGGGTAAAATTAATTCCCATATTTTAAAGAGCAGGAAAAATAGAATTGAATGCAGTGCTTCTTGTTTGGTCTAATACCCACCGTATATCGTAGCTCAGCCAGGTAGTGAATTTCTCTGTTTTTATTTTAAAGAAATCAGATCTTAAATGCGGCGATTTTGTATGGGATGACAATTCACAGGAAGCCCTGGGGAAGGCTGACTGAAATTAAAGTCCATTAAAGGACTTTGTTAAATCACAGAATTGAAATGTTCTGTACATTTCAGAACAGCAAAATCCACAGAGCAGAGATTGTCTCATACGTAACTGTAAATAAATGAAAAAACACTTACTATTGCAGTGAATATATACACTGTATATACACAAAGTGTCCACGAATTAAAAATTTGTTCCCCATATTTGTACGTTTTATATTTACAATTTGCCATTTCACATGGACATTATCCACCTTATTTTAATTGAATTACTGGGAATAAAGGAACAAATGACTAGTTCAAGTGTTAACACAAAGAATGTCTGTTGAAATGTTCAATGTCAAGCAAGTTTTTCTTTTGATTCCTGAAAGTTTAAACACAAAAAAATGCACTTCCCAAGAGACTATAACATGCTCAATGACTGCTGAAAGACTGAAAAAAAGGAGGATGGGTAGATGAAAAGAATGGAAATGTTATATTGTGAATATGCTGTTCTTCATCTCAACCCTCTGCCTCCCCCCCCCCATCTCTGGCACTCCCTCAGGGCCGTGTTATTGTTCCTGCCTATCAGTGTCATTTCCACAGCCAGTGCTGAAAGAGAGTGGAGAAACAGAGGCAGGTGAGAGTGGACGAGAGACACCGAGGAGGAGCTCACCTGTGTGTTCAGCTCCACTTTTAACCGAGGACATTACTCCATCAGAAGGACTGCTGACAGCTCCACACATGATAATCCACTGCTGTCTCTAGGGAGGAGAAGTGATGAGAAGATAAATAAGGAATCAGTGGAACAGGTAAGAACATGTGCTCTGTTTGTCTGCCACGTGTGCTGGGACTTGGGCTGATTTACAGAGGGGCAGCTGTTTGGAAACACAACTGAAGGAAAACTGGATGGCTTACTCAGTACTCACAGGGACAGACATTTTTCACTTTAATTGCCTATTGTGGGCTGGTAATCTTGTTGGAGGCTGGAGTGAGACATGCAATATCTGAAAAAGTCACCTCCAGATGTGTTGGAGAATAAAGTATTTCAATTTGTGGAGTTGTAAAAAATAATGCGAATGACTGAAGTTTATTCAATGGAAGCTAAAACTAAATGATAAAGGTAAAGTCACTGCAAGTCAAAGTGGAGCACTATACTTCTTTTAAACTTATTGTTTAAATGTTTGCAAAGCACAACATGAATAGAGTAGATTAAAATGGGTAAACTTTGTTTTGATGGGCCCTTAAACAGACTTTCAACTAACTGTAAGTGACTTTGCTAATGCATGTGAACTTATCCTGACCCTAACCATAACCTAACATAAATTACTGATATTCTAAAACTGCTATACACTGTAAAAATGATGGGTTCCACACAGTTCATTCATGTTGTCCCAACACAAATTGATTAAGTTAACACTTTTAACAAATTTGTGTGGATTGAACATAAAAAAGTTAAGTTGTCCCAATGAAATCTCAAGAATTGTGTTGTTTCAGATTATTTTAGTTTGAACGAGCAAAAAAATATATATTTTTGAGTGTAGTTGAGATATAGTTGTAAAGTTAGTCAACAGAAGGTCCAAGGAGGAACACCAAAATATAGTGTAACAAAAATATATACTTAAAAAAAACACACAATATTAAGATACTGCACTCTACAAATGCAGATGGTACAACCCAAATTTGAAACAAACAAATAAACAATGGACACATTTGACCAAATTTGGGTTGAAACAACCAAACAGATTTTAGTGTTACTTAAACTCTATAATGAAATTTTATTTAAACATGTATTCAAAGAAATGGAATTAAAACAGAGAAAAACAAACTGTTTTGAACAAGTGATGTATGCATTATAATATACAGCATTTTACTCATTTATCAGGCATATTAAATGACATTGAAGATTACATTTAACGGTTATTATTAAATTACTACTAACAAAACATTTTTTTCCATGTCTTTATACAATTTACACGTGTTAGATGATAGCACATACAATCTAAATGTAAACATGGGGACATGTGCATGAGTACACTTAAAAAATACTTGTTGCCTTTATTTTTTTAAGCTGAATTAAATTAACTTTATGAATCCATTGAACTTATATTATGTTAAACTGACTAAAAACAGCATGCGTAATTTGCAAAATAAGTTAGAACATGATTAGCTTAGATTTATTCGTTGCAATAAACTAAAAACATGTTGTCATGACTAATTGATCATATCATTTTTTACAGTGTAGATAAACATCACATATAGACTTTTTAATACTATGATGTCAGTATATTTTCCATCTACTTTAATTACTTTTATATTATTATTTGTTTACCTATTTACAATTTAAAACCGCCTCCTGACCAAACAAAATGCATTTGGATTTAGGATGCATTCTTTTTTTTTGTTCCTGATATCCAAACACATGTGAATGTTGCAGCCGTTTATATGCAAATTAATTTGGACAGACCAAACCTACGGCTGTTAATTTTTAATTTGGCTGCACTTAAAGGCACAGTTCACCAAAAAAACAACCAACCTGAAATTCTGTCATCATTTACTCACCTTGTCCAAACCTGTATGAGTTTCTTTCATCTGCTGCACACAAAAGAAGATATTTGAAAGAATATTGGTGACCATATATACAGCTAACCAAAGCACTTTTTTGTTCGTACTACACAAGTCAATGCCTATACCATCAACAATGTTTGTTCATGAACATTCTTCAAAGCATCTATTTGTTAGAGTTCAACAAAAGAATCCCATACAGGTTAGAGGGTATCATTTTTGGATGAGCTATTCCTTTAAAGGGTTTATGACATATGGGCTATATGCACACAGACTTTTAATTTTCAGCCAGGCAGCCCAAGGGCTTCCGGTGAACTGTCTTTCCGCTACAAAATCGTCACGTTTAAGATCTGATTTCTGTGGGCGACGCAGTGGCGCAGTAGGCAGTGCTGTTGCCTCACAGCAAAAAGGTCACTGGTTCGAGCCTCGGCTGGGTCAGTTGGTGCTTCTGTGTGGAGTTTGCATGTTCTCCTTGCGGTTGCTTGGGTTTCCTCAGGGTGCTCCGGTTTCCCCCACAGTCCAAAGACATCCAGTACAGGTGAATTGGGTATGCTAAAATTGTCCGTAGTGTATGTGTGAATGAGATGGGTTGTGGCTGGAAAGGCATCCGCTGCGTAAAACATATGCTGGATAAGTTGGCGGTTCATTCCGATGTGGCGACCTCGGATTAATAAAGGGACTAAGCCGATAAGAAAACGAATGAATAAATATCTGATTTCTTTAAAAATCAGCAATCTTTACTGTCTGTTAGATATACGATATGAAGTGGGTCTCAGATCGGACAAGAAGCACTGCATTAAATTCCATTGTCTTTAAAATAAGAGTTTATTTTACCCCAGTAATTTCAATATAATTTTTGAGCTAGCCTGTTGCCACTGATGGCGCTAGCGGTTACAACAGTCTTTCATCATGTTTTAGGCTTGAACAACTAAACGAATGCTTAAGTCTATTTAACTGAATGTAATTACATTACAACATGGATGCTGTAAAAACAACATTGTGAAATTGACACAAGCTTTCACTGGAAGTTTAAAACTCTAGCTGTGCATAGAGCACATTCAGGCCCCTTCAACGTGTACAGTCAGTGTTGCCAGATTGTGCGGTTTTGAATTAGATTTTGCGGGTAAAAAATGTTGACAAAAATTGGAACCTTTCAACTTTGAAACCTAACTATTACAGGCAACTGTGTGTTCCTACTCCATTCAGTTAGTAGTGACCAGTGCATGGCGCAAACCGTGGGGGCCCACCTGCAAGAGTGAAGGAGTTGTATCAAAATCTGGCTCCCCAGAACAAATCAGACTTACCTTCGCGTGCACACGCATTATGTTCAAAGAATAATTATGTTCAAAAGAATTTAAAACACCAAATAGGACGAATTTATACCCATTTCGGAAGTAAAACGTACTCTAATAGGGTAGCGTAATCTACACAACAATAAGTGCAGTGTGTGAGTGAGAGGGGGGCATTTTTTCGATGTGATTTTAAGTGAGTTTAAGATGTGAGTTTAAGTAACTAGGTTAATTTCTATTTAAATAAATTTAAATTAGGCGGTTCATTCCGCTGTGGCGACCCCAGATTAATAAAGGGACTAAGCGGAAAAGAAAATGAATGAATGAATAAATTAAAAATAAATAAAGCAATCTAATATTTTGGGCGGTCTTTTGCGCGTTTTGGACAGCTTTTGGGCTGGAAAAAGTCAGCTAAATCTGGCAACACTGTGTACAGTACGAACAGCAGTTTGTCCTAAATCAAATTAGCAGAGCTACTCTCAAACCCCTTCTTATCTTCCCTAATGGAGTGTCATGCGAAAGTTCAAGCGCAGGCTCTGCTGCACACGAGCAAGGAGAACCAGGACAAGAACTTACTGAGCAACACAGGCAGCGGAGTTAAAGAATAACCATGAGCTCGTGCGCTAACCGCGGTCAAACAGGTATGCGTTGAGGCGTAGATTGTGAGAGCAGATAAAACAGGAGTCATACCGCAGGTGCTCAGGGGGTTTCATGCAGTGCTGAGAGACTGGCTGCCTGGGCATCGGCCTGTTCTCCAGGAATGCCAAAGCCAGACCAATATAATGGAGAACAAACAGGAGCATTGTGCAGAGCAGGGATGGAGAAATAAACACGCGCGCACACACACACATGCACACATACAAACACAGGCCATCTGCTCTCAACCAAACCCCTGCCTCAACCTGAGGGTGCAGACACAAAACCCCTTAAAAGTCAGGCTGGATTAAATGCATGTATTATTTAGCTCTGAATGGGTTTCGAGAAATATTTTAGTGTGTTGTATTATGGGCTGTAGAGTCACCTTGTTGATGAAATTCTTCTGGTCTCCAAATGCCAGGACCAGTCGAGCGTTGACTTTTAGAGAGCCTGAAAGGGTTTCTGAAGGACAGTGCTGCTGACGTTGGCAGAAACAAGGACAACAAAGCAGCCTGTGTCTTATGAATATTGTAAGCACGGGTGATTTTTTTTTTATTTGGTCTTGACCTTTACTACTGGACACCCTTAAAATAGATTATGATTACAGTTTTTAGAGCTTAGCGCCATTTAGGGGAAGTACTCTATAAACATGACAAAAATGATCAAGGACTTTGCCTTTTATTTGCTTTTGCTATAATTGGTGGTTCATTCCACTGTGGCGACCCCAGATAAATAGGCGACTAAGCAGTTTGTGGGACTGAAAACTGAAAATGTGTTTCAAGGATACTATTATTGTCACTGTGTGCATTACAAAAGCAATTTTGTGAAAATGGTGAGGTAATGTGCATGTCTGCAGGAATGTGTGAGGATACCCAAACAGAACAGTGCTTCTTTACAGCGACAATCACCAAAATATACGTTTTTTTCTAATCCCTGCGAGCCGTGATTATTTTGACAATATTGTTATCTGTGCATATTTTTTTCAATAACGCAAATGAACATGAGATGACTTGATAAGGACCTGAGTTTTTAGTTTATCTTTATTATTCAAATGTACAGCCCTTTCTATTTAAAGTCTTGGTAACGCTTAAGTAGTTTTTAAACTAACAATTCAAACTATTAAGAACTTGCTTACCTGCCTATTATTAAGGTGTTAATGGTTTCCTAATAGCATGAATTGTACATTAAAAAGTGTTGACCAAATTCTTAAGCTTCAAAGGACCATGTAGCAATTCAAAACCCCCATGAATTTTAAAAAGAAAGATTCCAAAAATGAAGCACAAAACCTTCCTTTTGGTTTCCCCAAAGAACCTTAATCTGAATCTAAAAAAATATTTTGGTCAATGGTATAAATTATTATACTGGCTTTATAATTTTCAGGTCTAGCACTCTCAGAAATAAAGGTACGCGGGCTGTCACTGGGATAATACCTTTTTAAAAGGTACACATTTGCACCTAAAAGGTCCATATTGGTACCCCAAAAGTATATATTAGTACCTAAAAATTTAAGAGGAACACGTTTGTACTTTTTACAAATTTGTACCTTTTGAAAAGGTACTACCCCAATGACAACTCATGTACTTTTATTTCTGAGAGTGTGTGAAGGCCAGTTCATGACGGTCAGTGTTTTATCAGCTGATTTTCTTTTCAATTGTGATTTCACTGATAATTTTACATGGTCATTATAGCATTGCTAAAACTGTGTCCAAGTAGTTACATCACTTTCATAAACATGAACGAAAATGTGGATGGAGAACTTTATTGTCTTCACACAAGACTCCTGATTATGTATTCATATTGGACCATCTGTATTTTGCCTGCAAAACTTTGTTGATATGACGGCAACTTAATCCAAAGACAAAAAAACCTACAACTTTTTTTATTTGTATATTTGTGTGTATATATTTTATTTTACCACATTCTATTTCATCAAATGTATTTTGTTTATGAAAAATAAAAGTGCAAATGGCACAATGAAGTTCAACCAAATAGTGTCTTAGAATGTTTATCGGTTTCAGTAGGTGCAATATTTATAAGTAATATGAATAATAATACCTATTATTAAGGTGTTAATGGTTTCCTAATAGCATGAATTGTACATTAAAAAAAGTGTTGACCAAATTCCTAAGCTTCAAAGCACCATGTAGCAATTCAAAACCCCCATTAATTTTAAAAAGAAAAATTTCAAAAATGAAGCACAGGACCATACTTTTGGTTTCCCCAAAGAACCTTAATTTAAATCTAAATAAATATTTAAGTCAACAGTTATTATATTTTCTGCATCTGTATCAAAGATGCCAATAAAGAACCTATACTTTGTAAATGTTTACAGTGCAGAATGGTTCTTTGCTGATCTTTTTAAGAACTTTTTTATCTCAACAAAACACCATGTACTACTACATCAGGGTTAAATAGAAAATGTAATCTACTAAGAATCAGTTTTAAAAAATCTATTAAAATGCCACCAATAAACAGTGAAAATCATTTATTTTGGTCTAAAACAAGAATCAGTGAATGAACATTACAACAAGCTCTTATGTGGAACTTTTTTTAGACCCGGTGACCAGCTCAGAGTTAATTTGAATAAAGGGCAAAAAGTCAAACAAATGCTGTTGACCTATTTTCTTGCTCAGCTTGTTCTACATACGTTTCTGTTTGCACAGTAATTTCCACACAAATGCGTATTCTCAATACTGTCCGCAGGCATAAATCAACTGGCTGTAAATATTAACTTCATAACCTGTGCCCTAGATTTGCCTTTATAGAGCCTATATGAATAAACCTTAAGGTGATTTTGAAGTGTTTGTCTTTCATGTTCCAGTAAATCCACGTGAGGCAGTCAGTGGAGGGCTATATTTCTGTGAGATGGAGCCGAGTCCAATGGTGTGGCACACTCAGGTGGTCCCGCTGGAAACCGAGCTGGAGAAGGTGAGCTCGCATCCCGAGTGCTCCATCTGCTTTAACACCTACGACAATGTCTTCAAAACGCCAAAACAGTTGGACTGCACTCACACATTCTGCCTTGAATGCCTTTCCCGGATCATGACCACCTCCATGGACCCTCAAAACTCAAAAATCCCCTGCCCCTTCTGCCGCCAACCGACCACCATCCCAAAAAAGGGGCCGCCGGCTTTGACCACCAGCCAGGAGGTTCTGTGTCGCCTGCCCATCCACCAGCAGCATGAAGAGCCTGTATGGTTGGACGGGGAGATGCTCTGTTACCAGCGGCCAATAGAAATGCCAGGAGTACCAGCGTTCTGCATTTGCGTGGATATTGGGGCTAGTGGCCATAGTGGGGTGTCTTCTTCCCAGACTCGCCCACGGCTGGGTCTAATGGAACGGCTGATGGACTGGAAACGATTGCTGCTTTTTATATTCCTCATGGTGCTGCTTTTGGGGATTGTTTTATGGCCCCTGCAGTGCATCGTCACAACGGGCTCCTTGCGTTGCTCGCCCCAGAACATGCATATGTCTACTACTACAGCTTCTACTACCACAGTCACAATGCTGCCATAAGATAGCCTGCAGACTTCAGATGATTGGTACCCGTTTACATCTACTCATCCTTGCAAAGACAGTTGGGTCATGCAAGAGTTACAGTGAGCTGCAGGACGGCTGTAAAAATGTAAGAGCTGCATCAGTGTCTTACAGGACATTTTAATGAGTGTCAAAGTCTATAGCCAGTGCACATGAGAAAGCTCTCTGATGACTGTATGCCTACAATGATCAAAACAGCATTTATATTAAACTAGTTTCATAAAGGGCAATTCATCAACAGATGCTGACCACAGTTAACAGACACTTCAGGTCTGATCAGTGTTTTGGTTGGCGCAGGTACTGTAACCTGGTCATTAACTCTGCTGGGCTGGTTCAGACAGTCTAGTGTGAACTGGCCTGAAAGGGATGGTTCGCTTAAAAATTTATATTTGCTCCTAATTTACTCACCCTAATGCCATCCAAAATGGTCCTTAGTGATTTACAAAATGCAAGTCAACAACTACTTGCCTTTTAAGAGTAGAAAGACACATATGGGCAAAACAAAATGAATACCTGTGGATTCTGATGACACATTAAGGTCTTAACATCAACACATGAATGTACTGTCGAGAGAAACAAAGCACAATTTACAATAGTATACCTTTAATCAACAGTTTGACTAATAAGTGCTTTCCTAACATTTCGCAGATTATCGATACTTGATGTAATAACATTTTCCACAGAAAGTTCACACTCCAGACTGTCTTTAAAGGTGCTGTATGTAAGTATTTGACTCTTCTAAAGTAAAAAAATACCACAATCTGTTTGCAAATATTTAAAAACATGGCTAGCGAACATTCTTGTTTATCTGAAAAACAATGCTTAAGGCAGATATTCTGCTTTGAAAAAGTTTGTTACATGCCAGAACGCTGTCTTTATTTTCGTTATTTTAACCCACCTAATGCCAGTTTAGCCAATAATATTTCAGCACCCTGAGTTGCCTTGATTGAAAACCGCGTATTTCATTCAATCATTCAGAAATGCTCTCAAAGCATGCATCCATGACCGAAATGCGACCTTCTGTGGACAGTATCAGACTCTGAAATGGGATGCAGATTCAAAGTTCCACATGAGGTTATTAATTGGCAAATAATATAAATATTATCAACGTAAACATTAGGTGAGCAGGTTACATTGTAACCCCGTTTCCTAACAACATGCTATGTGATAAGATTTGCAGTGATAAGCAATTTGGCTGCTTGTACCAGATGAAACACGACAGAAATTTAAATACAGCCATTCAGAAGCACAGAATAAGCACTCACCCACGAAATGGAAAGGTTTATAATCTATTTAATACATATTAAACCTCTTTAACATTATTAAATGTACATGCTCAATCACCGATATGTGTTGGTTTGCATTATTCCACAGTTTCAATTTCAAATGGTTTATTTTATTTTCAAGATCTGAGGTGAACTATCTGCTGCTGCTTTCAGTAGTACGGCAATAATTGTCATGTAAAATGGCATTCAAACTCACATTATTAATAGAGTTACTGAATAAAGCACAACTGTCTGTTGTTTAGCTGCAAGAAGAAGAAACCGTTTCTAATATATCAATTTGAGGTTTCTAATTTATCAAATTGGTTGGAACAAAAACTCATTTTAATGTGGAGAATATTCCTTCTATCGCATGCAGTTACTCTTATTTAGAACACGATTTATATCTAGAGGCTAGATTGTCAGACGTGCTCCTTTTGGTCCTCAATCTGGCAACCTGCGATTGCGTTTGTTTTGATTCAGGGATGCAATACCTAGTTCAACCACTGGATGTCAAACTTACATACTACACCTTTAATATTCTACTTAAGAAAACACTACATCTTGGATGGCACGAGGGTAAATAAACTGCAAATTTTCATTTCTCAGTGAACCACAGTATTGTGCAAAAGTCTTAGTTCACTCAGCTTGAGGGTGTTTCAGCAAAGTTTTAATGATCGTCCATTTAAATGCTTTGGTCTCCTTATTAAGATATAAACAGAAATGATGCGAAATATGTGCACAAAAAAACCCACACAGATTTCAGAACAAAATGACTTTATCTGCCAGAAGCATTTCACACTCTTCTTAAACTCTTATGAGAAGACTGTTCTGATGTAATCTATGCTTTTTTCTCGCACCTCCCCTCTTTTATTTATTATTATATTTTTCTCTTTTCAGATAGTCCCATTAAACTGTCTTTATAATATTCAGGTCTGGACCCTGTGTTTTATCAACTAATTTTCTTTCCAATTATGATTTCACAGATAATTTTACATGGTCATTATAGCATATTCCTAAAACTATGCCTAAGTAATTAAATCACTATCATAAACATGAGCGAAGATGTGGATGGAGAACTTTATTGTCTTCACACAAGACTCCTGATTATGTATGTCTATTGAACCATTTGTATTTTGCCTGCAAACTTTATTGATATGATGGCAACTTAATCCAAATCCAAAACCTACAACATTTTTTTACTTGTACATTTGTGTATATATTTTATTTTACAACATTCTATTCCAAGGAATGTATTTTGTTTACGAAAAATAAATGTGCAAATGGCACTAGGAAGTTCAAGCAAATGGTGTCTTGGAATGTTTATCGGTTTCAGTCGGTGCAATATTTATGCTCTAACTGACTGAGGTCGGCGGACAAAAGGAAAAGAAAGGCAAACAGATTCACGTGGCCATAATTTATCACTTCCTGCTCAGTAACGGTTAAACGAACACACCCTACAAAATAACCGTCAGAAACCTAAACCCTGCAGCGACGGGTCCTGTAAAAAGCTCACACCCACATAAACTGATCCATTGTGTGTGTTTTGCAGGAACAAATTTTTTAGCTTCCTAGTTCCAGGGGTTTTCATCAAAAAAACAACGTCAAGCTGTTTATTATTAAACCTTAATGACAGAAGGAATGTATGAAGAGGCAAGGAAACCAAATCTAGGTCAGCAACTGTTTGCTTGTGCAAGGTGAAATGAGGAGTCAAATGCAATTAGTTGAAAGTTCCCAGTGTATGTTTATTAATCAATAACTAATCGCATATTGTCATTTGAGACGCAAGTCATTACATGAGCCATATTTTCTAGGGCAGAAGGCATTTTAGGCTGAATCAGTGCAAGAGGGAACACAGTCTTTACCACACAAGGACAGTCAACATGACACGATTCAGATCAAACCAACTGAGATTAAAAAACCCACCAACATAGTATTCAAGTAAAGTAAAGAAAAGACAAATTATGATAAAGCAAGCAGATAGCTTCATAACGGTTGATGTTTTGTATAATAATAATAATAATAATAACGGTGACAAATCATTCTAAAATTAGATGCTAAACATCTGTGAATTTTCCATCACTGTTTTAACAAACAAATCAAATGTACAATTTACAATAAATCAATAAGTGACCAAGAAAAAGAAAGCTAAACGTAAAAAGACCACACTGATGGCAAATCAACACATAAGACGAAAAGACCAATTAAAATATACACCTCTGAACAACACTCTGGCAGACACAACACTTTGCAGCAGTTCGAACTGAAGTTCAAGTCTTAATATGTCACTCAATTTTCAACCTTTGACAGAGGCTAAATGAAAACAAACAAACAGTAGCGCATTGCTCTCACGCCCATGTACACAAATCACAATTAAAATCAATCAGTCATTCCACAATGATTATCATATGCAGTGAAATTGCTTTTACTTTTGCGGATGGTTAAAGGTTTCAAATTCTCAAGTGCAAAACATTTTACCAGGGCCTCCTTCAGAACACGTACTGCAGCTCTTCAGCACATGACATCACAGATCCCATCATGTGGCCCAAACTAACACCACTTTCTCAGTCAGACGCTGTGGTTTAATCACATACATCATATCCTGCTTAAGCCCACACACACTCACACACACACTGCTGTTCAAAAGATTTGAGTTTGAATGAAGTCTGTCTGTTATTCTCACTAAGATGGCCTTTATTTGATTAGGAAAGGAAAAAGTGCAATATGTGGAATATTATTAACAATTAAATCGTTAATTTAAAATAGTATTAATCCCTGAGATGTCAAAGCTTAATTTGATTACATGATCCTTCCAAATCATTCCAGTATAATAATATACTTATTCATTCATTTTCCTTTGGCTTAGTCCCTTTATTTATCAGAGGTCACCACAGCGGAATAAACCCATTAAATATAAACATATTTAACATATGTTTTAAACAGTGGATGACCTTCCAGCTGCAACCCAGTACTCGGAAACACCCATACACTCTACATGCACTACGGCCAATATAGTTTATTCAATTCACTTATAGCGCATGTCTTTGTGGACTGTGAACCCACGTGGACATGGGAAGAATATGCAAACTTCGAACCAGCAACCTTCTTGCCAGTTGCCTTCTTGCCAATGTCAGTTGGCATTTCTGTGTGGAGTTTGCATGTTCTCCCTGTGTTCGCGTGGGTTTCCTTTGGGTGTTCCAGTTTCCCCCACAAGTCCACAGACATGCGCTATAGATGAATTGGGTAAGCTAAATTGGCCCTAGTGTATGTGTGTGAATGAGATTGTATGGGTGTTTCCTGGTGATGGGTTGCAACTGGAAGGGCATCCGCAGCGTAAAACATATGTTGGATAAGTTGGCGATTCACTCCGCTGTGGCGACCCCAGATTAATAAAGGGCCAAAGCCGAAAGGAAAATGAATGAATGAATATAACATTCTAGATATTATTACATCCAGTAAACACTGCAAAAAATGCTTTTCTTACTTGTCTAGTCCAAATACCCACAATTCCTAAATAAAGAAGCATTTTCAAGGCAGGTAAAAAAAAAAGGTTTTTAGAAATAATAAGACAAAATTAAGTGAGTTTTTTTCTTAAACTAAGCAAGATAATCTGCCAATGGGGTAAGTAAAATAATCATTTTCAGTTTGAAATGAGATTATCTTACCCTTACTGGCAGATTACTATTATTTATTTCTGAAAAAAAAAACATGTCAAGAAAATACTTCTTGATTTAAGAAATTTTAGGTATTTGGACTAGAAACAAGACAAAAACTCTAAGAAAAGCATTTTTTT
>CAIGQZ010001345.1:9909966-9934677 GCA_903798205.1 Danio tinwini | reverse complement strand
GAGAGAGAGAGAGAGAGAGAGAGAGAGAGAGAGAGAGAGAGAGAGAGCGAGTGGGTGAGTGTGGGTGTCAAAACCCACATGACTTAAAACTACTACCACAATAAATCAACAAAAACAGAATCAAATGATTTGTGTGATTAATACAAATAAAATTCAAAACGGAAAAATTAAATCAATGCTGAATTTATATTTGAGAAAAACACAGACACTGAGACATTCCACATAAAAATATTCTAGTCTGCTTATACAGAGATTAGATTAAGAACAGAAAGATGGAAAGTGTTTTAGAGCAACCAAATGAATCAACAGAACATACTTTATGGAAAGCTATTCTCAGCAGACTTCAGACTGTCACCAAAACCGTCAAAACCTGAAATGCAGCTTTAAATGGCAGCATATGGAAAAAGCTGTAAGGAACACCTGCATAGATATAATCAGCCATGCTCAGGCACAAAACCACAACTTAACGCCACACACACACACACACACACACACACCACACACACTACAGAAAAAACACAATCGAGCGAAAAAACTGCAAACAATATGAGGCCTTGATTCCTCTGTCATTTAATTTCTCTGGCTTTCTCAAGGCATCCATCGCTCTATCCATCAGTGGCCTGGCTCATGAAATTGCACTCTCCACTGTGTAATTGCATTATGGAGGTAACAGAGGAGTCTCAGCAGTGAAGGGCTAATGGCTGCTGACTGCAGCAGATGAGCGGCTCCGTGCTGCGGGTCCGGCAGGGCCACTAATGTGATCACACGAATGCACACACACACACACACACACACACACACACACACGCGCTCACCTTAACCGAAGTCACAATGTATACTTTTGTTGTAAATAATAATAATAATAATAATAATAAAAAGGTGATGCGGTGCCTCAGTGGTTAGCACTGTCACCTCACAGCAAGAAGGTCACCGGTTCGAGTACCGACTCGGTCAGTTGGCATTTCTTTGTGAAGTTTGCATATTCTCCCCATGTTTGCGTGGGTTTCCTCCGGATGCTCCGGTTTCCTCTACAGTCCAGACACATGCGCTATAGGTGAATTGAATAAACTAAACTGGCCGTATTGTATGTGTGTAAATGAGTGTGTATGGATGTTTCCCAGTACTGGGTTGCAACTGGAAGGGCATTTGCTGTGTAAAACATATGCTGGATAAGTTGGCAGTTCATTCCGCTGTGACCCCCCATGATGAATAAAGGGACTAAGCCAAAGGAAAATGAATGAATGAATGAATGAATAATATACAAATAGCATTACTTCACATGCATATTTATATACAATAAAAATAAATAAAAAAGAAACAAATATATTCTTGTTTTTGTGTTACAATACATAAAAAAGTTGCTATATAATTAATACATTTTGTTATTATAATTATTCTTATTTAGATCATTTTTAAATAATTAAATGATACCTCTGGATATGCCTGAGGAATGTTGTTTTAGGTCTAGTAAATATTGGCCAATACTGACACAAACACAACCATTCTCATATTGTTATGTGCAGTTTGGGATATTGTATAAAAATGCAATAATAAATAATAATAATAATAATATACAAAAATGTATTAATAAAAATAATTTGTTAAAACACTGATGAAGGTCTCATAATGCTCTTCTAAAGCAAATAATTAATGGAAAGCTCCCATGAATCACAGACTACAGACACTTTCTATTAAAATGAACAGATGTTCATTAATAGATTTTACAAAAACACCTTTTATAGTATGGATTTAAACATCGTACTACAATGAACAAAATCTTAAAGAATAAAAAAAACTAATGAGAAAACGTGAATAAAGTACAATGGAAATGTACGTAACAGATAACTCCTTGATGCGCAACAACAACAAAGCAAAGTCATTGCCTTAACAGATCACGTGTTTGATCAACTAGTCAGTGCAGTTATCCAGTCTCAATAAACACAAGCTCTAATGATGTTTTAGCCATTTATAAGGGTCTCCACAAAACATCTGACATCTGCCATATCTGAAATTACCCCCAATACCCTTATTCACTAGTCCCTAAATCAGTTCACTAGTATATTCCATTTGAAGGAGTGAGTGAAAGATGAATGAATTTGTACACCGGAAGGGATGCCATTTTGTTTGTGCTTTGCTGTTTGATAAATCCTTCAGACGAATTCGATTTTCATCTTGATGTAACACATAGTAAGCTAGTTTTTATGAGATTACAAATGAAACAAAGACTTTTGAATTCTGACTTGTATACAAATGTTACTTTAATTTAAAAATATTTTATTTTTTGACTGATAGGATTGTGCTTTAAATGCCATCTTGTTGACAGATGTGGTAATTCATCCTTACGGTGCATTATAGGCATTTTCTAACAGTTGAGTGTACATGGGTTGTAGACTCGTTATTGCTGTGCATTGTAGGTTTGATTGAGTGTGCTTCATAACGTCCGCTATGATTTCGGACTTCGGCTGCTGGGTACATATTTCAGCTACAGCCTTGGTAAAAAGTGTTGTATGTATGTTGTTGACTCTTCTAAAAGCATACAAATGTTTATAATAAGTTTGCAGATATTTAAGAAATACGTTAAGTGAACATACTTGTTTATTTGAAAAACAATGCAAGTCAGTCATTGTCCTTTGAAAATGCTTGCTCAGTGTCAGAATGTCTGTTTTTTTCTCTATAACCCACCCATTGCCAGTTTACTCAGTTTATATTTCAGCACACCAGGATGCCTTGGTGAAAAACACAACATATTTCATTTCAGTCTTTAAGGGTGCTATAATGTATTCGAATGTGACAAGGCAGAAGCAGCCTCAGAAATAGTTATAAAAATCCACATTAGGTAGTTTTTAATTAGCAAATATTAAAATTTTTAAAAAACATTAACTGAGAGGAATTAATTGCAAAGCCATGTCCCAACAACACGCAAAACGGCATGATTCCAGGAGAAGCAATTTGACAGTCTGCAACAGACACAACACTACATTTAACCCTCTACCTACCGCATGGTGCTGCCATATGGCATCATTGTAGCCAATGATGTGCTTTGGTTAAGTCACATGACCTGCAGTGTTTTCTGTTGCGCAATTTATGACAGACTGGCATTTATTGTGAGTAGTTGCGGAATGCAAATGTAAATCGATCAAATGTATGCGTTGCCAAATGGCAACACTGTGCAATAGTGGAACGTGCAATATTGCAATGGGTTAGCTAGCTAGCAAGGTCAGCTGTGAAATTTTAAAGTCGTAACAATAACAACATGAATGCTAATAATATAATTTTAATTAGTTGTATGTTAATGGCATTTGCATTATAGATAAAATCTAGTTTTAATGGCAATACTACTTTTGAATAGATATGAATACAGGGAACAGTGTATAAGGGAGCACCACCATGCTCTATGGTAAGTGAAACAAGAAAAAGACAGAACTGGCTCTTCCTGCAGATGAAAGGATGAGATGGGTTTTAGTGACCATGAGAATGATGCAGATTGGACATTTGATAGAGAAAGTTCAGGTAAGTTAGCTCAGAGGCAGATAAGACAGGTGTAGTATGATATACAAACATTGTTAGCTAGTAGCTTTATTATTCTGATGCATCTGGATATACTAGACTTGTTATTTATTTGTTATAATATTTACTGGAGAAAATATTTACTGTATGTTATATACATGATAATACAATATCATGATTGTTTTCAATAATATTCAGCAATAAAGAATGGAATAAATGAAAGCTGTTGGAATATCCGTTGTTGGAAAGTATGTATAAGGTGTCATTTATAAGTTCTGTGTTAAAGCTTATAATACTGCAACAACAATTAAATCATTTCAAACAACAAAATTATTAATTATAAAGAATGTTTTACAATAGAAATTTCTAAGTTAGATCCACTGTGGGATGTTGTTATTATCTTATTACTTAACATAATTAATACACATTAAACCTCTTTAACATTCGGAAAAGTACTTGCTGATAGACTGATATTTGTTGGGTCACAGCTCTAATAAATGATAAAATGATATTCAAACTCACATTGGTAAAATTTAGTGTCATAGAGTCTAGTGTAGGCTCGATAGTCAGGCACACTCACTCATGTTAGTGTTGTCAATCTGGCAACCTTGCACGTAGTTGTCGTAGGAGGGGCCGGGTGAAGATGTGTTTTGAATTAGGAGTGCAATACCTAGTTCAGCCACTGGGTGTCAATCTTATATACTGCACCTTTAAATGACCTGCTAAATGTTAGATAATATGACAGTGTTAGATATTGCAGTCCATTGCACTTGCATTTGTATTGTTGATCATTTGTGCCAGTTTTCTAGAAATTGACAATTTTATTCTTTTGAATATATAGAATGGAAACAGTGCTTTATTATTCACAAATTAATTAAGGAAGAATAATCCGAGGTGAATTCAAAACATTAGATGCTAACACAGCTAATGTGACAGCACAAACTGCTCAAACAGTACTTTGAAGCTGGATAAAGATCAAACATATGCAAAAGATGCAACATGATAAGATTTTTTCCCCTCCAGTATCGAACAGGTGCAGAAATTTTTTAACATAACTGCCAATGTACTGCTTTTTTTGCAATGTCTCTTTGGTTGCTTTATAATAAACTGATGGCACCCTGTCAGATTCTTGAGTGTGATTTAATCAATTTGCATGAAGCTTTAACATGTTCGGAGTCAGAGAAGAATGATTGAGCTCTGCCTACTCTCAGAGTCAAGGATGCTTGCTGACAAATTTTATCTTCAAGCATGAGTTCATCATTGATTTTTCAGCTAAAGCCAGCCTCTGCAGAAACCAAGAGAGAAACACAATACTCCTACTGAGCCCCTCACACATCCACGCATAAAGGTGCAGTCTGATAATGTAAGACCACAGCCGCTTACGAATGAAGAGCATCAGGGTATCTATGGTGATTCTTTTTTATTCGAAAAAGCCAAGGCTGAATTAGACAGTGGTGTTTAGCTATTTTGGTCAGGGGTTGCACACTAAATGTTTCAAGTGCCGAATGCAAGTAAAATTGGCTTGAGCCAGTAATGAGAATGGAGTTATTTACTTGCCAGTTACTTTATTAGGAACACCTACATAATACACTTTCAATTTAACATCAACACACTTGGGCGGTCCACTCCTGTTTGCCTGATCTGGGCCACAATTAAGCCATAGCAATATCACATATCAGCCAGAATTCAACCAAATGAACCAGAACTGACCCTATTCCAAGCCACAATTTGCTTTTATTCTGGCCCAGATTTGGCCTACACCTTACACTTGCTGGGTTCGCAAAATACAAAATTCCCAGCATGCATTGCAGTATAAGTACATTATATAGCTTATTAATGCTACAGTTTTCATTATTTGCTTTTGATTGTGCTGTTTATGTTGACGTTGTTGATTTTATCACTTTTAGTATCCGTTTTTGTGATGTTTGTGAGTTTTGTTTAATTTGTTAATTGTCACCGTTGTTGAGGTTCATACGATGATTATCGATTGAGAAGCTAAACCATCGAATGTTTTAAACTTATAAACCTTCATAATTCTGTGGCATGTGCAGGCATGTTATTACGTTACTTTAAATAATGGATTAAACATTGGTTAACATCAATGAATTATATTATATAAACATATATATATATATTATTATTATGTTTTAAGATAACTGGGCCACATTTGCCATATCTTCTCTAGGCCTCTTTAGGCTCACAGCCACATTAGCCAGAGCTAACTGCCAAATATTTGCCAAAAGTGGCCCACATATGTTTTAAGATAACTGGGCCACATTTTCCACATCTTCTCTGGGCCACATTAGGCTCACAGCCGCAATAGCCAGAGCTTACACATATGTCTTAAGATAACTGGGCCACATTTGCACTTATCCGTGTGAGCCATTTTAGGTTTAGACTCAGATTACCCTTAAATGACTATGCAACATTTTTGCAAACTGTAGCCAAATTAATCATTTTCCACATGGGCCACATTAGGCTCATATTCAGATTACATTTTGCCATAAGAGCCAAATCTTTGCCTTAAATGGCCCATAAATGAATTTGAATCTTTGGTCCCCCTTTGCCATTGTACAGGTAGGCCACTTTAGGCTCACATTAATTTTGTCTGGGCTGAAGAAATACCACCAGTGCCGCATAACTGCCTAAAGTGGCCCACATTCGTATGCTATCTGAGTCTAGCCTCAGTTACAGATATCACATCCCTTGAAAACTGCCTGATCATCTGATTTTAAGGCACACAAAATAAACATTAAACAAAACATCAGGAGCTTTTACAGGACTTCAAGGAGACATTTGTGCTGTTTTAATTATTGACTTGAAACCAAAAGCAAACTCCCATTTTTGAAGCAGAAAGCTGTCGTTTACTGTGTTTACTTGGACAGCACAATCTATTGTTTCAGCATTGACATTGTGATGTGCACATGTGGAATATCAAGTATGGGTAGGCTTGTGAGGATTTCCAAAAATGTATTACATCACAGTTATAAACTATTCCATAAAAAAGTATTTAGTAATGTAATCCAAGCACCACAATATCAAAGTAATGTAATCTGATTATTTTTGGATTGTTAATGGAGAATGTTATATGTATTCATAATAAATGGGAAATTGTTATGATTTTTGATAATTGTTTAGTGCTTATATATAACATACAGTATATAACACACACAACCACATACATATTTATATACATATTTGTTTACATGTGTGTGTGATACAAAATAAAA
The DNA here is from genome assembly GCA_903798205.1 of Danio tinwini. Lineage (NCBI taxonomy): Eukaryota > Metazoa > Chordata > Actinopteri > Cypriniformes > Danionidae > Danio > Danio tinwini. The sequence continues at coordinate 9,927,940 of CAIGQZ010001345.1, read as the reverse complement.
CAAAATATATTTTTTAAATGCTGACCTCATCATATTTTAATAGTTATTGAATACAATATACTCAGTGAATTGTTCTTCATAATTTAACTAATCCATGATGTAGCCTAAAGCAAAACACAGTTGCACTGGTCAGACAGGGTTGATCTATAAACCTTGTCGCACATGTAATGGGATTTAGAAACAATAAACAATGTAATTATGTGAACAGCATTGCGCACTCTGTACAAACTGGCACAAACATACAGTACCATCTCATGAATGAGCTTAAACAGACACAATCATTTATCAGAAGTTATGAGATAAAAATTGCATAACTGTAATGTATTGTATAAAATAATGGAATATGAAATAGACATTTGCAACTGACAGGGAATATTGCTTGACTTTGTATTCTACAAAAGATTGCAACATCATTTTCAGAGTCATATGTAAAGGAAAATGTTTTTATCTGAATAATAATAATCAATGCTTTATTTAGAAGACAGCATTAACAGATAACTTAGCAACATGTGGTGCATACACTGCCAGACCACCTAAAAATGGAGGACACTGTACACTGCATATCCAGTCCATTTACTCACCAATGAGAAAAGCAATACACAGGCATCAAATATAGGCCCTACATCTTATAACCCAACAGCTTTTTAGAAGTCTTCTTGCCTCCATAATAATAATAATAATAATAATAAAGTTGAATTTTTTTCCTATTTCACAGCCTATACATACTATTGTAGCCATAAAAATGGTTCAGTTTTACTTTAATGACAAAGTGAACTAGAAGGCCACTTTACCCTCCCAGCAAGACCTTTATATGTCTAGAGAGACAATAAAGCCACCTCTTCTAACCACTTCTGTCTAGCCAAGCTACAGAAAACTGAACACCAGAACAGCACAGTACAGCAAACAATTGTGTACCATGCCATACTCCCTTCTTAGCTTTCCTTAACTGCAATATCAATGTAAGACTTATATTTATTTGACAATACCCTACCTTTTTATTTTACATTCTCTGTCAAAGAAATATTTATATGAAATTACCCCATAATTTACTTACCCTCAAGCCAAAGCTATCCTTGTGTGTATCCAACTTTTTTTCTGTAATACGAACGCATTTGGAGTAGTTTTACATTTTATCCTGACTCTTCATGCTATATGATGATGTTGGGCATTGACTTTTATTTTAAAGCTTTCAAAAGCATTGCAATTTTTATACAATACTGTAAGGTTTCTACACATTTTTTTGAAACTACATTAAAATCATATACACAGTGAATGGCTTCAGTGTGAATAAATTATGGGATAATTAAAATTTTGGGTAATTAATCTGGCCCTGTTCTATTTGAACCACGCCTTCACTTAGAAATTTGCCTATTTTCATGCATTTCATTCAAACATCTTTGTTGGTTAATGATGTTGTCCCGTGTGATAGGTGTGATAGATGCTTTTTCTGTCACCAAAAAAGGAGATTTTTCCAGCAAGCGAACAATCTTCTACATGATTGACTAAGGTTAAACAGTTGATTTATGTACATTTCGTAAAATTTTCACTTTACAATCTTTTCACAGTGTGCCTGAACTCATAGTTTATTACTATAAAAATATGTCATCATAAAAGTAAACTATATTCTGTGAATGTGAAAATGGTTTCACTTCCCGAAGCCTGCTCCTGATAGCCATAACAGACGGACAGGAAACATCTCCTGACACATTTCACCTGGCCCTGACACATCATACGGTAAACTGCAGCTATTCGTCTGTCTTGGCTCCCAGCTTTCTGTCTGCAACTTAATGGTTAACAATAGAGCAGACGCTGAGCAATAGTTTCCACCCAGGAAAAACGGTGAGAGACAGATAAGAGAAACCAAAGCATGGAGGAAGGGAACATAATGCAATGGAGTCCCTAGGTGCCAATTTGGCCATCTGACTCCTCCCTTTATCTAATAATGCATTTTAAAGGGAAGAGTTCTCCTCATAACTTTGCAATTACACTCTCATCTGCTTGTAACAGGTCTGAGAGGAAGATTGGCGGTGAGATGTGTTGTTTTGCTTTTAGTTGATATCTGAGTAACTCCTGTACTGATGCATTTGTTCTGTTTTATATTCCTTCATATTCAAATTTGCACAGTAGTTTCCAAAAACACATATCTTTTGAAACTGAAAATAGTATTTATTTATACAGTATGTTTTACTGGGTCTATTTTAGTAAATTTTTCACTGATCTGTCTGTTAATAAGTTAATCTTGACAGGTTAATAAAAACCCAGACTGGAATACTAACTGAAATAGATTCAGCAATATAAATCATCACAAAACAATGAACAAGTTGGTTGGACACAGCAGCTAGTGTTTTTAAAGGTAATTATGCATAAATACATTTAAATGCAGAAAGATGCAACTGACCAATCAGAATGAAGTAATTAAAAGTGACAAGTATAACAAATTTTGGTCAAATGGCCCAATGGAAGTTACTTGAAAATGCTACATTTTCCAAATATTTTGAGAAATTACTTTTGTTTAGAACCTTTACATTTACAGTGGCATTATGTCACTTAAAGGGCACCTATTTTACCCTTTTTACAAGATGTAAGATAAGCCTTTATGGAGTGCGCTATTACTCCTGGGGGACATGGCTCGCCCTGGCTCGATAAGCGAGGGAGATGGCATTCACTGTTCAGTGGGCCAACCTCTGTTTACATACGGCACTTCCCTTCTACCGATCACCGTAACATATAAAGAGCTGCTCAGAGGATCTAAGCTCTGAGTACGGTCCGTTATAATGCGCAAAGCGCGAACAGGACACAGCAATAAAGGGGCTGGGTCTGCCTCCTCCGTGGGCAGCGCTTGCAGGCTCACTACATAGTCTAAACGAGCGCTGTAGGAACCTAGGGCACCTAGGTGGGCCGGGGTCTCAGGTAAACGTGAGAGTGGCACAAAATGCTGGCACATTCGTAGATGGTGTTAACCACCTAAACAGTAGGTCACTTAAGTCCTCCGCGCTCCATCTATGGGCCACACGTGAGGTTCCATAGATCTGGGCACGGGTGCCAAACGGTGCCTGTCCCCAAAGAAGAAGTTTCTTCCAGGGGACATGCCAGGGAGAGGCCATCACGAGGAGAGAGCTGTAATACAGGTTTGATTGAGCCCGAGAGGCGCAATGTATAGACCTGTTCCTCATCCTCCCTGACTTTACACAGCATCTGTGCGAAAAGATACACTGCCAACAGCTCCAGGCAGTTAAGATGCCAATGCAACCAGGTTTCTACCACGGAGCCACAGCTGCATGCCCGCAACACACGGCCCCCCAGCGCGTACTGGAAGCATCCGTCAAATGACGACATGCCTGGACACTTGTTCTAGAGGCCCGCTGGCCTGTAGAAACACAGGGTCCATCCAGGGCGCGGCGACACATCGGAGTAACAGTCACCCGGTGCGCGCTCGCGTGCAATGCGCGTCTTGGGACCCAATCGTTAAGCCAATGCTCAAGTGGTCACATATGGACCATCCGAGCGGCGAGACAACGGCTGCGGATGCCATATGCTCCAGGAGCCTCTGAAATAATGTCAGTGGGACCACAGTTTCCTGTTGAACTCTCTCAGACAGGCCAGCATCAGCTCGGCGCGCTCTTGGGGGAGGCGCGCCGTCATGGTGATCGAGTCCAGCTCCAACCCGAGAAAAGAGTTGCTCTGCACGGGGGCGAGGCTGCTCTTTTCTCAGTTGACTTGAAGCCCCAATAGGTCGAAATGCCGAAACACCCTGTCTCTGTGTGTAATCAATTAATCCCGCGAGCGTGCTGAAATCAGCCAGTCGCTGGTACATTTGAGTATGCGGCTGCCCACGAGCCGAAGCTGGGGGACCCTTCGCGAGCTTGGTGAAACCCGCGGAGACAGAGAGAGCCAAAAGGGGAAGACTGCCAGGCTCGACTTCAGACGCAAACCGCAGAACTGACGATGGCGTGGAAGTATGGAGACATGAAAGTACACGTCCATCAGGTCTACTGCTGCAGACCAATTCCGAGGACGAACGCACCGGAGAATGCGCTTCTGCGTAAGCATTCTGAACGGCAGCTTGTGAAGCCAGCGGTTCAAACACGCAGATCGAGGATTGGCCGTAGCCCACCACTCTTTTGGGTACAATGAAGTACGGGTTGTAAAACCCGGTCTCCATCCCGGCTGGAGGGATCGGCTCGATTGCATCCTTCGCCAGGAGGACAGCAATCTCCTCTCGCAAGACAGGGGTGGACTCAAGGCTGACCCTGGTGAAATACACACCCGTGAACTTGGGAGGCCGTTTCGCGAACTGAATCGCGTAGCCGAGTCTGATCGCGCGGATAAGCCATTGCGATGGGCTGGCCCACGCTAACCAGGCAGGCAGAGCCCCCACAAGTGGCTTCGTCCGCTCGATCGCTGACGTACCAATGGTGGGGCAGCGCGGAGTGGGTGGGCTCAACCGGGGAGTGCTGGGTCCCGCAGAAGAGCTGGAGGCGAGAGATTCAATCTCGTCTTGCATCAATACTCCGGAGGGGGGGCTGGGAGGGGGAGAGAAAGGAGACCGTTCTCTCACGCTCCGCGAGTCACTGGCGAAGTGCACCGATCCTGCGAGCTGGAAGCCATAGCGTCCCAGACTGGCAGTGTTCGGGCTGTCATATCCGGGTAAGAGGAAAAAATGCTCTTTCTCTGGGTATTCCATGGCATTTTAACGCCGTTAGATGAAGAGCCCCGCCCTCCAGCGGGGAAAGAGCAAATTCGCTCCGCTCCAGATGACCCGTCTCAGGGACGCTTCGCGGTCCATTTACTGAACTTAGCGGCGCCCTGGGGCGCTGGTTGCCTGCGAGTTGCTCGGCGCAGCCGCTTGGCCAGAGGTGCAGGCGGGGGCAGTGAAGCAAAGCCACAAGCGAGCACCCTCGGCGAAAAGCAGTGGATGTGGATGGCTCTGCAAGAAGGAGCGGTTTTAAGATCCCACCGAGAGATGGTATACCCATCGCCTCCGACTGCTCGCTCACCGGCGTGAATTTCTGTGCGAATTCACTGACGGTGTCGCCGAACAGGCAAGCCTGGGATATGGGTGAGCTAAGAAAGCGAACTCTGACAGCATCACGCATATCGACCAGATTTAGCCCGAGGTGGCACTCCTGGGCCACTAATGTGACCATCGTCCTTCTCAGGAGCACACACAGCCGACTTTTAGTCGGTTGCGGTGCGGAGCTTAATCCTGGGTCGGAACCATCCCCGCGCAGCTGGGCCAGCAACTGCGCTAGGTAGCGCTGGTAGGTGGCCACAGCCAGCATGGTGAGGGCGAAGGCGCATGCAGCGTACTGTGCACATCCAGGAAGAAGGGGACGTGGAGCCTTAGAAGGTCTTGCCTTCTTTATATCCTCCACATCACACCCCTCTAGTCGATCTGGTCGCGGACTGGGGGATAAACCATCTCCAGACCCACGACCGAAGCAGCCTGGGAACGCACGGCCGCAAAGTCTGCTTCTGGATTCGACACCGCGCTCATCATCCTGGAGGGAGAGAGCTGATTCGTATCCTCATGCGACAATGACAACCAACCCTCCAAGGATGGTGAGGATGGAAGCGCACGCAGATCGGGCAGAAAAAAGTGCCCTCCAAGACTGCGTGGGCTTACTGCGCACTTCCAGGAAGAAGGGGACAGAAGGCTTAGAAGGTCTTGCCTTCTTATATCCTCCACATAACACCTATCTAGTCGGTCTGGCCGCGGGGCTGGGGGAAAAACAATCACCAGACCCACGGCCAAAACAGCCCGGGAAAGCACGGCCATCATGTCTGCTTTTTAGATGCCAACGCCGCGCTCTCCGCCCCGGAGGGAGGGAGCGAGCGGGTTTGCATCCTCATCAGACACTGACAGCCCATCCTCTGATGCAGCGATGAACATCTGATCCTCTGTGTCATCAAGTGAGAGGGCGACCATCCGAGGGTGGATCGCTTCTCTCACCTGAAGCTTGGATGTTTATATATTGGTGTGTCCATGCATCTACTAATCTGAACAAGCTGAGCTCAAGGCTACACAGCTGGGCAGATTAATCTGTCTACAGCAGCTGGGCTCCAGGCCTGAAGGCTTGCGGTGGAGCGGAGCCACGTGGCCTTAGTTCTGGAGAAGATTAGATACAGTGAGAGTCTTACCACCATAACCACAAAGAGCAGGTCTGGGCCTTCACTGCCTCAACATATTAAAGCTATTAGGAAAACCTGTTTTACTTTCTCCAATCACTCATTGTACAAGCAGCTGCAGACCTACAACCAATGACCCACAATCTGACACTGTAATTCTTAAACACCAGAAAAGGGGCAACTTAAAATCTCTGAGGTTATGGAGAGTAGAAGGGAAAGTGCTGTCTATTACTGTCATATATCTCTGACCATACTAATGGTAACCAATAAAAGTACCTCTGTAATGCTCAACATGCTCTGGCACAAAGCAATGCATGCATTCGATTACAATATCAAGGTTTTTACTTTTTTGTGTATTTTTTCTTTCTTATTTTAGTGAATATTTACTTTCCTTTTAAGGTTAAAGTGAGTTTTCAGTACAGGTATAGAAATCTATGACACAAACAAGCTTTTTAATGCTTTACCAAGCATGGAAAGAGTCGGTTAGGCTAACAAGTACATTTCCAAGAAATCAATAATGCATCAGATAAACATTTAACAGAAGAGATGCAATTCATGCTCAACTTCACAAACCAACCGCAAAAGGTCAAAACAATATAACGAGCTAGATAACTGTCTTGTGGAAAAAAAAACATCAATCTAGAGCAGATTCATAGTAAGGCAGATGTGGAGGAGTGCATACTGTATGCTGACCTGACAGACAGAGTGAAATCTCCTGGGTTGCTCTTGCTGGGTCGCGCTAGAAAGCTGCCATGGACGCCCCGTGTCAGGAGGAGGTGTTCTGCCTCGATCCCAGTGATGTTAGGATGAAACCACCTGAAAGAAAGCAAAATGACTTGATAAGCAAAGATGATGATTAACAGCTAACATTAATTAGTGCAGTGGTTCTCAATCCTAGAACTCGCAACCACCACTCTCTACCTTTTCATATCTTTCTAGTTTATCACATAAATTGATTTAAATAACCAGCTTGATAGCAGAGAGCTCCATAAAGGAACTGTGATTAAATTGATATGTTCCCTATAACGTTCAACGCTCTCAAAGTATACCTCATTTAAAAACAAATATTTGTACTACACTGTTTGCAGCATCTTCAGACAAAACTTATTGCAGAAGCATAAATGTTATTTTAAGCTTAATCAAGAGATTTCCATAAAAGTAAAGTCTATCGCACTGTGAAACCCTTAACATGCATCTTTTGAACTGGAATCATGGCAGAATATTGTGTGATATAAACTTTGCAGAGCCCTTAGGTTTGAATGAAATGAAACGGAACTCTGCAGCATTAAGAAGAGCATTCCTTTAACTAATGGCCCAGCATACCACGAGCAGGATGCTAGAATGCTAAGGTGTTCACCAATGATCAAAATGTGCAAAAAAAAGTTTCTGTATTGCATTTAACTGGTCAAAGCGACAAAACCATTTATGATATTGAGGTATTTACACTGGCTTCCAGTTACATTCTGAATATTTTTTACAGTCTTATTACTTGTTTATAAACCACCAAATGGCCTAGGACCTGTATACATGCTTACTGAATACGAACCTAAAAGATCACTCAGATCACTACTGTAGGATCGCGTAAGTTACTGTAGAAATTCCAAGAGTTCATTCAAAGCAGGGTTAATCTGCATTTATTTTTTTGCCCCCTGCTGTTGGAATTAGCTTTCAAAAATTATCAAATGTGCTCCAATATTAGGCATGTTCAGATCAAGACTTAAAACACATCTGTTTAGCTCTGCCTTTACTGAATGACTGTGCTACATCCGACAGTGCTACAGCACTGTGCTATTTCTGACAGACCTGTGATTTTGTCTTTCTTTTTTCATTCCTTTTAAACTTTTTTAAAGACATTTTTAATAATGTTTTATTCTTTGTTATTTCTTATATTTGTTGCATTTCATGTTTCTTTTAATCTGGTTAATGTAAATAATTTTGAATTACCATTTTGTATGAAATGTGCTACATAAATAAACTTTCCTTGCCTTCCAAAAAAATCATTATTTATAATAATGCTCTTTTTTGCAACTTTTTATACATCAAAAAGTTTTCAAAAAAGAAAAAAGAAAAATAAAAATCACAAAAAAGTGATTCATGTCCATAACAATATAGAGCCATTTCTGAAGGATTATGATTCACTGAATACTGAAACTGAATGACCATTTACAGTTTTTTTTTACCAAAATCATCTGTATAATTCTATTACAGATAAATATTCATATATGCGCATAACAATAACTGCAGATGCATGTTGAAAGTGTTCTTGTAAGGACAGTTTGCCACACAAAAAACAGTGGTTATTTGCTTTATGTTTCTGTTTTACAGTTCAGAACAAAGTAACATATTTTGAAAAATGATACCAATGTCTTCCATTTTTTTCTAGTATGGAAGTAATGGCTACAGTTTTTCACATTCTTCAAAATGTCTTTTTCTTTCAACAGAAGAAAGAAACTCAAACAGGTTTGGAACATGTGAGGGTAAATTATGACATTCAAAAAAAATTTTTTTTTGCTTGTTCAAACTACTTATTTAAAATGATCTGAAACAACACAATTCTTGAGATTTCATTGCGACAACTTATTTTTTTTATGTTTAATCCACATAAATTTGTTAAAAGTGTTAAGTTAACCTAATCAATTTGTGTTGGGACAACATGAACGAATTGTGTGGAAGCCTGCATTTTTTACAGTGCAGAATGTGATTTTTTTTTTACTATCCAGAAAATCACATTTTAAAAAAAATCGCTACTATTTATTTCTAGAGTATTTAGGGCTAAAAAAAATTTCTATAATTTGTTTTATACATCTGACCTTTGACCTTTGTTTTAATTTGCTGTCATTTATAACTGACTTTGTTCCATTAGGGTTGTTGGAAACTTGTCTGAAACTTCACACATTCAAATACATTTTCTCTGTCTAGAAAGAAGTCAATCAATGTCTTAGTGTTTCAGAAACATGTCAAAAACTTTATTTATGTTAAATTTCTTATTTATAAAAAAAGTTTCTTATAGTCAGTCAAATGTCTGTTTAAGGAGCATATCAACAGATATTAAGCTGACAGTCTATTAATACTCAAATAGACCATCAAAATAAAGTATTCTCCTTTTTTGCAGCGAATGTCCTTCCAGCTGCAACCCACAACTGGGAAACACCCATACACAGCCATTCACACACACACACACACACACACACACACACACACACACACACACACTCATTCGCTACAACCAATTTAGCTTATTAATTTCACCTATAGAGCATGTCTTTGGACTGTGGGGGAAACCGGAGCACCCAGAGAACACTTACGCCAACACAGGGAGAACATGCAGACTCCACACAGAAATGCCAACTGGCTTAGCCATGACTCGAACAAGCGACCTTCTTGCTGTGAAGCAACAGTGCTAACCACTGCGCCATCATGCTGCCAGAAGTGCAACTTTTTTTTTTTTCAAAAATACTGTAAAAGTGTCTTCATGTTAAAAACCAGAACAATGTTAAACAGTGTTTTAAAGATATAGGTTTGTTTCAAAAACAATAGTGTAACATTGTCTTTTCACAAAAAAGTAGTGTAAATGTCTTTTTCAATAACAGTAGCTTAACTAACTAACTAAAACTTACTAACATCAACCTAGAACAACATGAAAACTCTAACACTGCCTCATAGTACTGAACCCCATTGACAGCTACACACACACTGTAAAAAAGCAGGGTTCCACACAATTGAACATAAAAAAAGTTGTCCCAATGAAATCTCAATAATTGTGTTGATTCAGCTTATTTTAAATAAGTAGTTTGAACAAGCAAAAAACATTTTTTTTTGAGTGCAGGAAATATGTATCTCCAAAAGGACTTTTGTTATTTTTACATGACGCACAGACTTTTGTGCTTTTGAATTATTGTTTTTCTAAAATGTGAATAAAAAAATTACAAATTTTTTTAGAAATCATCCTAAAATGTACAATATATTTTTTTTGGTTAAGATTTTATATAAATTTCATAGTTAAAAATGAACCCACCATCTTGCCTTGAGAGCACATCACCTAATGTGAGATGATGTCTCATTTAGTTTGTGTTTTCTAATTGGCTGTAAATGGAAACTATCTTTTAGTTTTATTGGCTAAAGGAGATGTCATGTGACATTACTACAATTTTATTATACTGGTTAAATATCATTAGTGTTTTTAAAATGGAATTTTCTTTAGAGTTTTTTTTATAAATGACGATGCCCTATTAAGGGTTAAAGAATACAAACAGTATGTAATCTCCGCAGCTAGAGGGCGCATATTCACAACAAACAAAAACAGCAGAGCTTTTATTATGCTATAGTTGACCAGTTCTGATTCTTCTGCTGGTGTTCACATGTGGAAACAGCAGCACTGTTTTTTTCATACTCATTTTAGGATTCTGTTATAATGCTGCCCTGTTTAGTCTAATAAAATGCACAAAACATAAAATCGTCTTTGTTGTTTCCCTGTTTTCCATAAAACTAAACCAGAAATCGAGGGTGTGACATGGTCTGTGTCACTTGTTAGAATAGCTTATTTCTATTAATTTGAATTGATTTCTTCAAAATATTTAAAATAAATGCAAGTAAATAGGTTAGAATATTATAACACTGTTTTAGTGTTTTTTGGATATTTTAATAAAACAAACATATTCAATAAGCATCCCATAGATCAGGGTCTTTGGCTCCTCCCCTTTCACCCACCCATCATTAAGCAAGATTATCCACATGTATATTTGTGTCCAATTTCACAGTGAATGCCAGTTGTAATCAGTTATGAAGTGCTGTGTTTGAAATGTAATTTCTTAATCCTCCAGGGTTGACTGGGGGGTGGAAGGGGACGAGAGGTCATGTGTAATCTGGGCTAGTGTTATGCCCCAGCTGTCCGGCAACCCATAGCCTGTCTGTTCCTGCACCGGCTCCCTCACGTGAGTGTGCTTTGTGAATGGCCGTCTAGGGGTCAGGAGTAATTTTATCTGCATGCATTTTCTGAATGTGTCTGCCTGCTTGGGGCCCCCATGTCTTAATCTCACTTTAAATGACCACACACACAGGTCACTTACTGTACTTTCATCTAGACAGAACTCTGCAAGTATGACCACATGGTGTAAGTGCTGCTACATGCACTACCATTCAAAAAAAGTTTTTGTAAGTCCCTTATTATCATCATCTAAGTCAAGTTTATTTGATGAAAAATACAGTAAAATAAAATATTTGTGTGTAATATTGTTATATTTAATTGTTATATTGTCTATATTTTAATATTTTTTGAAATGTAAGTTGTTCCTTTGATTGCCAAGCCTGTAACATGTAATTTTGTGAATTATGCAGTTAGAAAATGTATGTTATGTAATATTACAAATATAAATAATATTATATTTTCTAAGTTTCTATTTTAATATATTTATTTTAATACAAATAATTTATTTCTGTAATGGCAACGCTAGATTTTCAGCATGAAGTTTTCAGTGTCATATAATACTTCTGAAATCATTTTAACATGCTGATTTTTTTTATTAATATCATCTTTGAAAAGAGCTGTGTAGCCTAAATTTATAAATAAAGTTTATAATTTTAATGCATCATTGCAGAAGAAAAATATTAACATCTCAAAAAAGAAAAATCCAGACCAACTAGGGCTGCATGATATTGGAAAAATAATATGCAATATTTTATATTTCTGTGATTAAATATTGTGCTATAAAGATAATATCACAATATGACTTAAGTAACTGTTTGGAAAGAATTCATCATTTTACATTGATTGGGATGATTTTGTAGAGGAGGGCATCTGCATAAAATATCCAAACATACTCAAAAATGACAATAAAAAAACTAAATAAACAGCACTTGATGGAATCGAATAATATTAAGTTACAGAAATTTAGTTATCAAATCGAAAATAATACTGTATAGTCTTAATTTTTAAAAAATAATTAAACAGTTATTCTTTGTTAAAGCGGGAAAATTAATTTTTCGTGTGCCCCTAATGTTGTAAATTTGTTTTATATCTTACAGTTGCAAGCCTTAAAAACACATCCAAGTAAAAATATTTCACACTAATTAGATTCTTCACACCATTAGATTTACAATGACTACAAAAATCATGTGTACTGAACTGTGGTTCTGGTTAATTATAACTTATAATTGCAACTTGACATTCCAGGTTCTGTGATTTGACTATTGCAGATGCGCACATTGCGATATCGATGCTGAAACAATATATTGTGCAGCCTAAGACCAAACTATTGAGTGTTTGGTCTAACTACACTAAAGGAAAAAAACAATAAGTAATGTACTTCTTTCACAAAATTTTGCACTTAGCTTAAGTAAATATTATTTTTTAGTTTACTTTTTCAGTACTCTATTTCACTGTATACTCACTGTAGTACAGATTAAACCATGCTTTTAAAGTGTATATCTTGTTACAATCTATATGATAACATACCCACACAACACATGCAATAAGGTACCTAAAAGTAACTGATCAAAGAGAGCTCAATGCTGCAGGTATACCCACTGACTGTAACAGTCAATGTTTTGATGGCGACAGGCAGTGAGTATCAATATGATACAGTATGCTGAGTGGAAAATTAACCCAGGATGTCATAAACCTAAAAAGTCACAATGCAACTGGGTAAATACAATGAAAAAACATGAAAATGGGACCACAAGTATAGGAAAGTTTTACTCAAGTTTATTACTTTTTTTTCAAACAATTACTAAAACAGTTCCAATTACCATTATACAACTTTAAGTTCAAGTTTTAATTTCTTATAAGGTTAAATTGAGTACTAATATAGAATATACTTTATTCTTGACTGAACAAAATTAATAGAAATGATTTTTTGTATCATTAACAATGTATGTAATATGTAAATCATTTGATACAATGTACATATTATGTACATACATACTTTTACAGTATATTGTACTTAAGGCTGGGTGATCGATATACCTCCCACAACCCCACTGACCCCCCCCCCAAAAAAAACTAACAAAACAAACAAAAAAAAAAACATTACAATTTCCCAATTGCATAACTGTAATATATGTTAAATATTCATGTACTTTCCATGTTTGAATACGAAAACTAATCTATATTTGTTTCACATTTTTTATCCTGCTCAGTGTTGTTCGATTAAACAAAGTTGATAGCTAAGGTTGTAAAAAGTGGGTTTTGACTACCCCACTTTTTATGTCACATTTTCATGACTTTCTTACATGTACAAAAGGCGAATATAACTGTGAAATATAAGTTACATCTAAAAAAACACATTAAACAGAGCAAATAGCATTTAAAAATATTTCCTAACTATATATTACGATTTATTTTAAAGCCCTTAATGTAAAGTTTGACTCATTGGATTATGCACTTTCCTTATCCTGTGCTCCACTTTTTTTCAGATGTACTTCTATATTGCTTTTTGATATAAACGATACTGCCTCATAGCATATTGTTTTACAAATATATAATAATATATTTTACAAACTCAATATACTACCCAGCCCTATTTGTACTTATCAGGGTATATGCATGAATCCTACATGCAATTTCAATATCTTTTTAAGACTTTTAAAGACCTTCTCTGAATATTTAGTATAAAACCTTTATCTTACAGTTTCTCAATCGCTTTGGTGCATTTCTCACAACACTATTTATGTTTGCTTAACAGGTAATGCATTTCTCAAAACAATTAGTACAAACTGCAAAATCTAGTGGATAACCTGCAAAAGCGTGTCACTTGTTAAAAATTGATAGCTCATAGTTCAAAAGCAAGTATTCATGTCATTGAAGGTGTCAGTGTCATCAAGATAAAAAAGTCCTGACACCACAGTTGGAAGGAATGGAAAACTGCTACTATGAAGTGCACAAATGACTAATTGTTTTGAGAAATGCATTAACTGTTGTGCAAATGTAAATAGCATTGTGAGTAATGCACCAAAGTGAATGAGAAAAACTGTATTTGCACAGCCATTTGAAAACTACAGTAAAGTTAGACATTACTGTATTTAGTGAGGTATCTAAGACACTTAATATATATGTTTCACATTTGTACTGCATTTGCTCTTTGCAATTATAATTTATTCACAGCATTGTACAAAAGAATAAATACAGCCTCATTTACAACAAACATAAACTCCCTTTGGGTAGAGCTGTGCACAACTGTAAACAATATTGGAGTACATATTGGAACTGAACCTACAACATAGTTGTTGAACTTACACATTGTTCAATTTATAAGACATTTTCAGAAAAAAAAGGATTTTTAAAAATAAAATTAGCTTGACAGTTTTTGACAACTAGTTCAACATTTTTGTATGTAATGACTCAAGTAATAAAATGAGGACTATTAGTTTGATATGGAATGACTATTCAGCACCCACGAGTTTAGTTAATTTTGACTGACATGACATAAGCAAATGGTAATGTTATAAACAGCAGAGAGTTGTATGAAAGCAATTGATGGATGTCCAAAAGCATTTGCAAATTGTTGAAAGGAGTGAGAAACTGCTACTATGAAGTGCACAAATGACTAATTGTTTTGAGAAATGCATTAACTGTTGTGCAAATGTAAATAGTGTTGTGAGAAATGCACCAAAGCCACTGAGAAAAACTGTAATAAAGAGTTGTTAATAAACAGTTGTAGTTAAATAAATTAATGGAGCACAACCGCGCAACATAACTCAGATAAACTCAAAAGAAACAAAGCTTTAAAGAATAAATAATGCGGTAGTTTTCAGTGACAGGCTTCAGCCACTGTTTAAACTCGTCTTTCTCGATGCAAATTTATGTTTTCCCATATTGCCATCTGCTTTGCTCTATGGTTTCGCTACATGGAGAGCGACACATCACCTTCCTGCGTTTGTCACAAATTATGTGACATCACCGACATCACCCGGACAGAGGAGCTTGGCCGGATGTGCCCTGCCCGAACCAATCGCGTGGACTTAGGAAAATAAATATATTTATGCTTTTTTGGAGTCAAACACTTTTTATACTTTTTAAGACCCCGCAGACACCCTGCTTATATAATTGCTGCTGATTACCTCTGTAATTAATATAATTAACTACAATGTAAACCTTAAATCAAAACAATGGTTGTTAATTTGTTATAGTATAAGTATGCTGTAGCTGAATCCATCAAAATGACTCCAAATGTAGAAGTAATTGGTCAGAGACTGATTGAAGATTTCTGAAAAAAAAATTCAGTGGATTAGCTTGCAAGAATTAATTGTTCAACTTAAGAGAATTATTTTTTTTTTTTTTTGGTGTTTAACAGGTGACGCGGTGGCACAGTGGGTAGCACATTCGCCTCACAGCAAGAAGGTTGCTGGTTTGAACCTGAGTCAGTTGGCATTTCTGTGTGGAGTTTGCATGTTCTCACTGTGTTCGCGTGGGTTTTCCTTCGGGTGCTCTGGTTTCCCCCACAGTCCAAAGACATGTAATACAGGTGAATTGGGTATGCTAAAATTGACCGAATGAGTGTGGATGTTTTCCAGTGATGGGTTGCAGCTGGAAGGGCATCCGCTGCGTAAAGCATATGCTGGATAAGTTGGCGGTTCATTTCACTGTGGCGAACCCAGATTAATAAAGGGACTAAGCCGAAATGAAAATTTATGAATTAATGAATGGTTTAACAAGACATAATAGTATATAATACAACATAGGAAAAATTACAGACTGTATTAGTTTTCTTATTTTTCCACTTTCCCCATAAAATAAAATAAATAAAATTTATGAATTGTAAACAAACATATCCTCTGAAAGAAAAAATAAATAAATTAATAAAAAATAAAATAAATAATACATAATAAAAAATGTAATTAAAAACTAATAATTGAGAAAGTTTACAATAAAAGAATAAAAAAGAAAAGAGTTTGCATTAGGAAGTTAATATTTCCTCTTTCCAATTATTTACTGTGTAGTAGAACTGATATCAACTGAACAGGGTAAGCCTTTGATATAGTCTAAAACAGGATTCCAGGTCTTGCAAAAAGATTTAGGAGATCCTGCAAGTAAACATCTTAACTTCTCAAGTCTTATGCAACTAAAGTTTTCTCTGATCCACATATAATGGAGGAATCACCTGTTTCCATTTGATAAGAACAGCTTGTCTAGCTAAAAGAGTAGAAAAAGCAATAACCTGGCGAGATCCAACAGTCAAGTCAAATCTCTCTGAAATACCAAATAGGGCTGTCAAGGAGTTCTAGATTTATGATAATAACTTCATTAAGTGTATCAAAAAAACTGGACCAGAAATTTGTCAATTGAGGGCAACTCCAGAACATATGTAGATGGTTAGCAGGAGACTGCTTACAGCGATGACAGGCATCACTTCTATCAGGAAATTTTTTTTGTTAATTTGGCATTGATTAAATGAGCTCTATATGGAGCACCTTACATTGCATTAGGCCATCTCTGGCGCATATAGAGGAGGAGTGAACCATCTTTAAAATATCTTCCCATTGTTCTTCCGCAACACCAACACCAAGGTCATTTTCCCATGAGAAAAACCATAGGATTTACATTTAGTGTACTTATTAAATGATAAATTGCTGATATTAAATGTTTCACCTATAGAGATTTTAAGAACGTAATATGAAGTGACCCCAAACATTTTAACAATGTACACATTCTGCTCTCAAATAATAATCCTATATTGCTAAATAATGTTATAATAATGCACTATAATACACAGTACCCAGGCCATCAGTTCATCCTCATTATTGAGTCCAGTGGTGAATAACTGCAAACGGCTCAACGTTTTCCACAGAGTGCCTCATATGCTGTGGAAAGATTAACTTGTATTTAAAACCAGAGGTCTTAATGAACAGCTGTGCGCATTATGTTTTACCCTGATACTGTGAGTCTAAACTTGAAGCATTATTTTCCCCTCCATATTTCTATGGAAAGTTAGCAAAGCATCACTCACTTCCTGCAGTTCTTCTCACCACAGAGGAAGTGTGATAAACCTGACGCTTTAAAGCTACCTGTGAGCATGACTAATGTCTGTTTCACTGTTTAGAAGGGATGTTGAGAGACTCTTTCCCCTCTCACCATGACTTACTGATTCTATGTTTGTCAAATCTGCTATATTTTCCCCTCCTGTCACATCATCACTATGCATGGTCACTAACTTCCCGGTCTTTTGTCAAGTTTGCCACCGAAGCCAAAATATTCAAATGCATTTGAATTAATAATTCATTGGCATTTCTGTCAGCACTTTTCCTCCTGACAATGACATTCAGAAAGGCAAGCTCTAGCAAGTACTAAATGTCCTGGAAACACAGTTGTATTTAAACATAAATTGCTGAATTTCAAATAATAAAAAAAACACATATAATTCATGCTAAAAATAAAAAAGACAGTGCTCAGCATAAATGAGTATGCCCCATCTTGAAAATAAATATTTTTATCCATTTCTCAGTGAATATATTCTAGTGCATTTGAACAAAACAGATTTATTAACCTGATATTTAATCACGGAAAATCTTTAGAAACGGAAAAATAATACATTTATTAGAATTACAAACAACAACATTTTAGCTAAATTGTCTATTTTTCCTCTTGATTTTTTCTCTTTTTCTCTTTATTTTTCCCTAACATATACATTTAGGCTATTTTTGGACTGTTATTGTTAGATTAGCTCCAGATTTTACTTCAGTACTGTGTAATCTAATGTATATGCACAAATATAATATTGTAAAGCATCCTATAGAACATATTAATTTAAATGAGATTCATGAGGGGTGTACTCATTTATGCTGAGCACTGTGGATATACTATATATAAACACACACACACACACACACACACACACACACACACACACACACA
>CAIGQZ010001345.1:9886931-9901692 GCA_903798205.1 Danio tinwini | reverse complement strand
GAGAGAGAGAGAGAGAGAGAGAGAGAGAGAGAGAGAGAGAGAAAGAGAGAGAGAGAGAGAGAAAGCGCTGCAGCAGTGTTTCTGACAGGGGAATCACACAGGCCCACGTGCACACAGCGAGCCTCCTCTTCCCTCTTACATAATGTCTCAAGTTCAACACAGTTGGCTATTTAAAGAGCCAGGCTCCATGACAAAAAGTGATATACATAGTAGTCCCAACTCAGCTTCAAAGACCCTCTCACATCTATATTGGGGACAGACATGTCCCCATGGCTGGATTTTGGTGCCATTACTGATATTTTTAGAAAAGCTGATTATGCTACTGCATGTCAGTCTAGCAGTCAGACATGGTCGATCAGTCCATGAAGTTTGTCTAAATTTAGCATTTAGCTCGGCTGTTTGTTAGTTTAAACATTGATATATGAAATCATGTAAAAGTTCTAATAACATATTTATTGCTCTACATTTTATACTTAACTCACTTTAAAATAACTGTAATGTTTATATGAGATGGCAAATTGTAAATAGAATGTTATTAAATTTTAATTAAATAGGTTATAATTAGGGCTGGGCGATTAGTAATCAAAACTAACATTCATAACCTAAAATCTCTCTCATTTTTCCAGGCTTATTTTTTTCAATTACTTTCCCTATCATGATTTACACTTCTGCGTCAAGTGCACGCATATGGTGCGGCAGTGTTCACACGGCCGCATAACCACGCACCTCTAAAAAAAATGTAACTACACATTGCAACACATTGCATAGCGCAGGGTTTGTGATTGGTCGTAGGGTTTGGCGATGTCGACCAATTTGGCATTGTACGATATATAATGTGAAACATTGCGATTGACGATGGCATCGTTGTCGTTGGTGGTGGTGAATAAATAATTATAAGTAATTAATTAATTCATAACGAATTAATTATTTGCAGCCTACCATTTCATCTACCTGACCCGCATGATGTTTGTTTTTACCCATAACCAAATCATAAATAACTAAAGATAAGTTACACACAAATTATCACCTGTGAATCACTTTAACAGTATCTGAGGTTTTCGCTAAAATTACTAAGTACAAGCGTGAAAGCGAAAGATTGAAGCAGTGTACTGATGCTGTGACAATACCTGATAGATTCAAAAGACTGAAGAGTCATTAGATAGAGACAAGATTAATTAAGGCCCAATCCCAATTCTACCCCTTAGCCCTACTCCTTACCCCTACCCCTCGTTTTGCGCATTCACGTCAAGGGGTAGTGGTGTCCCAATTCTCTTTAGCTTGAAGGTGTAGGGCTAAGGGCAAGGGGTATTCACCTTATTCTCCGTGTACGAGCGGGCGCAGACATTTTAATCATTTTGGCTTGAGACTTCCGGTCTCATTCACTTCCATTCATTTTAGAAGTTAAAAACAGCTCGTTTTGCTGCTTGATGTGGCAAACTGATATTTTCTTATTATACTATTCTATTTTGTCCGTATAATCATGCAAACCCTTGTTTGTAGAGCGAGTAGTTTGACCGTTTTCAGCCATTTATTATTCCTAGTCATTTCTCACATAGGCAACTGAATCGGAAGTTCTAAAACAATCGCAAAAACGAGCGCACTTCCGCATTGAAGAATAAGGTCAATACACCCCTTCGAACAAAGATTTTTCAGGACCACACTCAAAACAGAGGGGTAAAGAAAATTTCCCAGAATACATGGAACATGGACATGGAAGGAGATCCACAAATTAGTATTTTTTTGTCATTATTACAATTTTTTACGACAAACAAACATATGTTTTAATATATTCATAACCGTGTTCATGTTTTACCGTCATGCTTTTAAAAAAATGCTAAATTTCGCAGTCTATAATTCATAATAATAAACTCCTGTACAGCAGTCCCACAACATTCTGACACTCGAACACCCTGTCAGAGCAGTCAAGTGGCTGAAAATTAGCTTTTTACAGTGTCTGGGATAATGTTAATGTTGTTTTCATGTGTTTACATATATGAATATGGCCACTGTGTAAATACACAGTACAGTTCTGATCTTATTGCCACATTAGATTGTTATGATAAAATAATATATCCCTTCAGTGATTTCCTGAAGATAAATACCAAAAAATAACACAACTGGAATAACTACAGCAGTCGTGATCGTCTGATCTCATATGAGGCAAGAGATCGCGATGACAAATGATGACGTGTGCAGGTGTTGAAGTGCCGTCCCAATTCTTAGAGGTACGTTTTGAAGCCCTTCCCCTTAACCCTTGGTTGTACGGGCCAAGGGGAAGGGAAAGGAGAAGGGGTAGGGGTACAAAAATAGAATTGGGATTGGGCCTTAATATCACGTTTAACAACAATAGAGAGACACAATCCAGTAGTCTGACGTGCACTGCTCTCTGGGGTTTTGTGCTCAAAGCACCCGCTGGCTGCCTGGAGCTCAGACGTGCGCATATGCTGCAGCGCATGCCAGAGTGTGTGCGCGTGGTCACGTGATGTGCGTTTTCAGTGGTATAGTGTGAACTGAGATATTTTCAGAAATGCAAGATGAAACACCAGTGTGGCGTGGATCGTTTTCGTTCTAAAATGCCATTTTAAATGGGTAAACGGGGTCATGTGTATTTTTTGTAAGCGGGTTGCTACTGCGACGGGTAAGGGGCAGAAAATCTCGATGCTGGCTCAGCATCGTGATGTCTATCGGCGATGAACGATGGCATTGTCTATCAACTCAACCCTAATTGGTCGGTTTGATAGCAGTGACGAGTGTGGGCAGCAAGGATTAATTTCAGTTGTTCAACGTTGATGTTCAATAAATAACCATAGTTAGTAGATAGTGTGTGTTTCCTTCTATTATTTTAAAATCAAGTAATGCACCCTTAGTTCCAAAATCACTCACTGGTTATATGTGAACATATTTACTGTATGAAACATATCAGTGAATATATGGGTGCCACACACTGATAGTGATGGGTCATTAATGGCAGCACATCTAAAAGTGTGAGATGATTGATTTTAGCCACCATTACAATAGACCCCAAGCACATAAATGTAAGGTTAAATCAATTCTCCTGCACTCACACACACACAATAGTACATTTAAGGCTGGACATGTAAAAGCCTCTCTCTCTCTCTCTCTCTCTCTCTCTCTCTGTCTCTCTCTCTTTCTCTCTCTCTCTCTCTCCCCACTTACTAAGGGGAAATATGTTGCCATTTCTGAACTTGCCCTGGGTTAGACAGCCCAAGGACATATGAAACAAAATCTAACGTCAACGATCATATTCAGATTCTCAACAGCTGATAACACCCTTCCAATAGAAATAGCCATCTGGAATGGAAACAAGTGCTGGATTTGCATCCTAAATAAAGAGTACTCTAGAGACTAACAAAAAGTGATCATTTAGGACACGAACAGTGAATTGAAAGATTGATCACTGTAATTTCATAAAAATGATGCTAGCAACAGTGATAACCTTAACAACAGCAAGTATGGAAAGTTATCAGGGAATTTAAACAATACACATCAAATTTAAATGTTGTCAACAACCACAGTTTGCCAAAGAAGCAACCCAAATGGGATATATTGCCCTCTGAAGGGAATTCTGGAGTGAAAGCAATCATGGCTGCCATATTGAAGTGTTGTTCCAAAACTGTTGCTCAAAACTGACCACTTTGAAGAGCCCTTCAGAATGAAGGATTTTGAAGGGTACAACTGATGGACTCTACAATTACCAATGCCTTTGCCCAGGGAAGTTGTTTGGTGTCACAGAATGAAAACCTGATACTTGGAATTCAACTTATATAGATATATACTGTATACTGACTGACCACTTTATTAGGTACACCTTACTAGTACCGGGTTGGACACTTTTGCCTTCAGAACTGCCTTACTTCTTTGTGGCATAGATTCAACCAGGTACTGGAAATATTAATCAGAGATTTTAGTCCATATTGACATAATAGCATCACACAGTTGCTGCAGATTTGTCAGCTTCACATCCGAGATGTGAATCTCCTGTTCCACAACATCCCAAAGGTGCTCTATTGGATTGAGATCTGGTGACTGTGGAGGCCATTTGAGTACAGTGAACTCATTGTTATGTTCAAGAAACCAGTTTGAGATGATTCACGCTTTATGACATGGTGCATTATCCTGCTGGAAGTAGCCATTAGAAGATGGGCACGCTGTGGTCATAAAGAGATGAACATGGTCAGCAACAATACTCAGGTAGGCTGTTTTTCCAATCTTTTATTGTCCAATTTTGGTGAGCCTGTGTGAATTGTAGCCCCAGTTTCCTGTTCTTAGCTGACAGGAGTGGCACCCGGTGTGGTCTTCAGCTGCTGTAGCCTATCTGCCTCAAGGTTAAACGTGTTGTGTATTCAGAGATACTTAGAGATATAGTATACCTTGGTTGTAATGAGTGGTTTTTTGAGCTACTGTTGCCTTTCTATCAGCTCAAACTAGCCCTTTTCCTCTGACCTCTGGTATCAACAAGAGCCCACAGAACTGCCGCTCACTGGATATTTTCTCTTTTTCAGACCATTCTCTGTAAACCCTAGAGATGGTTGTGCATGAAAATCCCAGTACATCAGCAGTTTCTGAAATACTCTGACCAGCCTATCTGGCACCAACAACCATGCCACTTTCTTCCCCAGATCGTCTTGACCATGTCCACATGCCTAAATACATTGCAATACAATATATATTATATATATAATTTCACTAGATGATTTAAATAGCCCTATTTGGAAAGAATTGGGTGATCATGTCTTTCTATGCAGTGCTTGTGCATATACAGGGAGTGCAGAAATATTAGGCAAATGAGTATTTTGACCACATCATCTTTATGCATGTTGTCTTACTCCAAGCTGTATAGGCTCGAAAGCCTACAACCAATTAAGCATATTAGGTGATGTGCATCTCTGTAACGAGAAGGGGTGTGGTCTAATGACATAATCACCCTATATCAGGTGTGCATAATTATTAGGCAACTTTCTTTCCTTTGGCAAAATGGGTCAAAAGAAGGACTTGACAGGCTCAGAAAAGTCAAAAATAGTGAGATATCTTGCAGAGGGATGCAGCATTTTTAAAATTGCCAAGCTTCTCAAGCGTGATCATTGAATAATCAAGCGTTTCATTCAAAATAGTCAACAGGGTCGCAAGAAGCGTGTGGAAAAACCAAGGCGCAAAATAACTGCCCATGAACTGAGAAAAGTTAAGTGTGCAGCTGCCAAGATGTCACTTGCCACCAGTTTTGCCATATTTCAGAGCTGCAACATCACTGGAGTGCCCAAAAGCACAAGGTGTGCAATACTCAGAGACATGGCCAAGGTAAGAAAGGCCGAAAAACGACCACCACTGAACAAGACACACAAGCTGAAACGTCAAGACTGGACCAAGAAATATCTCAAGACTGAAATATATTTTATGGACTGATGAAATGAGAGTGAGTCTTGATGGGCCAGATGGATGGGCCCGTGGCTGGATTGGTAAAGGGCAGAGAGTACTGGTTTGGGCTGGTATCATCAAAGATGAGCTTGTGGGGCCTTTTCGGGTTGAGGATTTCGGGTTGAGGAGTCAAGCTCAACTCCCAGTCCTACTGCCAGTTTCTGGAAGGCACCTTCTTTAAGCAGTGGTACAGGAAGAAGTCTGCATCCTTTAAGAAAAACATGATTTTTATGCAGGACAATGCTCCATCACACGCGTCCAAGTACTCCACAGCGTGGCTGGCAAGAAAGGGTCTTATCAGTAATAGTCACCTGCACACACAGATATCCTCCTAAAATAGCTAATTACTTCCAAAAATATTCAGCTTTGATAATAATGAGTTTTTTGGGTTCATTGAGAACATGGTTGTTGTTCAATAATAAATTTAATCCACAAAAATACAACTTGCCTAATAATTCTGCACTCCCTGTAATATAAATTAAGCACTGAGCAAAAATAAAAGTTCAACAAATACAATATTCAAAAAATACAAGAATTGATCAATCAAATGTAAAATAACAAGGTCATCATTGTATACAATTTTTTTATAATAATAAAATAACTTTTGATAACATATTTATATTTTAATCTTATATCCTTACATCCTAATGCATAGTATTTTTCTATAGGACACTACTGTAATATTTATATAAATAAATTAAAAGAAAAGGC
The DNA here is from genome assembly GCA_903798205.1 of Danio tinwini. Taxonomy (NCBI): domain Eukaryota; kingdom Metazoa; phylum Chordata; class Actinopteri; order Cypriniformes; family Danionidae; genus Danio; species Danio tinwini. The sequence continues at coordinate 9,895,548 of CAIGQZ010001345.1, read as the reverse complement.
ACAGACTGCACAATGTAGTCATCATTCCAAGAGTGTTTTTTGAGTGGCAACGCAAAAAGTGTGACAAAGGCACACCTCCTTGATCATCTCATAAAGATGAGTTGAAAGCACATTTAAAAAAAACTAAAATTTTTTGACCCCTGTACCCTTCATCCCTTCAAAGCTGTTACTTTGAAAGGTAAACACATTAACAGATTCATCCTCCATTATGTACTGTTAAGTCAGATCAGATTTCATACAGTGCAGCTCTCTACAAAGAGAAATACTGTGATTTACCCACTCTCATGTTTTAATATGACTTTTTCTCCCTTCATGCAACTCCAAATAAGATGGTCTCACTATCACTGCATGAAAACATGGAATGAAGATATGGTTTCTAAGCCTTGGAATCCGCCTAACATCTCTACTCCGCATTATTGGAGAAAGAAAGTTTTGTTTATAATAATACACGGTGACAGAGTTTACATGTTTAAGTGAACTATTCTTTAAATGTAATTGAGAAGGACACCAGTAATAATAATCTAATGAAGCTAATAATAGTCAATGGTAATTGTTGGCTGCAGAATTATTAAAGGCCAAAGGCTCACAGACTGTTACCCTGATAAATGAAAGCTGGTGAAGAAGCTACTGTACCTCCTCGGTCATCTCATTAAGATGAGTTGGAAGTGCGTTTAAAAAAAAATTGATTTTTTGACCCCTCCACCATTTATCCCTTCGAAGCTGTGACTTTGAAAGGTAAACCCTTCGAAGGGATTAGGGCATACAGATGAGCCCTTCTGAATGAAACGTGATGCGTGTCAATGAGTCAACAAGCGCAAAAGCCAATAGAATAGCAGTATTTGAGATTTTCTTCCCTATAATTAAATATCAGATTAAACAATAATATTGTAATATACAAATAAATATCATCATGACATTTGACTATATTTCCCAATCCTATACTATTAAAACAGTACTTTGAATAAAAAATACTTTTTAGTAAATATGGTGTATATATTGATAATCAATTGCTAATCAACAGATGGAAATATACGACTACCACGGAAAATGTAAACTGATGTTCCTGGTGCTTTGAGGGCAATAAGCTAGACTGTAACTAAAAAAGAAAACAAAACTGTGTTCTCAGCAAACCTTTGGTCACGACCAGCAGAATTCCTGGAAGTTTTGGACAGGCTATCTCATTTCACCACACTGGAGGCAGTTTTCCTGTCTCTGAGTTTTTAGTACTGAGCTATCAGCCCTGTGCTTCTGCTTTTTCACGTACAAAAGTCAAACTCTTAGACACTCCAATTCAAAAGTGTAGGATCATTTTTATGAACATTCATATTTTACTCAAGAAGAATGCATAAAAATGACACTAAAGGCATATAGAAATACTAAACAGCCAATGTTGACACTGACAGTTTTCTTAAGCAACAAATCAGCATATAAAAAATCTGCTTTGAATCATAGATATTAAACCACTTAAATAACCCATCATTATAAATACTTTATATTACTTTTAAGCAAATAAAGGTCTTCTTGGTGAGCATTAGATATTATTAGAGATCATTTTATCAAACACAAACCTTTGGACAGCAACATGATGTAAATGAAGTGTAAAATATGAGTAAATTACAAAGTACTGTGAAAATTTGACAACAGGCATCTATTTAAATGCAAATCAAAATATTCATGACCCCATATTTTCATGACTCCACAAAAATAACTGCATCATGAGCCATCTCTTCCTTTTTCCTCTTTCCTACACACGCTCACTTACATGCTTACACAAACACACACACACACACACACACACACACACACACACAAACAAAATGCTTTATGATCTAAAAAAACAGCAGGTGGGCTAGGAGAACAAGACAAATTCTTCCACATTACATTCTCCTTTGCCTGTCACAGGCTGATAATGAATTAAATGTGGAGAAACATATTTAGCAGGGAATTTTATTAGCCCCTGCTATGCAAATAAACCTCTTGCAAACAATGAAACACTTGTAAATGTAATCTATGTAAATCTGAAATGAAAATAATGTTTAGTTTCCAGTTTCAACAGCATTACCGCAAAACAGATCCCTGTCACTTTTGCACATAAAACATATTCATCCTTCATTATGTACTGTTAAGTCAGATTTCATGCAGCACAGTTCTCTACAAAAATAAATACAGTGATTTACCCACTCTCATGTTTTAATATGACTTTTCCCCCTTTATGCAACTCCAAATAAGATGGTCTCACTATCACTGCATGAAAACATATGGAATGAAGATATGGTTTCTAAGCCTTGGAATACGCCTAACATCTCTACTCTGCATTATTGGAGAAAGAAAGTTTTGTTTATAATAATACACAGTGACAGAGTTTACATGTTTAAGTGAACTATTCTTTTAATGTGATTGAGAAAGACACCAGTAATGATAATCTAATGATGCTAATAATAGTCAGTGGTAATTGTTGGCTGCAGAATTATTCATATAACAGATGATGCAAAGGCCAAAGGCTCACAGACTATTACCCTGACAAATGAAAGCTGGTGGAGAAGCTACTGTACCACCAGCACCGAATCTTGAAATACGTTGTTGATGTGTTTTCCCATTTTTTACTTTGTTTACCCAAGGCCACCTGTGCAAACTCTGACAATAACTGATTTGTGTGCAGATGCATGAAACTTGTCAATATATTCATTTATGTTTAGATTTGACCTTTTAGAAATAAATATACTATACATATACTGTAAATAATTGTACTGTATGTCCAACTTTTATAAACAAATCAAATCACTGCACTTGACTCACGGTGCTTTAAACAGACAGTTCATTCACAACCGAAAGTTGTCAATTCACTCACCTTCACATGTTATAAGCCTGTTTAGGTTTCTGACTTCTGTTGAACACAAAATAAGATATGTTGAAGAAAGCTGGAAACCGATAACCATTGATGTCATCCTCCAAAACAAATACTATAGAAGACGACAGCAATGGTTACAAGGTTTCAGCTTGCTCCAAAATATCTTAATTTGTTTTCAAAAGAATAAAAAAAACTCATAAAGGTTTCGACCCCTTGGATGTGAGGAAAATGTAGGTCTACATTTTAATTTGATGGTGAACTATTCCTTTAAGTTAGTCTTTTAGACACACACTAAAGTTTAAACTAAAACCAAGACGTTTAGCAACATGCAACCAGTTACAAAATTCCTCAAGGCTTACCTGGCTAAATATTCATTCCTCGAAATTTACAAGTCCTCTGTTTTATCTCCATGTTTGAATTTGACCTTTTAAAATTAAATAGGCCCATTAAGATTAAAAATCATATATGTCCAAATTTTAGAAACAAATCCGATCCCTGCACTTGACTCACGGTGCTTCAAATGGACAGTTTATTCACAGCCAAAAGTTGTCATAATTCACTCACCTTCACTTTTTCTAAGTCTGTTCTAAGTCACAAAATAAGATATTTTGAAGAAAACTGGAAACCAATAACCATTGATGTCGTCCTCCATAGTAGGAAAAACAAATACAATAGAAGCAGCATCAATGGTTACAAGGTTTCAGCTTGCTTCAAAATATCTTAATTTGTTTTCAATAGAATAAAGAAGCTAAACATTTAGAGGACGTGAGTGTGAGGAAATTGTAGGCCTACATTTTCATTTTCTGGTGAATAATCCCTTTAAGATTGAGGTAAAGTTGGTTTTATATTCACACATTCAGACTTTCTCTTTAATAATATTATTGCAGAGAAGAATTATTTGCAAATTCTAAACAGTGACATCATATTAGCAGCCAATGACTATCAAAGTACAACATTGTTCACAGTCAGTGCTAATGTTGCTTTGATGTTGTCATACTTACATGTAATTTCAGGCCAAATTTTCAAAGTAAAAATATAAACAGCATGTCCAAGTTGTCAATGAAAAACGTGCGAATATAAAACCAACTTTACCTCAGTCCCTTTAAGTTAGACACCCACTAAAGTTTAAACCCTGGCTAAATTTAAAACCAAGATGTTTAGCAACATGCAACCAGTTACACAATTCATCAAGGCTTACCTGGCTAATTATTCATTCGTCGAAATTTACAAGTCCTCTGTTTACTCTCCGTGTACGAAATAAGTTGATAACGACGAGTCAATGAGACGGTTTGTGTTTGAGATGAGCAGATTTACCTGGAGACTCTTATTTTTGAAATAGGCTAGGTCACTGTTATTGTCCAATCATGTATTGTGAAATGTACCCAACTTAGAAACAACTTCTTACAAATTAGAATTTTTACAAGATCACCTACTGTAAATATTTTAATTTAGAAAAAATATTGATCATATCTGTCTAAAGATATTTCCAGCGATGCTTATGTATTTCTATCTTTCAAGCATTGGACTATTTTATTCATATCATTAGTTACCTCAGATCTTTTTTTATCTAGCTTTAAAGTGTTTTAAACTGTTATTTCAGCACACGATGTACAGTTACATTAGGATGTCGTTACCATAAGTCTCCTAATAAACCTGCACAGTAAACTAATAAAGCACAGTTTAAACTGCATACGAGACTAACTGTTACAGTGACTTTGCGCTGCTGATTATTCATATTCGATATCCGGTAGCTAGCAAAAACGTTTCTAAACAACCGAAATAAACGGAAAGATATACTACACGCTATTCATAAACACTGCACAAAAGCGAACACACATACTGTACATATATTGAGCCAGAGAGGATCAGAAACCGAGTCCGACAGACTGACTGAGCTGCGTGTCGTGCTCGATTCATTCATACAGTTACAGTAACCATCACTACCCGCTCTTGCAGTTTTTAATGTAGCCTTCGGCTTACCTTCGAGACGTCATGGCCGTCCTGAGAGCTGTCAGATGTGTGCGTGCGTGCGTGCGTGAGTGTGTGTGTGTGTGTGTGTGCGTGTGTGTGTGTGTGCGTGTTTGTGTGTGTGAGCACCGCTAGGACTGGAGGGGAAAGTGTAAAAAAATGGTCCTCCTTCGTCGAGTCACTGCAGCGGAGCGGAGCGCGATCGAGGGGCGTCACACAGACTCACAGCGCCGGACTCGCGCTCACTCCCTCCGCCTCCTGCTCTCCGACTCACACTGCTGACAGCACACTGGAAAAACTTCATCCAGACATCTCCAAAAAGTCAGGTATTATAAAGCTAGTGCTCGTTCCTGGGACATTTTGACAGGATTAGTTGGAGAATGAAGGCAGCAGGCAGCCACCAGTTGACACCGTGATTCGTTTTACTGGCTCTACTCCTCAGAATGGGATGAACGGATTTGCAATCCAGTTTGTTTATAATTACAAATGAACTGCAGGACTGAAATTATATCATATACCTAAATGTAAGGCCTATGTGTATTTAAAATCATATAGGCTATAAGAAATGTCCATGGATCTACAAACAAACAAAAAACAAACAAACAAACAAACAAAAAGAAATGGTAAATAGACCCATTTTAAGTAGCAATAAGAACCCAAACAACCTATAATGGTTCTCCAATGGTTCTTTGGATGGGTACAACTGCTGTGTATCACTAAAAGTGTTAGTTTTTTTTGGCTTGATGGAATCTTAACGGAACCACCTGGACTGTTTTTTTTCAATATAGTGCTGGGTTTTACAGCACATTAACTACCCCAAAAACCAACCAAGAACCATTACAGTTCTATAAAGTTTAGCACTTAAATTGGTTCTCGAATGCAAGGTAAAGAACCATTAAAGATATATTTTTTTAAAGCATTATATTTGTAATAATATAGATTTAATATTAAATATATAGATTTACTAGAATGATAATCCAGGAAAAGAGGCATAATATTAATGACTTTTTAAAAATATATATTTTGTACTTTATTTATTTAATTATTATTTTATTATTATCTTAGATATGCATCTCTGGTATTAATAAAACTTTAAACAAGGACCAATATCTGCCAAGAAGACAAATAATAAAAATATAAAATAATCAGAAGCACCTATTGTCATTTTACTGCTGTAAGTGTCTGACTTTTTAAAACTACGAGAACATTTTCACCAATTTCTTTGGTTAAACTGTGTTCCTGACAGCCCTCTAAGCTATTTTTTTTTGTTTTGGTTTAATGCTAATCTTTAGACAAAAGGTCAACCAAACAGTTGCAAAGCCAGTCAAAGGGTTAAATTTCCAAAGCGCACCTCAGAGAGGGTCATGATGAAGTCATGTACATTCTATATATTCACTTCTGTCACTCCAGTCATCATCACACTCTTATTTTAGCAGTTCTTTCCATGTACAGTAATTATCACCTCTATTTCATTTCCAGAGATGTTTATTAATACTCTATTAATAAAGCTGTAATGATCCTTTTTTAAGTAGGAGAAAAAAGCTCAGTGTTTTTTTTTTGTTTTTTTTTCGCAGTTTCAATTTGGGTCTTACCCAGTTTTGCGCCGGGGTGATTTGAAGGTGGCATCAGTGTCAGGCTAGCATGACGTCACCCGCCTGTGGGAGATTAATCTGCTGGCTGACACGGTTATGCAGTTTGCTGAAATGCAAGGCTTTATCTATGGATTTCTCTTTCTGGACAGAGTCTGAGCAGGTGTTTTCTGTGCGCTGTAAGAGCCAATGCAAACAATGTGTCTGTGTAACTTTATATTTTATACTTTACCGTTATTATAATTACAATTTAGTATGATTTACGTAATAATACAAAAATTATGAACAACATTTTTGGTTATTTCACTTAAAAATATAAAATAAATATTAACTAAAATAAAATAAAACTAAAATCTAAAATGAAAAAAAAATCTAACACATTTTCAGCCTAGTTTGGGTTGTTGAAGTGTTAAAATAAAATTCATTCATTCATTTTCCTTTGGCTTACTCCCTTATTTATCAGGAATTGCCACAGCAGACTGAACCACCAAATATTATGGCATCAGTTTTGTGCAGCGGATGCCTTTCCTGGCGCAACCCAGTACTGGAATAATTTAAAATAAAATATCATCTAAAATAAACAAAAACTTAGTGTAAACAACAACAAATCTAATTGCAGAAAAAAATGAAGAAACTAATTTAAAATATTAACAAATATCGACAACTGTATAATAATAAATAAAAAAAATAAATAAATAAAACTAAATGACAACAACTTAATTTAGTTTTTAAATCTCATAATTTTGACTTGCTAATTACAATCAAACTACATTTTGCATTATTTATGCATTCATATATATATATAATGTAATATGTACTACTTTTTTTGTGTGTAATATGTACACACAAAAGTTAAATTAATGAATTTATATTAATAGATATTGAGTCATACATTTTTTTTTCACTGAAACGATTTCTTCAAAACAGTGGTTACATTGAGGAACAAAACAAGTCACATTGCTCTCTTTGGAACTATTTTTATGTCAGTGTGAACTATTCCTCTAAGGAAATGATTCACTGCTGAAAGAGCCAGTGCTGCTGACCAGCTCTGTTCCTAAATGACCTTTGACCTTGCAGCCTGAGGACTCTGAAGCCCAGACTAAAAGCCCATGAGGAACAATGGCGGCCACAGATCCCCTGATGCAGACAGACAGCTGAAGCCTTGTTCCTCACAGTAAAAGCCCCTTTATTACACTGCTGGGAGCTTGTGGACTGAAGGAACCCTCCATCCGCTTGTCTAACATGACTCATTTCAGACTGAGAAATCCAATGCATTATGATGAACTGATTTACATTTGATTTGCTCCTGAAGAAATTGCTCTCCCAAAAGGAAAATTATGTCATCACTTAGTTTTGTTTTTTTTACTTAGAATTCCTTAGAATTTTTTTTACCTCATTGATGGGACATTTCGATGTTTTAATTTTAAAACATGCATTTTAAAATCTGCTTATTCAGAATTATTCACAGACTTACAGCCTGTGAATGCTCTTTCAGCTACAACCCATTCATTCATTCATTTTCTTTTCGGCTTAGTCTAATCTGGGGTTGCCACAGTGGAATGAACCGCCAACTTATCCAGCATACGTTTTGCACAGTGGGTGCCCTTCCAGCTGCAACCTATCACTAAAAAATATAGACACACACATACACTACGGCCAATTTAGCTTACCCAATTCACCTATAGCGCAATGTTTGATCTTGTGAGGGAAACCGGAGCACCCGGAAGAAACCTATGCGAACACGGGGAAAACATGCAAACTCCACACAGAAATGCCAACTGACCCAGCCAAGGCTCGAACCATTGACGTTTTTGCTCTGAGGCAATTGTGCTAGCCACTGCACCATCGTGCTGCCCCCTACTGTCATCATGACAGAGATAAAATAAATGAGTTATGAGTTATTAAAACTATTATGTTTAGAAATGGGTGGAAAAAATCTCTCCGTTAAACAGAAATTGGGGGAAAAATAAACAGGAAGGGTAATAATTCAGGGGGGCTAATAATTCTGACTTCAACTGTATACAGTTTCTGGAACACCAAATAAGCTTAATATAATGATTTCTGAAGGAACACATAACACTGAATTATTACATTTTAAAATATATTAGAACAGCCAACTTTAAAAAGTATCCTACAATATTACTGTGATTTTGATAAAACGTACCTATAACAAACAAAAACATTAAAACAATCTAAATAACTGTATATATAT
>CAIGQZ010001345.1:9867811-9881931 GCA_903798205.1 Danio tinwini | reverse complement strand
ATATATATATATATATATATATATATACACACATACACACAGTCAGGTCCATAAATATTGGGACATTGACACAATTCTAAAATCTTTGGTTTTCTACACCAACACAATGGATTTAAAGTTAAACGAACAAGAGGCGCTTTAACAGCCGACTGTCAGCTTTAATTTGAGGGTATTTACATCCAAAACAGGTGAACGGTGTAAAAAATTACAACAGTTTGCAGATGTGCCTCCCACTTGTTAAGGAACCAAAAGTAATGGGACAGAATAATAATCATAAATCAAACTTTTACTTTTTAATACTTAGTTGCAAATCCTTTACAGTCAATTACAGCCTGAAGTCCGGAACACATAGACATCATCAGACATCAACTCTGCCAGGCCTCTATTGCAACTGTCTTCAGTTTCTGCTTGTTCTTGGGGTATTCTGCAGTTTAAGCACATCTTGTTTATTTCATTTCAAATCCATTGTGTTGGTGTATAGAGCCAAAAATGTTAGAATTGTGTTGATGTCCTATTATTATGGACCTGACTGTATATCTATAATGGGGAAAAAGTAAACATTGTGAAATAAGCACATAATTATCTAATTTGATTTAACTTAATTAAATTATTGAAGTAATTAATTTTGCAGGGTTAGATAAGCATTCTATATAAACAGAACAAAAATAACATTGTAAATATATTTTTTAAATAATAAAGGTTTTAAATAATAGTTTTATTTTGTAGTACAATAAATCACAGTATAGCACAGTAAAATTACAATAGTAACATAACTACAAATTGTAAAAAATGTCTTAAATTCTTTATCATAGCATTCAACCATCAAACATTTATTTTATTCATTTATTTATTTATTTTATTCTGCCAGCATACAGTATGTATCCATTTCAATGTATGTATCCATTTTTAGATTGAACGTAAAAAATCTACAGTTTGCATGCAGGCAGCTTGTAGTCTGGTGACTATTGTTTAATTCACTCATTTATTTACAGTCATACTTTTTGCCACTCACCAAATTGTATATTAAATTTTACTTCGACATGTATATCATGCAACATTAATCTAAAGACTAATATACATGCAGCACAAACTCATCCTAAAGTTAATAATTAACTACTATAAGATAATATTGCATCTTTACATTAATGTTTTAGTGTGATTCTCGGAGGTAATAAGATATGCAGCCCTTCAAAAGCACTCATTAAGGAGGAATATCCAATTAGACATTGCAAACTGGAGACTGCTGATATTCAGTGTGTTGGAGAAAATGTACGTAGTTGGTTTGTAAAAGAGCTACGATTGAGCAAATGGGCATAAGATGGACTTACCCAACCAGAGAGCGCCGTCTGTGTCCAGCTGTGTGGCAGCCAAGGGTGAAGACCCAGTGACAGCTGCCTCATTACCAACCTGCAGAGAGCCATCTCTGAGCGCTCTGTGGAGAGAACACAGGAGTCAACCTTTAAAACCTCATTTCTCTAGCACTTCCGCTAAATTTGCAGTAGATCTGCACTAAATATGCAATGGGGAAAAATGTGGTTTTTACTGATAGTGGCAACCTGTGGCAAACTTTGGACAATAGTCAATCTGGACTAAAATTGTGACTAATAAAATGGTAATAAAGAGAGAAAAACTGAGGGTTGCAGGCTTTTACTGGTAGTGGCAACCTGCTGCAACCTTTGGATAATAGTCAAACTGCACTAAATTTGTGACAAATTAAATGATAGTTATTAGGGACAAAAATAGTATTGTAGGTTTTTACTGGTAGTGGCAACCTGAAACAAACTTTTGACAATAATTGATCTGGACTAAAATTGTGGCAAATTAAATGGTAGTAATGAGAGAAAAGCAGAGAATTGCATGTTTTTACTGGTAGTGGCAACCTGCTGCAAACTTTGGATAATAGTCACTCTGCACTAAATTTGTAACAAATGAAATAACAGTAACTAGGGAAAAATACTATTGGATGTTTTTTCTGGTAGTGGCAACTTGCAGCAAACTTGATTAATCAATAGTCCATCTGGACTTAAAATGGTGACAAATTAAATGGTACTAATGAAGGAAAAACATTGTATTGGAGATTTTTACTGGTAGTGGCATCCTGCAGCAAACTTTGGACAAGAGTTGATCTATCTAGACTAAAATGGTGACATAAAATGGTAGTAATGAGTAAAAACAGAGAGTTGAAGGTTTTTACTGGTAGTGGCAACCTGCTGCAAAATTTGCACAATAGTCGATCTGCACTAAATTTCTGACTAATAAAATGGTAGTAATGAGGAAAAAACTGTGGATTGCAGGTTTTTATTGGTAGTGGCAAACTTTAGATAACAGTTGATCTGCTGTTAAGTTGTGACAAATAAAATAGCAGTAATGAGAAAAAAAATGTTGATTGCAGGTTTTTATTTGTAGTGGCAATCTGGGGCTATTTTTGGACAGAATGATAGCACCAGAAAAGAATTGTAATCCATTATCATTCAAAATTTTGTGGCTTGTATTTTTAAAGAAATTTATATTTTTAGTCAGTGAAAATGCATTAAACTGCTCAAAGTGTCAGAAAATCCAGTAATAATGTTACTAAAGACTCATGCATACAACGTTTTTTTGAAGTAGGCCTACAGTATCATCTACAAAATTATCCATAACAACTAGGGATGCACCAATATTGGCATTTCTAGAAGACGGAAACTATTCTGGAATACTTTTGCTGCACATATATTTTGCAATCTAAATCAGCACACTTTTCAATTAATGTTCATAACAATAAGAAATATGTATTATTCTTAAAGCTAACACATCTGTATTAGGTTGATTTCTGAAAGACCATGTGACATTATAGTCCAGAGTAATAACTAATATAGCTTTATAATTAAATTAAGCTTTATAATGTATAATTAAAATATTTAAAAATAAAAAGCGATTGTAATAATATCCCACAATATTACAGTTTTTTTTTCAGTAATAAGCAGCCTTGATGAACATGAGAATCCTTAAAAACGCTTCCCTCAAATGATTAAACAGTAGTGTACATATTAAACAAACAAACAAGCAAGCAAAACAACACATATTAAAGTGTGTAAAATAAGTGTACTCAAGTGTAAAATACTCAAGTGCAAAATAAAAAAAATAAAAACATTTATATTACTCCTGAACACTGAATATGGTGAACACTGAAGAACCCACATTGAGGATGTTGTTATGGCAAGCAGAAATCTGAACTACTAGTTTGACCCATCTAGCAAAAAAAAAAAAAAAAAAAAGCATCCTTACTGTAAATGTGTGGAGATGCTGGAAAAGCTCTTTAGCATTTTACCTGCTGGCCTTGATTCGTATCCAGTGGTTGGTGTTGACCCGTACAGTGGAGCGCAGCACCACGGGCTTGGAGCCGAGGTCATAGGTCATCTGTACTCTTCCATCCACAATGGCGAGGGCGATGTAGTCGGAGCGCTCAACTCCCTTCCCACTCCACAATATTAGACCATGCGTAGCCTCCGTCTTGATGCTCAGCTCGAATTTATTCACCAGCAGGGCTTTCTCGCTAGATCAAAGAGAAACAGGAAATGCTATCAAAAATCAGAGTTTCAGAGACACCGTCTTAACCACTGAGACTTACCTGCAAGTTTAACAACAATGGGTGAAAATTTAACACTTGATTGAGTTACCCAGGTGCTTTGTGGATACGTACCCCCATGTACATTTCTGGAGAGCACGAAATACGTCCCAGGAGACACGTTTTTATTTTTTGCAGTTTTTGTTTTTGAGAATAACAGAGGCCGCTGTGTACTCTTTTTCAGATTACAAATTTCTGCTGTTCTCGCAAAAATCCAACAGAGCCTGTCCCATCCACCGTCTTCCCTAAACCACCTGATAGTCTTTTCAAAAGCACAGATTGGCCCGATCACCCACTTCACTAAACCCAAAAGCAACCAAAAAAAAAAAGCCCTCATGGCAACCTGATTTTTTTTACTACATTTTTAGATCTTACTACGTTCTCACCCTGTTAATTACTTGTTTATTTAATTTTTTTGTCTGTTGAAGAGCCGTGTGCTCGAAACGTTACCCGTTTCGTGTCAGCCTTTTTAATTTAATCAATTTGGAGCCTTTTGAATATATATTATTTATTTATTTTTGACATTTGTTTTACCTGCTTTATGGAACTGTTCTTTGCCCTACTTACACCCTGTTGTCGTAGTCAAATCTGCTATGCCTCCAAAGTCCGTCGACATACAAGGCAAACCACTCAGCAGACTGCTAACAGCGAAAAAGCCATCTATATGGTGGTAATCAATCAGCTGGTAGCACGAAAATGAACAGAAGCCGTCATTCCGCCCCATAGCATTCGTTTAAAAAAAAAATGCAGCCAAACGTATTTCTGGCTAAATAATTCACACTCTCTAGAAATGTAGCGAGGGTACATATTCACAATGAGCCTGTGTTGAGATTTAGACCCAAGTAGAGCAAGTTTGTGGTATTCAACTACACTGTAAAACCTGACAAATTCTAATTACTCAAAACATATTGCCTCAAAAACTATTAAGTAAACAAACTATTTTTTTTCAAGTCAGTAGAACTTAATTTTATTGAACATGTCTTTTGGCGAGTGGGACAACACACAGGCGTCTCTCATTAAGACTACTTATCTATATTCTACTTATCACCATGCTGATTATGATTTAATTAAACTATCAAATAACTAATTCATATGAATTCATTCGATATCATATGAAAATTGTCATTGGGGGACAAAATAAGTACTAAAATGTATGATTGTACAAATTCATACAAATTAGTCACTAAAATCAAAAAGTTACAAATTGTCATGATATTGTGTTGGGTAAACTCAAAATCATATGGTTAAGCAATATTTAGCAATAGCATGCGTCAATGTAACTATCAAAGAGACTATAGGTGCGTCCCAAATTATTCTACACCAAACTATTCTACACCATTTTGTAGTATAAATAGTGTAAGTAGTGCATTTACACTGAAAACTCTAAAAATAATAAGTGCACTTTAATTACCCGGATGATGCACTTATTCAACCGGTAAAATAAAGTGTGTAATGATGGACACTTCACGCACTCAACGACCGCAGCTTTGCTCACGTAGTAGAAGTGGCGGAGCTATCGGGCGCACATGTTGGATAACTTTATTTATTTTGAATTGTGAAAGCAAAATTCTCCTACGAGAGTGATTATAGCGCCTCCCAATGGTGAATGCAGTTATACTCATGGCAGGTATTATTTGGTACTTTGGTCATTTATTTCACTAATTTGGCAACCATCATCAGGGAAAGGGTTTGAATTTCCTCTTAGTAAAAGAAAAACATTAGTGTTCAATTTGGGACGACACTACATTGCACATACTATGCTGTTGAGTGTGTAAGTGCATAAGTACATCGTGCATAAGTGCATAGTGTACAGTGTGCTATTTAGGATGCAGCTGTTATTTTAATACACTACATACAGTATTAAATCTTTTTTTAGTCTATCCCCAAAGGCTCAACTCATCACTATGGTAACTCTTGATATTTCAACGCACATGTAACAGAAACCTCTGTAAATCCCAACATATCATAAAATGGGAGGCTAATTTATGCATCCATATGTTAATCATATGCAAAACCATACAGAATATCACTTACTAAATTCAGAACTTATTTTGTTTATACAGTCAAAGCAAAGCAAAGCAAGCTGGGAACTTGAAATATACGTCTACTTACTTAGTTCACTTTAATGCAATGGAATTTTAAGCTCTAAAGGCATATTTCACTCAAAAATTGTAATTCTGCCATCCTTTACTGATTTGTTTCCATTTTTTTTCTGTTCAGTTGAAGTAAAAAGTAAATATTTAGAAAAAAAATATTGAAAACTGTAACTATTGACCTCCATAATATTTGTTTTGCCTGAATCTATTTCTTCAAATGGTCTTCGTTTTTCTTCAACAAAACAAACACATTCAAACTGGTTTGGAACAAGTCAAGGGTGTGTACATTTTTGGATGAAATATCACTTTAAGAATCATGAGATATTGAAATATGTGAGAGAAATGAACTCATTTCACTGTTCGGTTTTACAGTGTAGGTAAACTAGGCCACACTAATGGGGGAAGCATGTTTCCTTCAACATGAGAGTGAGCGCATGTGTGTACTGTATGTGAGAGGGATGGTGACACACTTTAGGGTAACACTTCCTATTTTGCCTTCAAGCTTTAGATTTTCTCTTCCTGCGCAGGAAGGATGCCTATATTGGCTGCTGTCTGATGTGTGTTTTGATCTGGTTCCCTGGATGCCTTTCCTTGTAAGGCATAGAGAAGGTGACATCTGCTTGTCCTCAGGGAGGACCGTGTCACTCAGAGCGAGCTATTGTTCAGGTCATCGGGGATCTGATTGTATCCAACACCTCTCTGCAAGTACACACAGATACGCCACAAAGGAAAAGCAGCTATTTTTACAAGTCCTTTGTTTTCGGTGGTGTACCTGTGCTTGTGGCATCATCCCTGTGTGTTTGTGAGTCAGAATAGGTAGTGTTTGGGGGCTTGTTTGCTAAATCGGGTAACTTGTAAACAGGAGTAAGACAAGTGATAACAACACGGAAAAACACAGAAAAGACAAAGACAAAACGGAGACGAACAAGACAACGGACACGACACACAAAAGAAGAGAAAGCAGATGGCGGATGTGTTTGCATCTTCACATTTAGAAACACTTTCTGTGAAAAAAAATGTTATTTCATTGATGGTGTTTATTTGCTGTGCATTGGCTTTTGCTCCTCTTAAGGATATTACCGTTACCGATAATGTAAAACCCTTTTATGGTATTTGAAATAAAAAGATTGCTAACTGTTTATATTGTACAATACAGAACAAAGGAAACTTTTAAAAGTGTACAATTTTTTAAAAATACAAGTTTCGTCACCATGTAAATGACAAACACATGATTTAACAGTGACGTCATGAGAATGTCTATACTGTGACATTGTGGTGGACAACATGATCGCATGTTTGCAGACACTTAATTGTAGTTTACAAAGTGAGAATGCCTACTTAAATGTTGACTGGAATGCATAAGGCCCGATCACACAGAGCACGTTTATTTTTGGTGAGAAGTGCTTCTTTATTAAAAAAATTTTGAATTACTTTTTTTTTTCATCCAAAAAAGCGAATAAAATTTCTGTGCAAAATAGCAATATCACATAAAAGATGTGCAAATAAAAGCAGCGTTTCCATCCAACGAGTCAAAGAAAACAAAACCATCACTTCCTGATAAACGGGCGCCAAATATCAACAGTAAAAACAAAATTTACTGCGGTCAGAGAAGCTGTGTTAATCTCTTCTTTATTTAATAATAAATAATAATATAATTAATAATAATAATATAAGTAATTAATAATATAACAACACTAATACTAAGGTGGTTAAGGCATTTTATTAAGGCATTTTTTACAATGTGCTCAGCCTGCTGGTTTGTCCATTCACCCACATTTTTATCATCACATGACCTCTTATAAGAAAATCACATGATCTTTTTTATTGCGCATACTGGAATTTGTTCTGTAAAAGTGTTTTCATTGTAGTTTATGCACATCTTTTCTTATCTAATTAAAAGTTTATCCTACTAAGTTTTGCGCATACATTTTTTATGCACATTTTCAAAATCTATGCACATCTTGGCGTTTCCATCAACCAAATTTTTATGCAAATATCCAAAATGCGCATAAAAATAGGTGGATGAAAACACAGCTAGTGTTGCATGTTGCATCTCACATTCTAACCGTCTGCTGCACCATGCATTTTTTTTGACGGAGCGCTCTGTACGCCTGCAGTTAAAAGTCAGCTGTGTGCTGAAAGAGCGCCCAATGTTGTGCACTCCAGCACCAAGATTGTTAATATAGTGGTTGCCTGGCAATATAAAAAGCACAGTGCACTGCTCTTTTCTAAAGTCAACAAAAAGGCAGTGCAGTGTGCCTCATGTTTTCAGAACTGAAAAGCATGTCTGGTGTGATCAGCCCCTAATACAGCATTTTTAAATTGTTTTATAGGTCCATTTTGAACACAGTGTCATTTGTTTACAAAAGTTTTAAAAAATGTACAGAAAATTCTTTTTTTTTTTCCTTAGTTTGACTTAATGTACTGAAATAACAAATTAAAATAAACATTCATAAAAACTATACAGACATTTTAAGAAAAGACTTAAAATGTTGCATTTAAAACTAACTATTAATAAAATTACGGGTGAAGCTTGGGTGAATACAGTGCAAATATGCATTATTTTAATTTAAAAAAATTAATCTAGAAAGAGTCCAGACAAACAATATGTGTTGAATTCATTTGAAGGCCGCATGAAATCAGCCATTCTCTCCAGACTGACAACTCCAAATTTTCAAATCACAATATTAGCAGTTTTTATTATCTACAACTTGAGAATTGGAAGTAACGTATCTTAATTTGTTTGATTAAAAAGTCAGAATTTCATTATGCAAATGCTGTTGATGAGCCTGTGACGGCGTAAAGCTGAATAATTATTTGCAGTAATTGAATTCTTTTCCCGAAGAGACACATATAATATGCTGACTGGACTCTTTCCACGGGCCTTTTCCATTCACACGGCCCCAGGCCAGCGCTTCAGCATCAGGGCAGCAAACTGTGATTATACACTACTCTGCTGAGCTCATTATTGCTCACGTCCCATTAGGATCTCAAGCATCTAGAACATCCTAAAGGGAAGCAGGGCTTAATCCATTAAAGCTGGATTTCATTTACAAAAAAAGAAATCTACTTTGAGTATTTTGCCTTTAAAAAAACCTTTGAGCAGCTGCTTTCATAATAGCGTGGTGTATCATTTCTTATGAACCGATGAGATTTAAGTGATTTATGCTTTCCACCCATAGGGGGCAGTGGCTCATATAGGAATGGGGATTACATATGTTCCTTTCATATATCAGAATCATCAGTTGCAAAACTCAAAATAGATAGTTTATGTATATGTATATGAATAGTTTTAATAGATTTCATCATATGTGATATACCCCATCATTTTGTGTTGTTTAACAGAGAAGTGCTTTGTGACAAAGTCATTTTCATATTTATATTAAATAACAAGTTCAAAAGTTTGGAATTATTATTATTATTTTTTTAATAGGTCAAAATACAATAATATTAATATTATAAAAAAAATACATAATAGTTCCCACAAAAATATTAAGCAATCATTATTGTGAATTTAATATGTCTTTTATATATCAGAATCATCAGTAGCAAAACTCAAATAGATGCTTAATGTACATAAAAACTTTTAGTTTTGTTTAATAGATTTCGTCATATGTGATATGCCCCATCATTTTGTATAATGGGGATTAAATAGGTGTCTTTCATATATCAGAATAATCATTAGCAAAACTCAAAATAGATGCTTTATGCATATCAAATCTTTTAGTTTTGTTTAATAGATTTCATCATATGTGATATGCCCGATTATTTTGTGTTGTTTGAGAAATGTTTGTGACAGAGTTAAAATATGAATTATTTAAAAATTAACATTTTCATATTTATATTAAATAACAAGTTCAAAAGTTTGGAATTATTATTGTTATTTTTTTAATAAGTCAAAATACAATAATATTAATATTGTGAAATTAAAATAATAGTACTCTTCTATTTTAAAATGAAATTTATATTTGTGATGTTCCAAAAATGATTACTTAATATTTTTGTGGAAATTATAATGTTTTTTAAAATTGTAATGAATAAAAAATACAAAAGAACAGCATTAATTTCAAATAGAAATATTACAACATTACAAATGTCTTATATTACAATTCTTGTATTATCTTATCTCACCGTATCTGAATAAAAATATTTTATAATCATAAACACAAAATTGCTGACTTAAAATAGTATACAAGCTCTTAAAATGTATTTGCCATTATTAGGATATGCACTTAATGATTAGGACAACACTAACAGGTAATATTGTATATGTTATGTATATGTTGTATATGTATTCAGAATTATTAAACCCCCTGAATTATTAGCCCCCCAGTTTTTTTTTCCAATTTCTGTTTAACGGAGAGAAGATTGTTTCAACACATTTCTAAACATAATAGTTTTGGTAATTCATTTCTAATAACTGATTTATTTGATCTTTGCCATTATGACAGTAAATAATATTTGACTAGATACTTTTCAAGACACTTCTATAAAGCTTACAGTGACATTTAAAGGCTTAACAAGGTTAATTAGGTTAACTAGGCAGCAGTTTAGGGTAATTAGGCAAGTTATTGTATAATGATGGTTTGTTCTGTAGACTATCGAAACAAAAATGGGGCTTAAAATTTTGACCTTAAAAAAAGATTTAAAAAAATTAAAAACTGCTTTTATTCTAGCCAAAATAAAACAAATAAGACTTTCTCCAGAAGAAGAAATATTATCAAACATGCTATGAAAATGTCCTTGCTCTGATAAACATAATTTGGGAAATATTTAAAAAAGAGAAAAAAATTCAAAGGAGGGGCTAATAATTGCGACTTCAACTGTATTTGACCAATTAGTGGTGTCCTTATTATTCATACATCTCCTAATCAGTAGAGCATGTCACATGCTAAAAAAAAATTCTAGTTTTTGTCCAAAAATCTTCACAGATGTACTGTATAGTCTAACACAAATAAACATGTTACAGACAAATTACAAAAGATTTGATTTAACCAGCGGTGGTCTGCTGCCTGACAAAAAGCCCTGGCCTTCAGCCTGTGCAGGGTGGCTGAGTGTGGGAGGATGGCATGCCTTTGGAAACACTTCAGGCAAAGGGGACTCACCTCTGGTCAGATGGGTTCTCCAATGACTCAGGGCTTACAGGAGCAAGGGAAGAAATGATAGGCATGCAATAAGCTCAAGAGGCCGTAGGGGAAGTACAGGGTTTGCATAACACACAGACAAGAAGTCCTGTGCCAAGAAGCTAGAGTGACCTCACTAAATTATTTTAGTCTTTCAGTTGTTATGCTAGAATAAGCAAAGAAATAACTCTGCAGGACTGTATTGAAAGTACCAGTGGTACTAGCACATTGTTGTATTGTTCTGAGCTGTCACATGCCTGAGTTACTGCAATTTATCAACAATTCCATCATTCTCAAGAAAGTCAAGTGACTGAGGGAGCGAGAATAAGAGCAACTTCAGTAAGTGAGTACATGTTTGTTTTCCATCAAATTTCAAAACCTAGTGAGCTGCCTACAGTATGCAGGCACCATTTTAAGACATCATAGATCCAATTAATTATTTAGCCTGCTGAAATGTCTTCTTGTTATTTTAGAATGTTCTGGCCAACTATTACAGCACCATCATGTATCTACTGACAATTTTTGTTACACTAGAAGTGTCAAGTTTCTATTTATGTGCTGTGCTTTACTGCTTGCATATATCAAACTGGTTATTTATTAGGTTCCATAACAACTATGATGCTTTATAAGAAGACAGCCACCTATATGGGCAGCAAGATAACTAATGGCAAGGTTTGTTAAAGGCAAACAGTTGTGCTTTTCTGCTAACACAAAGAAAACTGGTCACTTAGATTCCATGACAAAATGAGTGCGCTTTATTATTATGCTAGTAGTGTGCTGTTAGCTTAGCAAGATGCTAACAACAAACACTACTGAAAGATAGCAAAGTTTGTGCTTCTCTGATTATTATAAAGCATTCCAAATCGATCCCTGATTCGATTCCACAGCACAAATTCTTCCTGAAACAGGCTGCTGTCTATACAGGCAACAAGCTAAAGGCAAACTGTGCTAACTGTACGATTGTGAGGTAAATTTAAATTCATATGCTGTGCTTTTCAGCTTACATTCAAACTATCCCTGCTGAAAAAAACAGCATATGCTGGTAAGGTATGTTTTGATGCTGGTATGCTGGTCTTGCTGGTTTTAGTGCTGGTATTGCTGGTCTCAATGCTGGTTTTGCTGGTCTTGATGCTGATTGCTGGTCCTGATGCTGGTTTTGCTGGTCTCGATGCTGGTCTTGCTGGTCTCGATGCTGGTCTTGACCAGCATTGAGATCAGCAGGACCAACATTGAAACCAGCAAGACCAGCAATAAAACCAGTAAGACCAGCATCAAGACCAGCATTAAAACCAGCAAGACAGCATTGAAACCAGCAAGACCAGCATCAAAACATTCCTTACCAGCATATGCTGTTTTTTTCAGCAGGGTAGTCACTTATTAGGTTCTATGACATCTACAGTACAGTATGATGCTTCAAGAAAAGCTGCCCATATACAGTAGGTAGCTATGAATAGTAGCTAACTGAAAAGTTTAATGCATAAAATACTGTAAACAATTGCTAGTCATGTATTTATTTATTTCTATCTGCTTATGTAAACCATTTAAATTGGTTACTTATTAGGTTTTACCGCAATTTGAGTATACTTTGTTGGGAGTGTGTCTTGTTGTTGTTAGCATTGTGCTTAACAAGCTAAAAGCAAACTCTACTGGGATCAATTGCTAGTCAAGTTTTATTTATGTGCTGCACTTTTCTGCTTACATTAAGCATTAAAGGCTGCTCACTTATTAGATTCCATGGCAGTTATAATGCTTTTTAAAAGGCAGGTGTCTAGGCTGTTCACTAGGTATTGGAACAGAGGTAAACACAAAAAGCCAATTATATAAAAACAAATGCATTTTGTGAGAGGTCACTTAAATGGTAAGAATGGGTAAATTGCTCCAAGGCTGCTGAGCTAAAGAGAGGGAATAAAGACAGATGAATACACAGTAAATACTAACAGAAATATTACTCCATTCCCATGGATGCGGCGCTACTATGCCGATGTCCTCTTAGGAATTCATTGACTTTAAGAGCTCTGTTCACAACCAGATCAAGCTAAATTGATGACACTCATTCTGAAGGGCTGGTCAGCTAGCTTGGTTGAGATTAATTTTAATCTGGCACTTCATTTGTACAGGAAGTGACACGCATTAAACCCCAGGAAGAGCGAAAGTCAATGAAGAGGGCCTTGTCCCTAACCATTATTGATGCCCGCGGTGACTGCCTTCTCTACTGGACGAGGAGCCTCTTTAATTGCAGCCAGTTTTCTGAGAGACAAATCCTTGATTAATGTGCCACTTTCGCTTTCATCCTTGGGCAAAATTATTAGAAATCACTGGGAGCGATTTGACAAACAAAGTGATGTGGCTTAAAAGCCAGGCAGGAACTTTTCATGAGCATAATACATAACATAATTCCATTTAATCAAGCTGCCAGCTTTTTAAGAGCTCAGTGCAGCCACTTAGACACTTAATTACATTCAGAAGGAAACAAATAATTTAAAATAAGAATCACTAAAAGGAACACTATAACAGATTGAACATTTCTCTAATGGGGCAGTAAAATGGCATTTAAACCAAGCTGTAAATACCAACTAAATATTGATGTATATTGTTCTCTAAAAAGCTAAATAATACTTGCAGTTAACAGGGGCTTAATTTTTTTTAAACAGACATATTTCCAAAGTCAGTTCAAGTATTTCCATGCATGATTCCTGTGGGAATTTATCAGTGTATCAAAATGCTCATCATCATGCCAAGCATGCATTGCTAAAGCTAGATTCTGATGCAACTGATGAAAATGCAACCCTTCCTGAAAATATGTGCATTTATATAATACATCAACCACAAAAATATTTTCTTGAAAGTCATGTAAATGGAAATACCAATGCGGAAATTAAACATGAATGCTTTATGCTGGGTTATTTTGATGGTTTGTCTTTTAAGTGTTAGTTTCTCTTAATCAAATTCATCCTAGAAGGTCTCCGGGTTACTTACTCTGGGATCTCATTGGTCAGTTGGCTTGAGAGCAGAAGGAAGACAACAGACACGCACGTGAGACAGACAGACAGACAGACATAAGCAAAGACACCAACCAAAAGCTGTGTGTACAGAGACAGACAGTTGACACAAACACACACAAATACAACATATAAAGATGAATGGCAGTATGTGCCTTTGATTAAGGCTCAGTTAAGTGTTTTGATGTGTATTTCTCAGTGGTGTGATCCCTAATTGGCACAAAAGGCAGCAATTATGCTGAAAATAGAGCATAATATAATATAATATAATATAATATAATATAATATAATATAATAT
>CAIGQZ010001345.1:9847129-9867801 GCA_903798205.1 Danio tinwini | reverse complement strand
ATATAATATAATATAATATAATATAATATAATATAATATAATATAATTCACTGATTTATTCAATTTATTTATACACTGCTTATTTGCTTATATGGATTTCTTTGGTTGTTATCAACATCCGGGGGAAATTTCAAATCAACAGCACCTTTAGAAATATATTTTCTAAGAAAAAATGGTGACGTGTTCAATACTTATTTTCCCTGCTGTATATTCTGTTAAAAAATAAAACATTTATTAAGAAATGGTCTAAATTAAATTTTTATTTATTGATTGTTTGCTTGATTGAATGATTTTTTTTTTTCATTGAATAAAGGAAAAAAAGGTCAATTTGTGGTTAATGTAGTAAAACCATGGTATTTTATTTTAAGGGAGCTCCATTTAAGTTGTTATTTATCTAATATTAATGAGCTAGTTATATTGTAACTAAACTATGAGCACTTTTTTTTAAAGCAGCTTCTCCAACATCGGTGGAGACATTGCAATAAAATATATAACACTTGTAACTCAATCCTTTCTCCTGGAAACGGAATAAATATTGATGTAATTGGTGCACGCTGGACCAATGACACATCAGACCAACCAGAGGAAGAGAAATCATCTGATAAGTGAAGAAGGAAGCAATTATCAAGACATGACCGTCAATGGTGCCCTAGGATATGTGTGGTAGTGAAGGCGTGTGGTTTTGAGATCCCAGTGATGGTGGAGGAAGCTTCATTACAGCATATAAGCGTAATCCATCGCACTGCAGTCGTGAGACTCCTTGGGTACCATGCTAATTGGACCCAGCTAGGGTTCACAGAAAACCAAAGAGACAGACTATAGTAAAAGTGGTAATTGATGAAATCAAGCCATTAGCTAAAACGAGGAAGCACGTCGGGCCTTAAATGGGGCCAGAGTAATCTAGCCTGTCATCACTTCTCATTGACTGCTAATATAGCAATGCGATGCTCAGAGCGAATCATTGTGATCATTGGGGAAAGCACAGACACAAGGACGAGCGCCTACATTACCTTTTAGTGACTCCATTGTGATATTCGATGAACGTGTGACCATCAAACGCAATGGCTTCCGTGTCCCCAGCGGACTTCTCGAATATTGCTGGAAGGAGGGGAGAGAAGACGGAGTGAAATTACACCAATCAATGTGAGACAGGGCATTGTTAATTAAAGCAAAGCAAGAAAAAGAGTGTGATATATCGCAGGCTTCATGCTTGTGTGGCTTAATTAAGGTTAAAGATGCAACAGAAGGACCCTGCAAGGTTAATGAGGTGAGCAAAAGTTCTTGGGTTTTTGTGACTGTGCCAATGTGTGTTTGCGATAAGCATACGAATCGAGGATGGTGTTATTTGTGAAAGTTTGGAGGCGTAGATTTAGCTAAATCTACATATGGAGCATATGACTGGCTAGAGCTGCCAAGAGCTATTTCTTTTAAGTAAGCTGTACAGTATGTTGATGTATGCTAAAGACGCATGCAAATCTTGCCTTTAAGGAGTGTGAGGGAGTTGGCGGAGAAGCTATATTGGGTAATATGATTTTTAAAAAGTGATTAAATAAGGCACTTACTGTCCTGGCAGTGGTGTCCAGAGAATCCATGGCGGCAGACACACTCGTAGCTGTTCAGCTGGGGGTTGCAGCGACCTCCATTCTCACAAACGTCTTTGGAGCAGGGATGGTGAGGATACATGGACACATCAGTGGACGAAAGGGCGTTATCAGCTTTCAGGATTGGAATTCCCATCAGAGTAATCTGTGGAGACCAATATGTGATTAGAGTGTAATTAATAATCAAAATAGTAATTTTCAACTTGTATACCCTTTACGTGTTGTCAGATGAATATTTTTCAGCTAATACTAGGGGTGTGACGAGATCTCGGGCTACGAATTCTCACGGTACAAGATTTCTTGTCAAGGTGAAAAGTTGTCTTGTGAGTTGTGATGTTATAATGGAGCATGAGGGTGAATTCAGCACTGAAGATTGTGGATGCAGGATTGGATTTGAACCGCAGTCGTTTGCTTGGATTGGTGTGACAACGATTTTTTCACCGGAGGTCAAAGGTTGCCGCGTCCACTACAATTGCAGTTTAGATATGCTTAAAGTCTTAATCGTCACAAACACACATCGAATTAAGATTTCCTATTTTAGTCGCATTATTGAAGTGCAGTACAGACATGTAAACGCAACTATTACTGTCGTGTAGGACTTTTAGCCATATTTTGAGACAAGATAAGCCATACACACATGGCTGTTTACACTATTCTCTGCACCTACCAAGACAGTAAAGCACCACAGACACACATTTCCTGCAAATGCACGCAACACACACACCTGTCATCATTGCCATCATTTATGGTGTCCGGAAAAAAACTGTTTTCTTTTCATTCGATGTGCGGTATCAAACTCCATTAAAACTGCTCTCTCCTATCAGTCCACACTTGCATCTAGTAGCTCAGAGTTTGTCAAGTCAGTGGAGTTTATAGCTAAATTTTTTGTAATGTTTGCATGCCCTTTATGGCCTAAATCATTAAAATGGAAGTAAAATAACATTCAAATTCAAGTTTATTAAAAAAAGTACATTTTGTGATTTTTTCAGTTGAATAAAACACTGTTTTCCATTAATATATTTCATCATTGAGGATTACAAAAATAGTATAAAAAGCTTGTCTTGTCTCATCTCGTGAACCCAAACTCGTGCCTCATCTCGTTTCATAGAGTAAGCGTCTCATCACACCCCTAGCTAATACCATATTGCTTCAGCTCAGCTACTACAGAGATAGATTTATGATTAGAGCCTTCATAACATCTGGTCTTGATTTTTGTAATTCGCTTTTTGGGGGTTTACCTGCAAATTCTTTTAAAGGTTACAGTATATTCAAAATTCTGCCACACATGTCTGACTTATACATCCTCTCGCCATTACATCACACCTGTTCTCCAGCAACTTCATTGGCTATCGGTTAGGTCACAAATTGATTTTGACCCTGATTTTAACTTATAAAGCAGTCTATTGGCTAGCTCCTGATTACATCTGGGATCTTGTGACACTTTCTACTCCTGGTCGCAGTCTTCGCTCTGCTTCGGATCTTACCCTGTTTCAGCCACACTGCAAACTTAACACCATGGGTGGTGGGGCTTTTTCATATCGTGCGCCAAAATTATGAAATGCATTACCCATTACCATTAGGAATGTTGTGTCTCTGGACTGTTTTAAGAAGCTTCTTAAGAATCACCTCTTTAGTAATGTTTTTAATGTGTGATCTACTGTTATCTTACTTATTGTTATATTTTTATATTTATTGTTTTTACTGTTTTATTGTTGTTGTTTTTTTTGCCTTGTACATGCTTTGATCTTGAGAAAAGCGCATTACACATAAAATGTTTTATTATTATTATTATTATTATTATTATATTACTATTATTTAAATTACCTTCAAAGTAGTAAATTTCCAAAGTAAAAATGTAACAATTTGTATACAATTTTCGCATTCTGAGTCATCACAGGCTAATATTTGCACTTAAAAACATATTTTTCTTGCTTAACTACTACAGGAACAGATGTATGATGAAGTCAAAACAACATTCAAACAAGTCATTTGTTTTCACGTTTTCACATACCAGGTTAATTTATCTTAGAAACTTTAACTTATCAGGTAAAACCATATAGTATCTGATCAGATACTTCTCATTAATGAGTGAGTGTGAAAAAAAAAAGTTTAAAATTTGTTATAACTGCATGCACCCCATTTTTTTCTGGTCAAAGCAGAACCAAATTCAGAAAAAGGTTCCGGTCTTACTGTTTTTTTTCCCCATACAAAACTCTATATGGAACCATGAATAAAAAAAGTATCCAAATATAATAAGTTTATCTTCTTTTAGCCAAATAGCTATTTGGGGAGTGTTTTAGCAAATTACATTCAGGTCTGGCTTCATTCTGATAAGTAACATCCATTTTTTCCTATCCAATTATTTCCCAATGGGCAAAGTTAGCTTTATTCTCACTGAATATCCAGTTTCACTTTGAAATACATCAGCTGATGGAAGTAAAATGGCTTGTTAATGGGAATTCATGACTTTAATGCATCTGTAAGTGCTCTCACCTTCTGAATGGCCCCTTTGAAGCCATCTTTGATCGCAGCAGCTCTGGCTACTTTGCGGAAATCAGGAGCTCCGCCCACAAAGAGTGATTCCTTCAGATTGAGATCCGTGTGCTGATTCTGGACAACATAACAAACAAGTGTAAGACACCACATCCTTAGCCTCAGTTCACTCTTCTAGCTATAAACTTATTTAATGCAACCTCTAGCAAAATGTCAATATAATTTAATGGGTGATCTAGAATAGTACAGCAGCTGTAGTGAAACAGAGGATGGTTTACTGTACATCAGCAGCCTTATAGATTCAACTTTCACACCTAATTCTTATCCACATCACTGTGAGTGTTGTATTACAATACCATAATTGATTTAAGCTCAGCTCCCTGAATGGTAAATGACTGTGAATCTAACATACAAGACAGGAGAATAGCGATAGGAAGACAAAAGTGAGAGAGGGATAATTCAAGAAGCGACTGAAATGAGGACGATTGATATGGATGGGTTTTTAATGAAAGAGTGTAATGAATGCCTGATTGTTCCTCGGACCTTTAAAATCTGGAGCTGTAAACTCTAATTGGTGCATCGCTCACACCGCGGATGACCATGAAACGAGCATTTCTCCAACCTGTGTGAAAATCACTTTAGTTACAGTGGGATTTTTCTGCATGAGGCTCTACTTAAAAAGAATTAAAAATCTTTATTTTATGTAGGCCAATTATTGCCTTGGGGGAAAGGCAAGTTAATTGCCGGGGAAAAAAAAGAAAGAAAGATGGGACATCAACAGCAATGCCAATTTCTGACGTGTGGTCCAGCTCTCATTCCAGCGATATAAAAAGAAGAATAGCTAAGTACGGATACAGGCGAAGGCTTGAAAAGCTCTGGCTAAGGACCCGGAGGCCAGTCCAAACAACCGGATGGGCCAAGACAGCATAGCCAGGAATGTTTTCACCCAGCTGCTGTTTCATGTGGTCAGAGACGTGTGCAATGAGAAGTCTTGACACAAAGCTGCAATGCATCGACAGCCACAGGCTGGGAGAGACATTTTCACTCTCCGCTTTCCTGCCAGAACGAGCTGAGACTGAGATTGAGCAGGTGAAGTGAATAGCTAACTGCCAGCGTTATTTAGGAACTTTCCCCAAGGGCCCTAGAAGCTTCATGCCTACTCAAACTGGCACATGCCCCCTCTGATATCGCGGCCAACAATTTGAATGCAATTCTCAAGAAAAATGAGCAACGTCGATAATTAACTTGCACAATTGTTCTAGGTAAACAAAGGTGTTCATTTAAAATATGTGGGCACAAACATGGCCCCTCTGGCTGAGGGTTTGTTAACATGACAACTATGTGAAATAAAAATGATTTTCCTTTGAGGTTTTGAAAACTTTTGAGCACAGATGTCTAAATGACTGCCGTTTACACAGATCCATGAAATGACAGGCCAGTAGGCATCTCACTCCTGTATTTCACCATTATTGTTTTGGTTGTGAAGTACTTATACATTCCTACAGCAAAAACTGAACACTATTTTGGATGTTTGTGAACCTGAACACAAAACCAGTCCTTTGTTTCATGAGTATATTTTTGCAATAGGCCAAAATTTATCATTTTTTAAAACATAAACATAATTAAAATATTAAGTATATCCTTTTTCTTGAATACATTTTAATAATGTCCTACTCTAAATGTATCAATGTAGTTTTTGATAAGTAATATGTATTGCTAAGAACTTAATTTGTTCAACCTTAAAAGTTCCCTCTTAAAACTTCAAATTTTACAATTTTAAGTTGTTGTATCTCAGCCAAATGTTGTCCTAACAATACATACATCAATGGAAAGATTATTGATGCTGTTATTATGAGCTGTATGCATCTCAACTTCCAAAAATTGACACTTATGACTAGTTTTGTGGTCCAGGGTCAAATATAGTTTACGTGTAGACCAGTGGTGTAGTCGGGGCTATATGCACGTTACGTATACTCCGTATGCCTACATTTTTCATGAGCTGTTTCGGTATTACGACTTCTGAGGACCAATAATTGCGTATACCCTTGGTATACTCACTTGTTTTGCTGATTAATCTTCTCTAATTTATGCATATTCACATCCCCTTTAACTGTATACCAAATGTTTTTTTTAACTTGCAACTTAATTTGTTGCATTTGGTGCATTTTTGTTTAATTTGCGTTATTCCATGCCCCCTGGCGGCTGTAGCAGCTGTCATAGAGAAGCTGTCATAGTCAACTGAAAGATGTCTCGCTGAAACTTTCAGGTACAATTATAAAACAGCATAGGCGTTGCTTTAGCCCCCCTATATATCTATTCAGTCCCCCCTAAAACTTTTGCAATTAGCTCATGAACTGTACACTACTAAATTATCACCTGAGTCCCCTTTAAATTTGATATGAAAATGGCGGCAGACTCCCGCTGCTCTGTTTCAAACTCGTTTTTCATTTAAACAGCAAACCACAGCTGTGTAGAACGAGAGCAGACGGTGTGTGTTTATCGATAGCTTGTTATAATATCTGCATATTTACAGTTCTTTGCTATAGAAACACTTGTATCTCATGTGTTGGAAACCTGTAACCATTGACTTTCATAGTATTTGTTTTTCCTTTTGTGGAAGTCAATAGTTACAGGTAATTTATGTTCAATAAATATATATATATATATATATATATATATATATATATATATATATATAAAGAAACAAAGAAATATTGACATAATTTCTTTGCCTACTTTTAAAATTTGGGTTGGGTGGGCAATAGTACACCACATTTTTTAGGACTACACCACTGGTGTGGCTTATAACACTATTATTAGGTTCCCAAAAGGCAGTTATTATGTAAATCAATGACCAAAAATGCATAAAATGCATTTTATACTTTTAAATATTAAAACAGATTACATTTTGTCAATAATATTTTATAATATTACTGTTACTCCTTTTTTATAAATATTTGATTAAATAAATGAAGCCTGAAACTGACACTCTTTCAATTTACTATAATCTTGAATGTGAAGTTGCTTTGACACAATCTACATTGTATAAGTGCTATACAAATAAAGGTGAATTGATTTTAATTGAATTTAAAAATGATTGGTGACCCCACACCTTATGTGTGTATTTACAACACACTTTCATTTGAAAGTTTGGGGTTTAAAAGTTAAACTTTTGCACCCGAGTCTCCTTGGATGCTCAAAAAAAAACCCACAAGGCTATCACATCTTAGATTTATAAATAGCATTTCTTTCTCTTTGGTCATGTCTTCAGTAGCCTAGGGCACCAAGTGAGCTAGGACTGTCATTGGTACCACCTCAAACAAACAACAGCAGCAACAACAACAACAATAAAAAAGTGCATGATGCCCCTGAAGGGTCCAAAAACAAATGTGCCAAAAGAACAACTCCACCACGCTCTCTTCCTTTCACATCTTTTCTTCTTTAGATAACACTCCGTTTCTCTCCCACGCCAGCAGCCTTTTTTTTCATGCAGTCTACATCCACAGTGAGACGGTTTAATGGCCCTCCCACGCGAGACTAATGAAGACATTTCATTGTTGTTGGAAGGGTGATGAAACAATGGTGGTCAAATGATAACTCTCTCCCTCGTCGCCCCCATACCAGCTGGTCTGAGGTGAAAGCCAGATCTCTCTCTGTCTCATCCCTTTCAGCATATGGAACGGTTTGAAGAGGAGCAAAAAAAAGAAAAACTCCCCTCTGATTTGTTTGACCGGATCTCGACTAATGAACGATGAAGCTGAAATGAACAAGTTGCTTTTGGTTGGAATGAGGATGTCGATTTGAGAAAGCGATTTCAGACTTCAGTCATTACCTTGCGTGATTTCTTATATCCAGACAGCACACAAACAGAGCACAGGGGAAGGAAGAAAAAAAATGTTACCAGAGAAGAAAACACAGAAGATGTCAGTACACACAGTCCAGCATGCAGTAAACTATAAGCTTGAGGAATAAAACATTCACACGCGTAACTCAAGCAAGACACTTAGCATGCAGGTCGCAAATAAAAAAATATATAGGTGTGTGTACAGTGCGTCAGAAACCAATGTGTGGAGTAAATCAGGAATGACATTAAAAGTCGAACTATGTTTTACACTACTGCACATACATTATTTATTTTTGCTGTAGTTAAAAGTGTGCTCAGTGGAACGGCCATTGAGGCAAAATGAAACAATTTCTCTTGGGGTTTTGCTTCTGGCACTGCTTTTTAGAATGAGACCCTTTTGACTTCTTAACATTTTTCATCTCTCATCCTCTTACATATAACCATATTTAATTTTTAATAATAGATATTCATTTAAAAAGATTATTTGATGACAAGGGCACTATATTTACAATTTTGCAGTATATTAATAGTATTATTGGCAGATTTTCTATCGATTTATCATAAAACATTGTAAAAAAGCTTCCAGTTGTAACACATTACATGCACTTTCTACATTAATATAAATAATTTTAGCATAATTACATGCCATAACACTACACTACCTGACAAAAGCCTTGTTGCCTATACATGTTTTTTTGAACAACAAATCATAACTTGACGTCTATAGCAGATCATTTGGTATCAGAAGAGGCTTATATGAAAGGCAAAAGCCTCTAGATTATGCTTATTTTTACCAAAATAAAATATGATCATGGCTTGATTTTTAATTATTTAATTAGGACAGTAAGGGCTGACTTTGCTTAGACAAAAGTCTTAATAATGTACAGTATATAATATAAGGTCATGGTGCAGTGGAAAAAGAATTAATATTGTGTATGATGCCCATGAGTTGGACGACTGCATCCATACATCTCTGCAATGACTCAGATAACTTATTAATAAAGTCATCTGGAATGGCAAAGAAAGCGTTCATGCAGGACTCCCAGAGCTTATCAAGATTATATGGAATCATCTTCAACGCCTCCTCATGCCCAGACATGCTCAATAATGTTCATGTTTGGTGACTGAGCTGGCCAATCCTGGAGCACCTTGACCTTTCAGGAAATTTGATTTGGAGGCTGAAGTATGAGAAGGAGCGCTATCCCGCTGAAGAATTTGCCCTCTCCTGTGGTTTGTAATGTAATGGGCAGCACAAATGTCCTGATACCTCAGGCTGTTGATGTTGTCATCCACTCTGTCTGTAGATCTCTCGCATGGCCCCATACTGAATGTAACCCCAAACTATGATATTTCCTTCACCAAACTTGACTGAATTACGTGAGAATCCTGGGTCCATGCGGGTTCCAATAGGTCTGTGTGATGTCTGTGTGATGATTGGGAAGCAGTTCAACAGATGATTCATTGGAAAAATCTACCGTCTGCCACTTTTCCAAATGACTAACTAGAAGTCATATTATTATTTGTTGCTCTTATAACTGGGATCGACGACAAGACTTTTGTCAGGTAGTGTAAACTAAAGCCAAACTCTAGCAAAGTTTGTTTGTAGGGTGGGAGGAAGAAGACAGGGTCGGCGATATCAGGTAAGTAATCGATTTTATTTTAAATTTTAGCCACGACAACACTATAGCTGTGTGTGTGTGCTCTCTCTCTCTTCTCTCCTTAAGAAGGGTGTCTCTCCGGCCCAATCACTAGAATAACCAGGTGTTATTTATTATTTCTGGTTGGCCTGCCGGGCTCTGAGCATGCTCTCCCCCTTCTTTGGGTGTTCGATCATGCTTACCTCTCAACACTAACATTCAGTAAGGAATGCAATCTCACAACAATAACTTTTTGGTTTAGTGGCTAATTTGTATGACTTTGTACAATCTCATTCATACATTATTATACGATTTGTTCATCCACCAATGATGGTTGTGTTTAAGAGTGGGGCTTAGGGACACGCCTCCTTTGTATAAAAACATTTTCATACAAAAGAAATTGTATGAATTCGTACAAATTAACTAAATTATTTACTGAATTAGCTGACAATACATAATAGTTACTTTTTCACTGAGATCAGCCTGGAAAGTACATATGATAAACAATTAATTTAGGGTGCTTTCATACCTGTAGATCGATTGTTTTGTTCCGAAACAGGGGTTAAAATGGTTACAATGTTTATTTTTGTTCTTGGTGTGGTTCACTTTCACACGGCAAAGTTTCTAAACCAACCAAAGTAGTCAAAATCCTGTGACATGCCTGGTTTTCACTGGCATGTGCCACTCGATAGTGGCATGTGTGACTGACTGAAAATGATATTTAATCATTAAGCTGCTGTTAACATAATTTACTGCATTATGAGTTAGTTTATATTCTGGGCTTTTACATGTTATTTTAAATTATTATAAGAATTTGTTTCATTTTCTTAGTTATACTTCCGTATAATATTAATTGCTACAATACATAATATTTAGTCATTTGTCAACACATGTCATTGGATATCACTGGCATGTGCCACTAAAACCTATTGTGACATGCTGATCTATTGTGTCATATGTATTGTATCGCGACGGTTCTTTGTTGGCTACAATATGGACTTCTTTATGATTGCTTATTTATTTCAGAGTCCCATGGATTCTGCTCAGCTGCCATACATTGCTATTTTAATTTATGATGATGAGCAATAAGACATAACCGAAAAGGTGCACTTTAATTTTGACACCCACAGACATCGTCACCAAATATAAATCAGAGAGGTAAGATTTTCTCATACATAGGCTCTTCATAGGATCTCATACATAGCCATTTCAGTTGTCAAGGGTTGTAAAAATATATCTATTAAATCAATCTGTTAAAAAAATGTTGGCTAAATTATGCATTATAAGCTTAAATTATATTAAGAAATAGATGAACCAAGACTGCAGTCTGATCATGAAGAAGATCAATGTTGATCTTTCTTTTGAGGTGTCAGTGCAGGAATGATTTTATAAGATATAAGATTAAAATATGGAAAAAATATCAGATGGTAATTTCTAGTTATTAGAAAAAAGCAAAAAAACAAAAAAGCTCTAGTTATTATTTCAGAATGTTTTCGATATGAAACCGCCCTACTCATAATTCTCACTTCATATAGCCATATATGCCTGTTACATATCCATAATACACTGTGATGTAGCCTGATTCATTAGTTCGTTGAATCATATTGTTTTCTCACTACAATCAAACCGCTACAGAGTTTGTTTCAATCGAGCCAAGGACCGATCTCGGACCGATTGTTTTAGCGCGTCTCCGAGCCCGATTGCTGGATTGAGTCAAGTTCTGAAACAAACGTCTAGGTGTGAAAGCACTCTTACATTAATGAAAAATTATACAGTAACTAGAATACTGCAAAATACAGCGTAGACTGTGTTTCTATTACAGTTTAAAGTATTATCATTAGACTTTTAGGTTTTCTGAACAATTAGTGCGTTTTCTGTAACACATCTGAAGAGTTGATTGACTTATTTCAGTCAATTTAATTAAGCCAATTAACGTCAAGCAAACAAAATACACAAAACTTATAGTCAGGTGTATTTCTCTTGGGGTTTCCCCGCTTTAGGCACCCCTTTAGAACGAGACCCTTCTGGTTTCTTCACATTTTTCATCTCTCATCCTCTCACGCTCTCGCTTTAATATGATTTCCTTGCCTCTACCGCTGCAATGAAACACAATTATCATACGTAGGAAGGTTTAATGATGAGAAAAGGCACACTTAAGTGCCTACGCGTAAGACTACATGGAGCTAATCACAAATTACACTGTTTGGAATAACTGGAGGATGAGAGAGAGTTTGGAGATTATTACACGGCCTCGATTTGTCTACGAGAGCAGCCTGATTGTACTTTGGTTTTGACTCAAGCTCTGGCAGAGGCTGCTGGGATTGATCTGAGTGGGTGCGGATCCGAAGCACAACAGGCAGAGTCATTTCCACATGGCAATTAATAGCAAACGGAGGGCCACAGACAAAAGACCACACGTACGAGATGGAAAAAAGGGGAAGTTTCGAAAGCTTCCCACTCATGCACCGCAGACCCCGCGTCAAAGGCAGACAGCGAACAAAACTTTAAAAGGATGCACAAAACAAAGCAGGACTTTCTGGTCAGTAGCAATGTGATAATATCACGGTTTCTTTTAAATGCACCGTGATAATATCATGGTTTTCGCTGAAAGGTCAATATCAAGGTAGCTATATGAATATGGTAATCATTCAATACTATGCCATAAAGTGGAGTCCAAAAGTCATTCGTTTTAGAGTTTTTAAATGTTTTTTGCAACACTTAAAAAAAATGTTTTTGTTGAATGTTTTGAATTGTTCTGAATTGTTCTGAATTGATTTGATTAAGATTTAGAGGCTAATGGTTTGATTATAAAAACAATTCTCAGAGCATCTTTTTTTCCCTCTAATTCTTTTATTAACCCCTTAGTATTTCTGTATTTCTGTAACTAAGCACTCAGGCAGCACACTGCTACACACATTATATGAATAATAATAAAATATGTTTAATAACTACTACAGTATAAATAAACATTCAAACAATATTTCATCTATTTAACAGCATTGTCTAATTAATAAATCATGTAGTAATTGAATAATCAATTGAAATCTGTTGTATTTTGATTATCATTAATGACTAAGACCTAATGAACAGATCTAATTTAATATTACACATCAGAACCCCCCCCCCCCCCCCCCCCAACTGCTTTCATTCCAAATTACATATTGAAGAAAGTTACATTGCATTTATCTTTTGGAAGGACAATAATATATTTAAAACAAATACTGTTTAATCCACAGTTCTAAAACATTATGGCCCAGTTTCACAAAACAGGCTTAGCTTAAGCCAGGACTAGACCTTAGTTAAATTAGGCTATTTAAGCCACATTTATAAAAATGTACTTGGAAAAATACATTACTGGTGTGCATCGGAGACAAAAAAAATGACACTGCCATATTTTCAGTTATTTTCAGTTGAGAGAGCTCAAACATGCAATTTAATCCAAGACTAACCTTAAACCTTGTTTGTGAACGTGCTATAGTAATACAAATATGCATGATTTCAACTTTGTCTCCTTTATAACAACGAGTGTAAAATATTGCTGGGCAATTTGGCCTAAAATATAAATCTTGATTAATTGAATTATTTAACTCAATTTTGATAAATGAATGATTTATTTATTTATTTAGACGTTTTGTAGCCCACAGTAAATATGCTCATATTACAAGTGAAAGATTTTTGAATGAAGTGTGTACTTTTTGTATGATTTTAAAATAATTGAGGGAAACACACACTACGTTCTATCTGTGATTGTTTATTAAACATCAACGTTGGACAAGTGGAATTAAAACACACATTGCCTAAAACCAACAGTCACTTTTTTCTTCTAAAAAAGTGAAAATAAATAACTTGCACTTTTTAAAACAAAATTAATTATTTTCAATATTCATTTTTTATATTAAAAGCAGTAAAATAAGCAGTATCTCTTCTAAATAAAACAACTCTTGTATATCCTGTAAATAATATTTTAAACTGTGCATTTCTTGAATCTTCTAAAAACAGATATTTTAATGCAAATAATTATTTAATCCTAATGGAAAATATGCCGTCTGTGGCACAGCTTCCAATCATCATCATTGAAGTGCAAACTCGCGGCGTGTAGGTGCATTTTTTGAGAGGTACATGGGTATGTGCTTAAAGGCCGTGGCAGACCATACCCGTGCGTTCAATGCAGAAGTATATAGTAGCCTTAACAGAGCGGGGTCACGTGACTCGGTAGGGAAAGTAGTTGAAAAAAATGTACTTGGAAAAATTTGTTCGAGTATAGGTTCTGAATGTTGATTACGATTACTTTTTGATTAATTGCCCAGCCCTAGTGTAAAATCAAATATAAGCTCTTTTTTTTCATTACATTTTAGATCAGAATTCCAACAAAATGTATCTTTGGAACAATTCTTTTTTTTTTCTCGAATACTAAAGCACATATAAAGCATTTTGCAACTAATAAAGTATTAGGGCAATTCATGTCAAGCCAGTGAAATATGAGCAATGCAAATTTGACACAATGCATAGTCTAGTTTGAGTTTTTTCTGTTTTACATAGCACTCAAGAGCACATGAACAACACAAGTTTGAATAAAGCCTTATGATCACAAGCCTTCCAGCCAGGCTTGATGATGCAAAGAACATCTTATCATCTGTACAAGAGTCACATGCATAGTGTACACTTATTCGATTAGTGGCCTAGAAAAAGTATAGAATCTGAATTTATAAACACTACTGGTCAAAAATTTCGGGTCAGTTTTTTTTTCATTTTCATTTTTTTAAAGAAAATTATTCTGTTCATCAAGGTGGCATTTATTAAATGTAAAAAATTGTTAAATTGTTAAATTTGTATTACAATTTTAAATAACTGCTTTCTAATTGTATATAGTTTCAAATTAAATTATTATTCCAGTCATTATTGATTTTATTACTATTACAAAAAAATTTAAAAAATAAAAATAATAATAATTAATATTAGAGTGATTTCTGAAGGATCATGTGACTAATGACTGGAGTAATAAAGCTGAAAATTCATCTTAAATTACTGGAATAAATTATTAAATTAAATTATAAACTGCTTTTGAACAGTTGTTTTATAGTGCAATAATATTTCACAATTTTACAATTTCTACTGTATGTTTGATGAAATAAATGCAGCCTTGGTGAGCAGAATAAGCTTATTTTAAAACCAGTAAAAATCCTACTGGCCCCAAACTTTTGACCGATAGTGTACACATATTTTAAATTTGGAATTTAAAACTTCTAAAACTTTAGTACTTTTGGGCTCCACTGTATATTATGCTGCCATCAAATAACTTTTTGGCAAGGGTCGGAACAACTAGTTCTTGTAAATTGGGATGATGTTTGTGGCCCTTATCAGGCAGAATATGCATAAGTTTGTTCTCCTACCGGCGCCTCTCCTCTGACGGGGTCTTTGCCGTTAATGCTAATCTCTCCTTTTCTGCTGGCCCGTTCTAGATTCACCGTGTTCCACTCATTCAGCTTGATTTTTTCTTTACTCCTGTCATGCACACACACACAAATAGAGGGAAAGAAATGTTTATTTGGCCCTCATAACAGAGATATGAGAATAAACACAAAAGCTAGAGTTAGAAAATGGAAGCTGCAACCAAACAGAACGCAGCTGAGTAATCTAATATTAATTTCTTATGAATATGACTAGAGCGCATGTTGTTTACCTAATGACAGCTGGACCTTTGCCCAGGTCATATCTGAACTCCAGGATGCCGTCATTAAGAGAGAGCGAGATGAAATCTCCTTTGCCGTCCGTCTTCTGACCATTGTAGAAGATCATCCCTTTGGAGTCATTGGCCAGTAGAACAATAGTCATGCTGAATTTTTGCCTATAGAAAAAAAGAGTTCAATTAGATGAAGAACAGTTTTTTTCTTTCTTGATAGAGGCACAAACATAATGTGAGAAATGTTCGCATTCAGTCTGTGAGTCTACATGAATAGGTCAAAATTGTCAGAAATGGATGAACTAATTATAGAGTTAACAGCTCGACCAATTGAACATCATTTCTGAGTCATGTCTGAATGCAAATTAACTCGAAATTGCTGGACACAAAATAAGAGTGAGACCAAGCACAATAAAACCAGATATGTTTACCAGTTATTTTCCAGATTAATGGTCATTTAATGGAAATAATATGAATTATGAATAGTATTATTACATAATACTAATATAATAATAATAATAATAATAAATAAATGAATAAATAGCCAATAAATAATCATGCACATGCAGTTAAGTTAAATATGAATATTAATTATACTAGTAATATTAATAATAATAATAATAATAATAATATATTATTATCAATAATAATAATACTACTAATAATAAATAGTTAATAAATAATCATGCACATGCAGTTTTTTTGTTAAATTTTAATAATACTAGTAATACTAGTAATAAAAATAATAATAATAATAATAATAAAAACTGATAATAAAAACAATAACAATACTATATTATTATTACCAATAACAATAGTAAATAAATAAATAATATCAAATTACCAACAACAACAACAACCAAAAAGACAATTTGCCTTCTCATTTCTGAAGCCCACCATACGTCATTCTGTCATGATCATCATAAATGTAAAATATCCATATGTAGTGTAATACCTGAGATCCTGGCCATAGGAATGAAGGCCTTTGAGCTCCAGGAAAGAATCTCCAGTGAAGTAAGGAATGAAAGCGCCTCCCTTGTCTGACACTGAGAAATGTGAAAAAGTCCATTATGTTTAGCAGGCAACTTAATGCGTTTGAGATGGGAGAGTTCCTCCAATTATGAGAGCAGACAGTGACACGGTATATAACTTTCAGGATCACACACACACACACACACCACACACACACACACACACACACACACACACACACACACACACACACACACACACACACACACACACACACAGACACACACGTACATCAACACACAGCTCTGCCTTTCAGCCCAGCATGAAGCCTGTAGTAATTACACAGGATGAGCGCATGCTCGGTTCAGGATGGCAGACTGAGATTAAAAAGCTAATTAGCTATTGTTTAACACAGCGCCAGCGCCAGCATTGTACATGAAGACACAACACTTGCACACACCACAAGAAAATGGAAGTCAAAGTAAAAAGTGACAAAGCATAGGCCTTCATTTCATTTAGTTTATGGACTTGACAACATCCAGTATTACAGGACAGACTGCAGTTGGGGGAAACTATTGGTTTGCAACTGCTCAAGTCTATGTTAAATTGAAAAATGCATTAAAAATATATAAATACATGCACAGTACTGTTTAAATGTTTGGAATCAGACCAATTTATTAATGCTTTCAACTATTTATTATATTCTATTTATTGCACTATATAAAGATATTTTCAAATATGAAATAAAAAAGTTAAGATAAAATGTTGTCATTTTTCGCAGAATGTGAACAAAATCAGGGTTATTCCAGCAAATATTGCTTTCCTAAATGTCCCGTGAAGTGCTTTGAATGTGCATTTTTTATTTGATGTTTGACGTAATCTAAACTGAAAAATGTAGAGGGGTGGGACATATAGTAGTTCCTCCCCTTTAAAAATACAGCCAAGAGCCTTTAGTTTTATCTCTGCTCTGCCAGTGAGAGCGGTTGAGCTCATATACATTAAATGAAAAGCATCTTAAAGGGAGTGGGACATGTCAGATGCTATAGAGCAGTTAATTGGTCAAGATTTGATGAGAAAATGTAGTATGAGGTCAAAGATATCTATGGTATGAGGAGACAGGGGCGCCGCTGGCCGTTACGGGCCCTCTGACAACATTTTGTGGGTGTCGTGGACAAAAGTGATGGGGTTCTGCTGTGAGGAGATGTTAAAAAAATGGTGATCGATTTAGGCAGATGTGACAAACTGCAAGCTTTACATATTTATATTTCTTTTATATCTTCTAAACGCTAATTGTGTCACTGTTTTGGAGCATACTAGCTAATAAATATCCTTAAAACTAACAGACTGAAACTAACATCTAAAAAATATATCTTAATTTTCAAGGGACCTTTAATGCTTCAATTAAATTCAAATATTCTTAATGTGTGCCTGAAAATGAATTAAAACATGTAAAAACATAAACAGTTATATTAGTGTTGATATTTGGACAAATAGCCATTCCAATGAAGAAATACTCTAAAAGGCTTTTTGATTTTAAATTGAGAAGAACTGTCATAAGTAGTTTTAAGAATAAAACAAAAATGATGTTTTTCTCTAACACAAATAATAACTATGACATGTAAATCCACCATTTTTTATATTTTATATACCAATTTGTATACCAAGCTCTATTGGTTTTATACATTTATTTTGAAATATTCCATAAAGCTCTACATTTATTTTAAACAAATGTAAAAATATGTTGCTTTTGCATTTCGGCCATTTACCCATTCCATTATTTTAATACTCAATCAAACCTACTCTAAACCTTCATTAAGAAATGTATCGTTTAGCATTAAACCCTCTGTACAATTTCTTATTTCATTCAATCATTCCCTTTATTCATCAGGGGTCGCCAAAGCGGAATGAACCGCCAACTTATTCAGCATATGTTTTACACAGTGGATGCCCTTCCAGCTGCAACCCAGTACTGGGAAACATCCATACACACTCATTCACACACCTACACTACGGCCAGTTTAGTTTATTCAATTCACCTATATCACATGTCTTTGGACTGTGGGGGAAACTGGAGCACCCGCAGGAAACCCACTTGAACATGGGGAGAACATGCAAATTCCATACAGAAATGCCAACTGACCCAGCCGGGACTCAAACCAGCGACCTTGCTTTTTTTTTACTCTGAAATACATCACACTATAAAAGGTAATGATTCATGTATTAGCTTTAATGCTTTAGTCCAGCAGTGTGTCAGAGACAATAGCATATACTGTAACTCCCGAAAGTTAAAGTGTTTTCCTGACGGGACTGTTACATAACGTACAATTCATTTCTCTTTACACATGATTTCCCCTTCGGCCTGGTCCAGCATGGAACGTCTTTTTACGACGAGCGATTTTGTCATTTTATAGGTGCCAACCAGAGCCGGACAGTCTCTTATCTGAAAAAGCCACTCTCTCTGGACACTTTGCCTGACTGACTCTCCATTAATCATGATGTGCTGCTGACTGATAGAATTACTCATCTCATTGATTCAAGCCATAAAAAAAATACACCCCGTCTGATGGATGCGCTCAACTCATTGATTCTGGTTCACCTCAATTTATTTTAATCACTCGCTAATGGAGACTTTCTTAGACAAAAAGGTGACTCTCTGGCTCCTTGCATTTGACAGTTCTGGGTTAAATAGATGTGTGTGGCGAATGTTGAAACCGGCCCCGCCTACAGTTAATGACATCATTCATATTGCTAATATGTTTATATTGAAATTGCATTAATGATACAGACTGACAGTGAGGATGGCCGTATAAATGACAGTATGGGACAATCAAATTTTCAGTAAATACTCGGTGATGTACAGTGAATGTGCGGGAAACTCTACTGTGTGTGACAGTTGGGTTCTGGATGTAAAAGTCCAGCTTTCTTTCTTTATAGACAAAATTATTTTAAATGATAACCTGTGAAGTCAGCTTTATTAAAAGCTCTGAGGTTGTAAATTGTTATCTTGTACAAGGTTAGATGATTCGTTAAAGCCATTAGTCTGCATTATTTACTCTAAATGTCAATATTTCTATTTTAAATCCAGAAAGAAATGCTAGCAGACATTAGAATAACCCACACCTAATAAATCCTGCATATCCAGAGTAATTTATTCATTCAATAATTTTTCTTGGCTTAGTCCCTTATTAATCAGGGGTCACCACAGTGGAATGAATGGCCAACTATTCCATAAAATATGTTTTACATGCCCTTCTAGCCGCAACCCAGTACTGGAAATGAATATTTTCACGTAGTCTCTCAATGTCTTCCATTGAGTTATATGCATTTATATAAGTTATACTCATATACAGTACACATGCCCCCTCTATATTTAAGGTCTGAAAACACTGAATATTCCACAATATTGTATTGAATATTCTATTCTACATTCTGTATATAAACCAACTGTCAATTTTCTGCCAATAAAATGCTCTGAATAATACTATTCTTACAGTATGTACAATTTTGAAGACACATTATTGATATCTATTGGGCAAATTCAATGAACTGAGTTGCTCATCAAATGAGCTGTAGTTGTTTTCCTAAGTAGAGCCTTCTTATTTAGCCATACACCTTTTTATTTTTTGTAATAATGACCTTTTTTGTCTATATTACAAATTTTTACAACAAACAAACACATGTTTAATATATTCATAACCGCGTTCATGTTTTACCATCATGCTTTTTTAAAAACACGCTAGAAAAAATAAACGCTAAATTTCACGATCTATAATCCCTAATCATAACTCCTGTACAGCAGTCCCACAACATACTGACTTTTAATGACACTT
Organism: Danio tinwini; assembly: GCA_903798205.1. Taxonomy (NCBI): domain Eukaryota; kingdom Metazoa; phylum Chordata; class Actinopteri; order Cypriniformes; family Danionidae; genus Danio; species Danio tinwini. The sequence goes on along the minus strand of CAIGQZ010001345.1, from coordinate 9,847,744 downwards.
GAATACCCTGTCAGAAAAGTTTAGTGGCTGGGAATGAGCTTTTTACAGTGTCTGCTATAATGTTAGGGTTGTTCTCGTGTGTTTACAGATGAATATGGCCACGGTGTAAATACACAGTATAGTTACGATCTTATTGCCACATTAGATCGTTATGATAACATAATATATGCCTTCAGTGATTTCCTGAAGATAAATACCAAACAACAACACAACTGGAATAACTACAGCAATCGCAATCGTCTGATCTCATGTGAAGCAAGAGAGCGCGATGACATCTGATGATGTGTGCAGGTGCTGTAGTGCTGTCCCAATTCTTAGGGGTAAATTTTTAAGCCCTTCCCCTTAACCCTCGGTTTTAAGGGCCAAGGGGAAGGGGTAGAGGTACAAAAATAGAATTGGGATTAGGCCTAAGAATTTACGAAATTTTCATCTGGCCACACCGTAAAATAAATAAATAAATAAATACATAAATAAATAAATATTTCTTAGCCACAAATTTTAAATCATTTGAAAATATTAGCAAAACATATATTATAATATACATACACTTTTTATTTAACAAAACCTTTTTTAAAATAAAAACAAAAAACAATTGACTTAAAAAAAAAATATATA
>CAIGQZ010001345.1:9808434-9827591 GCA_903798205.1 Danio tinwini | reverse complement strand
ATATATATATAAAAAACGTGATTATAAACATACACATATGTATAGTGTTTGCCTTTATATTGAATTATGCATGTCACTTCTATTTGCATTGGCAAGTGTTCATTTTGGATCTTTTTTTTTTTTTACAAAATATTGGGATTTGGATTTATTCATTACCATATTGTCATATCAGTTATAATCACGGCAGATTCTACACGGGCCTAGTTAAACAAAGCTCTCTATCACCATTTAAAGGCAACAGGGGGTGAATGACAGTTTGCTTCTTTCAGCCTTTTAGGAAAACACCTTGATATGGGCTTCTCCTTCAGACAGTAGAGTTTTAGCTGACAGCAGACACTGAATGCCATGGACATTAGCGCCCTCAACACCCAGCTGCTGTGACACATCGCCAATAAACGGTGGGGAGTTACGAGCCCCGGCTGACGGATATGAGAAGAGACGTGAGCACTTGACCTAGTGTTCCCATCCAGAGAACACAAAACATCTGCCTGCTTCTCCCTGACTGTCGTGTATTGATTAGTCTCTATTGTGTGTAATTTCTGCTCTTATAAAACAGATGGGGCTGCTGCAAGGGAAAAAGGTTTGTGTGTGTATGGATACATCTGGTCTAATGCCAGTCACAACACATTTCGGAGAATTGGTTTATCCATTTGCTACGGTTGCTGAGAGACACAGAACCTGCTCCCCTGCATCTGGCACACTCAGGGGCCAAAATTAACACTTTCTGTAGTGTTTCGACAGTATGGATAAATGAAGTGTAATATTTCTTGAGTGTTTTGCTTTAAAGGGGTGGTCCAGAGTATTTTTAGATAATTTTAGGATTTTAAGATGCAAAGCAATGTGTGATCATGCTTCATTTGTAAAAAAATCACGTATTTTTTTTCCTATACCTTACTTTGATTATATACAGCTACTCAGCTAACATGAAAATGACTATTATATAAACATAATTAAGATTATGTTATGCTGCTTTGACACAATCTACATTGTAAAAGCGCAATAGAAAAATAAAGATGAATTTAAATAAATTGTAAGCACTCTTTGTGTCTTGTCCTCTGGATGTCCAAATACACAAACAGAACAAGCTCTGTGGAAATAGCAGCGTTTAGACGGCCTTTTAGCTTTCTTTGCTGCATTACAGCACCTCTGGTGCCTTTGCTGGGCGGGGTGTATGTGCATGGGGAATGCACGTATCCTGAACCGTTTGTGATCTCACTAACCCGGATGTATATTTTTGTAGTCTTTGCTGTAGGCTTTGCTAAGCTAACTCTGAAAAACCAATGTTTCCATTTGCATTGAACTTTGAGCGTATTACATTCAGAGATGTTGTTTATGTTCACCCATCTACATTACACATCAGCTTAAGTTTAAAACATGATATCATAGTGGACCACCCCTTTAACTTTTAAGATTTATATTTAATAGCCGGATGTTTTTAATCATTTAATATAGCCAAATTTGATATGATTGCTTATTCTTTTATGTATTTTATTATATACAGGCTACTTTATTTTCATAAAAAAAACAGGAAGGACGTGAATTAAATGTGAAAGTAAAATAAATAACACTTATTAATGTATTAGTTATAATAATTTATATAATTGGCTCTTTAAAAAAACTTTCTTCAGAGCTTTATTTTCAGTAAAAAAGTTTAAAAGTTTCCACAAAAATATTAAGCTAATGATTTTTACCACAGATAATAAAAAAACATTTTAAAATATTTTCTCAAGACTGCAGTAATGTTACATGTTAAAACTACATGTGTGTTTTCTTTCAGTTCCTGATACCAGCCAACTGCTAAATATCGGGCACATTTTACAAGCATTTGGCGCATTACAAGAGCTAATTTTGCACCCTGGGCACATTAAACCAACGTCCATATGGCACGCTTGAGATAATATACCCTCATCAACTATAGTTTTCTCTGTTATTACCAACTCCTCCTCCTCACCATCCTCTCAATCTTTCACATACACACAAAAAAAGAGTATTGCCATTGAAACTTAGTCGAATCTGCTCACACAGTTAATACACAAACATGTGCTGTCATCTGTAATATACAGCAAGCCTGTTAGACAGCGATCATCAAGTACTTACATGGGCAGTTTGTGCCCTCTGAGTTGACGGCGGCCGTTTTCCCATCGGGACAGCAGCCGAACGCTGCGTTGTCACAGGACGATCGCTCCTCAGCTGTGGGAAGAGTGGTAGTAGCTACTGTTGTACCTGAAGAGAGAGATGAAGATGTCAAGCACTTCTCTAGCTTGAACTGATATCTCTATGTTTGGATAATTGCTAAAACAATTAACGTGTCAAGTTGTGGAAAAGGAAAATTATGGTGTAAATAATTACAGAGGCAGACGGCTCTATGGTTGACTCTTTGATTTGCAGTAAACCATTTGTGAAACGACTTTTTTTACATCTTACTTGATGCATTCTGACTTTTAGGCAAACCTTAACAATAGCTTGTTAAAACTCTCCTCACACCTACAAGAATGTATATTTTGGATTATGACTGTGGGCTGAGGCAAAATATCTTGTGCTTGCCAAACAAGCCATAAAGCCGACAGATGTGGCTCTGTGAATATGAGAGAGGCAGCGTGTGAACGAGATAGTGAGAGGTGGAAAATGACTTTTGGCGTAGAGCTGGAAAGCAACCCTGGACGTCTTTTCATTGGCAAATTTATGATCCGCTGCCCCCGAGGTGAGCGCCGGTCGACCCGCTGCTTCAGCCTTACAGGGGATTGGTTTAGAAAGTCATCAGGAAGTCCCAAGAGAGGCCTCCAATTTCAGTGTCAGACAGACTTCATGTGTCCCATGTCAAAAAGCCCTTCGGTCCAACGGTGACAAGAGAATAAATCTGAGGCCCTGCTGCTCTCTCTCATACCATTTAAACAGTGTCTTTAGAGCTTACATTAGCTGGAAAAAATAGCTGGTTTGCTTTATGTACAGCACCGTACTGGTGAAGGACACAAAAACACGTAAAGGGATTGAAGAATTTGTCTCTTATATGTCAACCGAGGGGGTAGCAATTTAAAAGGTGGCAGTAGTTGAGAGAAAAATAGGAGTTTTGTGGCTATTAGAGTCAATGTCTGTTAGTTTTCTGTGCTGGTGTGCTGATCCAGATATGAAAATTCTGGCAAAATCCACTGGAAATGATTCATTTTAGAATTATTTTTGGAATTATAACTTGCCTAGTTTTTGCTGCTTGGTAAGCTAGATGGAGTAATGGCCCGTTTTCACTGAGTGGTACAGTACTATACAGTTCGGTACGCTTTTATGGCCGTTTCCACTGTCAAAAGGTACTAAAAAGTGAACCGTAACGAACCACTTTTTGGGTACACTTTCGAAAGGGTACCTGGCACAACAAAAGTGTACCAAAAGGCAGAGCAAGATGCACAGCTGAACGCTATTGGTTTACAGAGATACATCACAAGCTCGTGCACAAGCCAGGAGAATAAAAACAAAGGAAGTGCCATTTTTAAATACACAGCCGAGACAATACACAGTAATAATATATACATATAATAACGAGCCATGGTCGATCCGAGCTTAAACAAACCTTGTCATTGTCTTGATAAACAGCCACTAATCTACCCTGTGCCCTGTAGTTGTTTACAAGGCCGTCTTAAGCGAGAGTGGTTTCGCTTTCTCGCTTTCGCTCGCCGCACATCTATTTTTGAAATAACAAACTACTTGCGCTGATGATAATAACATGCGTGTGATTATTGAAGAGTTTCTGACATCCGATCCTTTCAGAAACGAACAGAGTAGAAGCCGAAAAAAACAAAGGAGCAAATTATTTTTTCAGCAACCTAAAACATGAACAAACTGCCATGTTGAACTATTATCATCACCTTTTGGACTATTATGAACTCGAAATGACGGAATTACTTTCAAACAAGAGGTTACATGTGCTGGTGAAGATTAAAGATGCAGATGAGAGGTTTGCACTGACTGGGCTATATGTTGCGTGTTGTTTTAAACCCAAATAAAGACTAAATGTATGCTGTGTGTAGTTTTTCTGTAAATGGTAACATATCAGAGACTGTAAGAGTCTGTATGTGTTCATATATGTTACATTTATTTATTTATTTATTTTATATAATTGCAGACATTACGGTAGGCTATATTGAACTATCATTGATCTGCAGTTATAATCAAATCATGTTCATAGAAAGGTTAGTAATGAACATGTATACACAAGCATTTATGTGTATAAAGTTTCTGTATTGTGAGAAGTGCTTCTCATATGATACGTGAACGAGCCGTACAGCTTTACTGTGACATTTCCTCGAGTGAAAATGATGTCGACTGAAACTTTCTGTCATACACCACGCTCACCATTGGTACCCTTTTGGCAGTGGAAATGCAAGCCTGATAAAGGTGACCTGACCAGTACTGTACCACTCATTTCATTCTTGAATTGTGTGAATGTCATATTTTGTGTTATGAAATAACCAGTTTCATTATGAAATAATTTATTCTTTCATTCACACTTGGTTGCATTTAAAATACTGTAAATGCACTGGCTATAGATCTCAACTGGTTTGTACATACAATACAAAGCAATTTTGTGTTTAATAGATAGTCTAATGGATGTCTAAACATAGATGGCTTAATATAATAGATGTCTAAAAATAGCTCAAAAACTAGACTAGTCATCAAATACACAGGTTAGACAGACTTCACGTGTGTAATCATTAATTCCTGTCTATTTGATGACTAGTCTAGTTTTGGGCTTTTCTTAGACATTTAATAGATTTTCACTGACAGTCCAAATTTAGTCTTGTTTTAGCCAAGCTGTCTATGTTTTGACATCCAATAGAAAACTGTTAGACTTCTTTTAAACAGCAAATTTGCTTGCTGAGTATGTATGGTTTCAAACATCAAAACAAAAAGTACAGTTACTCAAAATGTTTCCTGTTTAATTGCAGGTAAACCATAAAACAGTTGAGAACCACCAACTAAAATCCACTGCCTACATAAAAAATCCCTAATTTTCTTCTAAACTTCATTTTAATTTGTCAACAGAGGGGGAAAAAACTCCACCTAAAGGAGTCTTTGAATATACTGTACATTTCTTCATTTTTATTACTGACTAAGCAAGTACAGCTCAGAGAAAAGAAAGGACTAGGCGTTGTATCGACTCTATCTGAAATGGCCTTTTCGAAATGGCTTACTCATAAGGTTAGGCCACGTTAAAAACTGAAGCCAGTCATTTTGGGGAATTACTCACTGAAGTGATTCCAAATGAAATTGCTCACTTAGCGGTTGGATGTCAGGTGTCAAAACCTCTCTAATAATAATGGGAGCTGAGATAATGGGCGATGTTAAATTGATATGCCATTACATTTCGAGTCGAGGTCATCTGGCGTGCAAGGTCAGTCCATACAAGGGAGAATTTCATAATCTCATGTCATCTGTTCTTGACAATTATGCCTAAACTCTCTTATAACTAAAAGATTATGGTGAATGCATTACCAAGTGGCTCTTCTCCGCTCTCCTCCATTCCGCTCACCATCTCATCATCCCCACTGGGCTCTCCACTGCCCGACTCGTCAAAGTCCAGGGGTGGGGATGAGGTGCGGGGTGGTTTGTAGGGTGTAGTGGGACGGTGGGTGGTGAAAGGGCTGGACAACTTTCGCGCCTCATCCAACCTCGGTGGAGGCAGTGCCTCCACCACAAAGCTGTCCGGAGTGGTGGTGTGGTGGCCATGGCGCTGTTTGGTGACCTTGACGTGAGCGGTGGGAGGGGTGGTGCGGTGGGTGGTTGGGAAGGGGGTGGGTTTGGCCGTCAGCTCAATGGATTCTGGGAGAAAGCAGGAATGGAATGATGGGTAAGCATAGATGGAAATGTTTCTGCAAGCTTTCTTTCTTTTCTTTAAATTCTACCTACACCCACCCAACCCTTCCACTTTGCCATTAAAACACAACAACAATAAGAATAATAAGAATAAAAAAAGACTTAGCATGGTCTCAATGGGGCGTCTTTATTTTGAGAGATGCTTTGTATGCCTCACAGATTTATATCAAATTCAAATGCATGGAAACACCAGGAATAAACCCACTCATGTCTGCAAAAAGTACTGCGTTTCAATCATATCACTTAAGCTTCATTACACCCCAACACCTGAACACCTGCAAGGAGCCCTCGTTTGTAGTCAGACAACAAGGGATTAGCCTTAGAGGATTACATCACCCCAAAATGAACATTTTGTCATTTATTTGAACCTCATGTTGTTCCAAATCTGTATGACTCACTTTTTCTGTGGAATAAAAAAGGGAGATTTTGAATCTCCTGGTTGCTCTTTTCCATGCACTTTCAATGATTTGTGGTGGAGCTTTTAAGCTAAATCACCATAAAAATGCTCAAATGACTAATATATTCTTTGTCAGTTAAATGTGTATCAGGGATTTGTGAACAAATCATTCAGAGTAGTTTGGTGAGCTAGATAAAGAGATTATTAGATTTATTTTAGTCACATAAATTCTAATGAACATTCTTAAAGGTAATAAAGGTTCTTTTTTTTGCCATTGCTGGTTCCATAAACAACCTTTGATATTCATAGAACCTTTCTATCCCACAAAATTGTCTTTAAAGCGACTTTAAACCACTTCTTCACTGAAGTAAATGATTATTCAAAGAACTATTAACTCAAGGTTATTTTGGATAAGAATGTTTTTAAATATGGAAACTGTATTTTTTGAGTGAACATACCAAAGAAAGGTAGTATAAATTGCTAAGATTTTCAGAGAATAATGAAACCGAACACAAAAAATGAAACTATGTCATCTGAAACCATAGGTTTCAACAAAGAGATATGTCAAAAATATCTATCCATCTATTTATGTTTCACAGAAGAAAGAACGTCAGAATTTTCAGTTTTGGGTGAAGTATCACTTTCAATTTTGCTGCAGTCATTGTGTGCTTTCAGAAGACTCTCTCTTTTTTTGTCATTTCAAAGTTAAGCACTCATTCACTGTCATTACACTGAAGAATAGCAGCAGGAATTTTCTTCAAACTGTACCTTTTTAAAAATCCAAAAGTCTCAGAATGACACAATAGTTTGAAAATAACAGAAATACTTTTTTAAAAGAACAACAAAAAAAACTATATGGCTTCAGAAGTCTTATATGAATCATTTTCATGATGAATATACTGTGTACTGTGCGTACTTTTGAAGCTAGACAACCCAAGTACTAATTTGTTTTCATTTTACTGAAGAACAGTGGCCAAAATATTCTTCAAACAAGTTCAGAATGACAAAAAGAATGCAGAAATAATGACGCAATCTTCCTTTTTGGGAGAACAGTCCCTTTAAATTTAGGTCTGTTTTGAATACAAAACTGTTGCATGGCTTTATACGAACCCCTTTCATGATATTTGTGTTTGTGTGTGTGTGTGTGTGTGTGTGTGTGTGTGTGTATTTTTTAAGCTACCAAGTACTGATTTGCATTCATTAAACTCAATAAGAACACCCCCCCCCAAAAAAAAACCCTTACCATTCAAATGTAAGACAGCTATGCTATGACACCATAGTGAAAAAAAATATGATGTAACCTTCATTTTTGTCGGCGCTATCCCTTTAAATTACCCACTAAATTAATGAACACATGTAAAAAGAACCAAGCTGCTCCTTGGCTTCTTTCTGATGTGATTCTTTGAGGTTTTTAAAAGCTCGCTTTTCCGCAAGCTCAAACTGATCATTACACAGACTCTTGACCAGAAGTGTTTATACACTACTGGCTTAGAGACTGCAGAATACGGCTGATCTGTGAGAGAGTGCGCTTATGTGTGTGAGAGAGTGCCTGTAGATATGAATTATATATACATATTCAGATGTTGCCCTCCTGTAGGGAGGCTTTAATCACAGACAGCCAGAGCCTCTAGTGATGAATGATTGATATAAATAGGGCAGAAAAGCAGGGTTTAGCTGCAGCTTCAAAGAAAGCCCTCACTTGGTTCAGGCATCCGTCGACGCTCCAACCACCACAGCCTTGTCAACACGCTCACAAACCTCTCCACTGCAGCAGATGAGCTCAGACTTAAAAAAAGACATTACCAAAGCTTCTTCAAAGATGCATATTCTCTGATAAATAAGTAAGCACTGCTAGGATAATAATAATAGTAACTGTGGCATGAACGAATGGAGGAGCAGATTCCACCACAATAGGGGCCGAGGGATCCACATGCTCAATCATCTGTCTTTGTGCTCAACTTTAGCGAGTCCCTAGCGTACAGGCTAACCCCGCTTGGACGGGTACCTGATAACATGCTAGCGCAGGCTCTTAATTACATGCTAATCATCTCGCATTTGAACAGCGAGTAGCTGACGAGGTGTGAAATACGATATATTTCAGAAATACTACATCTATCAGCCCTGCTGTCACAGTTTGGGTGAGAGAGATCGGGTGTGTTGATACGCTAGCATTGTGCGGGAGAGCACCGATGCTATCGGCGTGTGTCATGGCATGCGTTTTCCTATTTCGACTTGGCTGCACCTGCCATTCAGGAGCTCAGTGTAGCGTTAGCTCCAAGTGAGGGAAAGAGAGATCTGGGGTGTGGGCTTTTGAGTCGCCCGCCCCTGCTTTGGGCTTTTGTGACACAAATACGTACGTTGAAAGAGAGCGACTGGCGACAGGAGCATTCAGCTCGACTTAATCAAGTTTAACGCACCATTTGGTTTTCAGAGAGGCAGGGTGCACAATTAGGAGACGCAAAAATCATTGTCATCTTCAGTCGCCATAGCCGTATACTTATTCTTGAAAGGCTGTTATTAAGATGGCTTTCTGTCTTTTCATACAACACTGTGAGCGAGTGCGCATTTTGGGCGGAAGGGAAGTTGAAAGATGCAGAGAGAAAAGCGGATAAACTATGAAATAAAAGGGCTATAGGACATTGTTCGGGTTTCAAAACAAGTTGACTTCTATCAACAATGTGATGTCACTACAGAAAATAATTTGGATTCCTTCAGTTTGCAAAAACTAGCTTAAGTCTTCTACAACTGGTTTCAGTGAAAGTTTTGTTGTCTATGGTGATAATAAAACACTGTTAGTTATTAGCTTTTAGTTACTAGTTAATTAATAAATTAATTAACTTATTAGTAACTAATAACCTTAACTTTTCCAAATTTAATTGTAATGCAATAATGTGCACCTTTTGTAAAGCTGCTTTGAAACAATAATTATTGTGTTATACAAATACATTTTAATTGAAATATACAAACACATTTGAATTTAATAATATAGGACACGATAGGCAATCAGAATTGAAATATGTACAGTAGCTACTGTACATTATGTGGTGATTAATTTCTAACCAATGAGGTTTAATGGGCTACACGGTGCATTATGTCAGGGGTTTTTCAAACTGTGGGGTGGGCCAGCACCTACTAAGGGGGGGTGCAAGACATTGAGGCGTGGATTCGAGTAAATTATAATGACAATTTTTATGCATTCACTAGAGTGAATCTGATTAATGTTAGCTCCACATCTAACTATCAGGCACATGTAGAGTTAATGCGTTCAAGTAAAACATATACAAATAAAATGGACCGGGTGCTTTTTAAAATTAATGACAGTGAATGAAAGTAAAACCGGTGAGCGTCTGACAAAAATGTGCCCTTCTGAATCAAATCAGCAGGATGCCCTTCTGGATCTTTCACTAACTTTGAAGACACTACTGACTACGTTTACATGGACATCTGTAATCTAGCTATTTGCTTTAATAGACAATACTATAATTAAGGTGTTTATGTGAAGTGCTTTCATGTAAGAGTTTCATGTAATTTTGGGTGACTTTAACTGCAGTTCGGCAGTTTCACTTTCACTCATGAACATTTCATTCATGCCCCAGTGACAAACTGGGGTATTAGACACAAATAAGCAGTAAGGACTGGGGGAAGAGTGTCATGGAATTTAATAATGCACGGCAAATGTAAAGAAAAAAACTTTCACATTTCGCAATGTGCTTGTCTGTGGTCCTTTGCTGACAGCCGTGTGTGTGGATCTTGTTGGAAAATATGGCGAAAAGTCCTACATGCCGATAATAGTTTGATTGCAGTGTTTACTTCGATAATGCTACTAATATATGCATGCTCCACGTCTTAATTCCATTTCTGTTTAGTTCAGTTATGATTAAGTTGGATTAAGGTAATCAAAAATCGCTGTTTACATTGTGACTCTTAATCAAAGTATTGTCTTAATTATATTAAAATCTACTAAAGTATTGGTGTCCTTGTAAACATTCTCAATGTTCGACTCAACCACACAGTAAGGGCTCTGCGAACTTGGCTTTATGAAGCAGCATTTTCTGTATGTACGCACATCAAAAGCAAGTATGCTATGGCTCACACTTATTGACAGTGGAAGATGATTTACAGTTAGTCTTGTCAGGAATCCAAACATGTTGCCCTCACAGAAACAGGCTCAGCCATCACAGGTCAGGTACAGTAAGCTGTATATTTATGTTTCGATGTAATTAATGCTACGCACTTTAAACGCAGCAAGTAATATATGGGGGGGTCCTAAAAGTTTGAAAACCCCTGCATTATGCTATAATTTAAAACTAAGCGAAATATGAAATTAAGATGACTAGTTAGAACAAAAACTAAATTTTTAGACTCCAGGACTAGCTGAAAATGCCAATGTTCTTCTCAAAATGTCTAGCTTCGGTAGTTTTACAGCGCTTCTACAACTTGGTTGAGAGGCTTAGGTTGCTATAATCAGGATAATCAGTGGTGCACTATAAAAAAGAGCCCCCTCCTCCACACTAATTGGCTGGCTGACTAAAGTGTGACATTGAAACTTCCAATTTCAAAACTTTCTTCAACTCTCAGTGGCAAGAAAAAAACATGAAATAGGAGAACAAAATCTCATCATGCTGGATGCACACTCATTTCAAACTATTGAAAAGATATGCTAGCCTGAGTTAATAATCTGTTGTCTGTTTAGTTTTAGGTTTTCTGTCTAACTATATTTCAAAATCAATTTTCATATACAAAATGTGAGTGATTTAAGGTTTAAAGTTGTTTTAAACGTCCTTACAGCAGTGCTACTACTAATGCTGTAGGCGGATAAAATCCAGGTTAGGACTTAATTCCTGTGGGAGGATTTTTTTTCCTAGATAAATATTACCTTGAAGGGTTTACCGCTTTTACATGATAATGAAAACTGAAAAATTGGATGCAAGTTTGCACAGACAAGGTTAGTAAGCAATTTCACCATAGCAGACCTTTGAAACGGTGTGTATTTTAATGTCAGGCCTGTTGCAACAGATATTTTCTATGCATTTCTATTTAAATTTTTTACACACTGATGGATGATTTGATTTTTTTGTACTCAGACACAGAGATTAACTGGTTTTGAACCTGGAAAATGTTGTTTAGGTCAAAAATGACAAATAAAAATAACATGTTTGGCAAGAGACACCCGTCATGCATGCTAATGTGTAGTCTACCAATTTCATTTAATAATTTTTCTTTGACTTAGTCTCTATTTCAGAGGTCGCCAAAGCAGAATGAACCGCCAACTATTCTGGCATATGTTTTACACTGCAGATGCCCTTCTAGCTGCAAACCTAGTACTGGGAAACACCCATACACTCATACACTATGGCCAATTTAGTTTATTCAATTCACCTATGTCTTTGGATTGTGGGGGAAACTGGAGCACCCAGGGGAAACCCATTGCAAAATAGGCAGAACATGCAAATTCCTTACAGAAATGCCAACTGACCCAGCCAAGAGTATACCATTTTGAGATTATTTTAACTAAAACATTATTAAATATATTATTCAGATTATAACTTTAATAACATAATAAAGATATACAGTATACTGTATGAAATGCCTTTATTCATTTCTAATGACAGATGTCAGATTTCTTTCTATACTGTGAGGGGTAAACTGGTATTGAACCCGGAAAACGTTGTTTAGAACAAAAACGATAAAAAAAACTAACATGAACACTGAGAGCCGCCTCTGTCCCATATGCTAATATGTAGTCTGCCAATTTGCAGCAAGTGTACAGGTGATGACACCATATGTGAGCGCAGGGAACTGCCAAGACTTGGACTCTAGATGAGCCAAAAGTTTCTCAGCCATTCAAGACCCTGAACGCCCTGCGTCATGTACCAAGATGTGCCACTGATTGCCTCATCTGCTGCCTGCTATGCCAGCACGAGGTGTAGCTCACTCCGTGTGGCATTTCATAGCACCGTTTGTCATCAAGAAGAGTTGTTGATGGGAGAGCGTCAAGAGATCAGCGGGAGAAAAATCGAGAGAGAAAGACAGGCTTTCGGCTAATTCACATCCAGCTACACGTGAAATGAGCTTGTGATCAAGCCCCTCCACCTCGGGGCTGCAGACTTGCGGGCCCGCTTTGCCCCACATGTCGGGAGAAAGAAATTAATAAATGGTCCTGCCGTTGCCAGTTCCGCCCTAGGCTGGTGAAGATCCAACCTAAGCCCGCTCTTTACTTCCTCCTAGATCCCTGAATAAACCCAGAGAAGCAGCTGGATTTTTATTGTACAGACAGGTAATGCCATGAAGCTGAGGAACACAGAGAGGTGCTCTGGTTAATGACTACAGGGATGATGATCCAATCGTGATCTGTAAACATCGGTTTATGTTGCACTGTGTTATGACCAGGCAAATGTGAGCTGAAAACATAATCTAAACAGACTAAAATATTGAAATAACGAATCGCAGTTCACAGCTAGAACCGATTGGATGGTGAACTCAAAATGTGTTGCACACTGTAAAAAAAAAAATGCTGGATTCCACACTATTCTTTTATATTGTCTCAACACAAATCAATTAAGTTAACTTTAGAGATGTAACCATTCACCGTGAGTTGGTTGAAAATCGATTTAAATATGTGACGATTCAAAACGGTAGAAATGTTGAATGAATCACGATACATTTTTTGAACAGAGGGGGCGCTGTGTTTACAGGCACAAGCTCGCTTTACTTGCACATCAGCGGCAGTAGAGTAAAAAACACAACTGTGTGCAAATACTGCAAAAAGACGTTTACTTACACTAACAGAGCAACGAATTTGATGCACATAAACCGTCAGCACACTGAACAACTACTGTCACAGACGTCTATACCCAAAAACACTATTAATAAGCCAAACCAAACGGACCGGATGAGTTGCAGCTCCTCTTGCTCCGACAAGTTCTATGGAGATCACACAGTGCATCAGTGTTTTCATATTGAAAGTCTAAAGATATTCTATTACAGAACCAGGTATTACACTCTTTGTACTCTCTCCTTTTCAAATTAGTTTATGCATATTTTAATAATTAGCTTACTATTATTTAATATTTAAAAATGTTCAAGATTATCTCTTCAGCTTCATAATCGTGCTCAACTCCTGTCTCTATCCTACTATATAATTAGTCATTTTTATGCCAGTGTCCAGTCCCCTGGATCAGAGAGCCAATTTACCATCTCTGTACACACTGCTCTCTGGTTTAGGAAAGGTTTTCCTCTCTGCACCAGCCATCTCAGTCCCCAGTGAAAGAGTTTTTTCATCAGCAGGGGACATTGTAAATGTGCAAAGACCTCAGCTTATGCCAGAAAACACAGATATGCTGATATTTCTTTTTAAAAATGTAAAATCCCAGCACAGTAAGTTTTAGTTTGTTTGTAATAATGAGTCTTCTTTAGTTTATATTAATATTTTGAATATTTTTTTTGTTTTTAAAATAGCAATTTCGTTATAGCACAAAATACATTATTTTGCAATAGTGGCTCTTCCACTTATTAAGGCTCTTCACCTTAAATTTGCTGCAAATAATTTTGTTAAAAAACCATGACTAAATCGTGAGATTAGTATCGTAAATCGTATCGAATCACGAGTCAGGTGAATCATTACATCTCTAGTTAACTTAACAGTTTTTTTTTTTTTTTTTTTTACAAATTTAAGTGTATTGAGCATAAAACAATGAAGTAGTATATAAGTAGCAAATAAGTAGCAAATAAGTAGTATATAAGTAGCAAAATAAACTTAAGAATTGTGTTATGTAATTAATGTATTTAATCGAAACTATTTGAAAATAAACCTGAAAATATATCAAATATGAATATTAATCTAATTCGTATTCAGATGATAATATTAATAACACCAATTTGCTATCATTGTTTTCATAACTGCACAATGTACATTTAATATTTTGCAGCTTAGCTTTTGCAGCTATTTGTATTTCATATTATAAATTATTAAGACTATTTAAATGTATTTTTTAAATGAAAATAAGGATATTGTTTATAATTAATATTAAAATAATAATGTAATACACCGCATAGTTATTATAATTACAATGTAATTATTTTATTATATTGTGATACATTATTATAGCAGTATACATTACATTATTTTAGTGAATTTATGTAATAGTGTAATGACACATTTACTGACAAATCAAATGTACATTAATGTACACAAAGCCTGTTCAGCATCAGCTAATTAACTATTGACTTCTTATATGCTAAAGTATATAACCATATATTGTATAAGTGCAAGTTTATATTATAGTTATAAGTAATTATTAAAATGAGAGTAACATTTTGCATTGTATAATGCAGTATAATACTGTAAAAATGAAAAGAAATACATACAATTACCAAATGCAAAAACACAAAAAAGTGAATGTACAGTAATACAAATTACTGTAACTGTACTGTAATCCATTTTTACAATAACTTACTGGCATTGCAACTGTGCTGCCAGTACTATAGTTTAAAAAAACAACAGGAAAAACAATGCAGCAGTTGACAATGAAACTGAATCACTTTTGTGGCATTAACAGCACAGGCTGCTGTTAAAAATATCTGGCACCTGCCACTGGATCTGATCCAAAGAGCAGCAGCTGGCGATGTCCAGCACGCATCATGTCCACCTCAGATCAGTCCTCCGCGGACGCCTTCTGACGTGAGCTGGCACAGCGCTTCCTACATACAGCCGACATGAAAGTCTTAACCTTGGCCTTCTACCAGGTCCCTTCGCTCACACATGAACAGAGCGGGCAATCTGCGATTTAAGACTGAAAGACAGCGATACCCTATTCTCTCCACAGCCGGCGGATTTCAGGTGCTTCGCTCAGACTGTGCCGTTAACTCTGCTAATCCACACAGGGGTGATGCAAATCAAACAGCTCAAATGTCGCCCGGTTCCAGGGGATTCAAAGCAACCAGCCTGCAGCCAAGCTGCACGGCTCTATCTACAGGAGAGCATCTGTCAGGAAGCTTTTCCGATTCCTTGAACACCAACCACCCACATCTTACCCGTCCCATAGACAACTATACATCCAGTGACCTCATTTTTGCCTGTGAGCAACTCAGTTTACTCCAACAAACTGCATAAATCAATTTCCTTAATCAGTATTTCTCACTTGAAGAGGCAATTCAATCATAACTCAGTGTTTAAACAGCTTATCATAACATTATTTATCAATATGTGGCTCTTTTTGGATTCTCGGAAGCTATAAAAATAAAAAAATGTAAAACAGGAAATACGTTGAGACCATTGTTTTTGTTTACATCCCTCAAAATGGTATATATGTACACATATTAAACTGTATATATTATAATGTAATTACAGTACTGTATATTAAAAAAATAATAATGAAATAAATAAATAAATGCATTTTGTTTTGTTTTTTATTAGTAGCCATTTTATGAAACTTTAATTATTTTTCAAATATTTCCTAAGAGCTGTTAAACAGAAAGATTTTTTAAAACTAATATATTTGGTCTGCGTCATGATGACAGTACATACAAATCTACTAGTTTTGCAAGATACACGTATTAAATGTGACTTATAGCCTTAACTAAGTTAATTCGAGTAACTATGTTAGTTTGGTTAATTAGCCCTCCCAAAAAAGACATTTACTTTAAAATTTTTAAAGGGGTGGTCCAGAGTATATTTTTAAGGCTTGGTTGTTTATAAGATGCAAAGCAATGTGTGCTTATGCTTCATAAAATACATGTATTTTTTCATACATCTTACTTTGATTATATACAGCTACTTAGCTAACATGAAAATGACTGTCATATTTTCTAGTTCCTCAAAAAAGGCCCGCCCTCAAAAGGCTCTGACTGGTCAGCTAACATAATATGCAATGATTCTCGATTCAGCTCCACATCACCAGGAAAAGCATCACGCCTCTAATAGCATGCGATTTTGTGCTGTATAAATACTGTCGGTCAGAGTAGCAGTTAGCCATATCAGTTTGAACATTAATCAGACAGGAAATGAAAAGGACACAGCTGAACCTCACACCTGCTCTCTAAAATGCAAGCTGACAAGAGTCTTTCATATATATTCGGGTCATAAGCATGTGTAAGTAATATGAAACAGTCACATATATTTTCCGAGTTGGTTATTTGAGATGTAGAACGCATAATAATAATAATAATAATAATAATAATAATAATAATAATAATTATTATTATTATTATTATTATTATTATTATAACCTAGCAAAACAAAAAAATAAGGCTTTCTCCAGAAAAAATATATAATAGAAAATACTGTAAAAAATTTAATAATTAACAAATATAATTTTGTCTTAAACTATATATACACACACAAACTAATAACCAATATAAGTTAATTTTAACATGTTATACACAATTAATAAAACTTTAAAATTATAAGTTCAAAATCAATTCAGACTATTAATAACAAAATAACAAAAGCAAGTAAAAACACAAAACAATTTTACAGCTTCATTTAAGACCACATTATTCTATTTTATTTGCTAGTTATTTATCTTGGTATATCAATGTCATCATTGACTCAGTTCCTATGACTTAACCAATCCAAGTACATCAGACTAATCTCACCTTTGCACTGGCCTAAATGCTCCACCTTGATCTCCTTATCTTGTCGGCATGCGATGGTCTTCAGCTGGCACTGATCTGCATAGGTGACCCCATCAGAACCACATACCTGTCCACAAACATGCCAATTATTAAAATATAAATCATCATTAGAACAAGTGTTGATAGTGTGTAGATATATATGAGCTCACCTTGGTCTTGTTCTTCTCGTCACAATCTGGTGAAGGACACTCGCAGTGAGCCTGTCCATTCACCTCCACACATGAAGACCCAAAGTGACACACAAGCTCAGCACAGGACTTGGGAGCCTTAGGTCCTGTTGAATAGTTAATGCATAATTCGTATTTACTACTTTTGGGGTATGGAAGCACATACAGTGGAGATCAAAAATAGAGAACAACCTAAAGATCATTTCCTAAATTTAGAGGTCACCATTTTGTCCTATTTATTTGTGATCTTAGGTTACTAAAACCCTCTGAAAGTAGGTTAGCTATAGCATGAGAAGTTGGTCACTACAAATCTTGGAACTTGCTTGTGTGGACAGAAAACTGGTCCAAAGTTTACTTTAGTGATGAAATTATGCCTATTTAAGTAACCTTCAGATTTTTTTTTTTCTTTTTGCTGGAATCTTTCGTCAGTGCTTCATTGTTACATTTATTTATAATTTTGATCACCTGTGCCTTGGTTAATTTTTAAAACACAGTTACCATCATGGTATAGACTGAAATGACCAAAACTATAACTATTATTATTATTTTTTTAAGGCATGGTTCTCCCAAAATAACAAAATATGTTATTATTTTCTCACCTTTCTGCTGTCAAATCTGTTTTCCTTTCTTTTTTCGGTTGAACACAAAATAAGTAATTAAAAAAAAATTGAAAACCTTGAATTTCATAGTACTTGTTTATTCTACATTGGGCATTTATGGTTACAGGTTGCATGTTTTTGTGTAAAAAAAAAACTCTCAAAGGTTTGAAACCACTTGTAAGTGAGCAAGTAGTGAGTAAGGGGCCGATCACACCGTATGTGCTTTTTGCGATGAGAGGCGCCTCTTTTGAATGGTTTACTGACGGCCACTTGCGTTTTGCGCACTGCTTATGCGCCCTGTGCACTTTGCGTTTTAACCACCTGCTGCGCCTCGCGTTTTTGCCCTTGCACGCCATGCACTCGCAGTTAAAAAAGGCAACTCTGAGCAGAAAAAGTGCGTTACGTCAGTCGCGTCTTTTTTATTCTCCAATCAAATGAAAGCAGAGGCAGGGTTTCCACTGAGGTGCCTGCAGTGTTTGTGTTGTCAAGACAACAGAGACTTTTGAAGATGGAGGAGAGACTTGTGGTTGCTGTATTAAGTTATCCACAAATCTTAAATATCACAATATTATTAAATATTAAAATTAAAGTAATATCAACAGAAACACTCTTGCACAATTCCCGGCTGATTCAGTTGTTGCCTAGTGACAAAAAAAGCGCACGTTTTTGGAGTGTAAATACGCGTTTGGTGTGATCGGACCCTAAATTTTCATTTTTGGGTGAACTATCTCTTAAAATGAAGTGTTTATAAATTGTTATCTTATTTTGATCTCTACTATAGATGCTCAAACGTAACCCATGTTCACCTAATGCCACCAAAATGTTTGTTTTTATGTAAGTGAAATCCCAGCATTCCCAAAAGCAATATTTGCTAGTCATTTCAGCATGGGCTACATGTTATAACACGCAGCCGATGACCTCCACCACTGAAATTCATCAGAAAAACGGCCTAGCGTCAGTAGCAGAGCCGGGACCTTGTCTGGCACAGAAGTCTCCTCTTTACTCTGACATCTGAGCGCTGGGCTGTGCCGCCTGGCCTGCAGCACTGACTGGCTTCCTTTTCTGCACTTTCATGTGGCAGCTTTTATCTGGCAGGAACGCGGCAGGAACACTGGGATTGTTGGGTTCATTAAGCTCTTCACTTTCTGTCAATAGCTGACAGTGACTCCATATTTCTCACCGAGGCGACACAGGGGGCGACGTCAGGAGAGAATTTCACTGTCACCCCTGATGTGCTTTTGAAGACTCAACTTTGAACTTCATTGATTTTATCAGATTATAGTGTATCAGTTTATTATGTTTATTACATATATAATTATTTTAACCTTTTTTCTTTTAAAGTATACATATATATCATGATGTTGTCTAAGCCTTAAATTGGATTATAGTTAATTTAAACTAAAATATCTATCTATCTATCTATCTATCTATCTATCTATCTATCTATCTATCTGTCTGTCTGTCTGTCTGTCTGTCTGTCTGTCTGTCTGTCTGTCT
>CAIGQZ010001345.1:9778152-9792504 GCA_903798205.1 Danio tinwini | reverse complement strand
TATAATATAATATAATATAATATAATATAATATAATATAATATAATAAAGTTTATTTATTCATAAAGCACATTTAAAAACAGCCACAAGATTGACCAAAGTGCTGTACATAAAAATAAAAGCACATATATTGTACAACAATAATAACAAAACACACTGAAATTAAAAACCAAGAGAAATAACAGATACAAATGTAGAAACAGTGTAATAGTCAAGACTCTATATCTGCATCTATATATAAACTTTAATATTTTTTGTTGATGCAATCTATTCCAACGCTAACCTAATTACGCCATTCCAGCTCTCATACGGAGGAAATTTGTTTCAGTGTTTAACTATAATATTGTGCTGGAGGCAGATGGCAGGTACCAATTTGTCTTTTCCGTGTTGTCATATTTTTCCTCGTATTGTCTTTTGCACTTCTTCTCTAGGCCATTGAGCCGGATGGTTGTGAGACGGCAGGTTTGTGCTTTGCAGTTCAGAGCGAAGAGGTCTAGGTTGTCGTAATTCAAAAGTATACATATAATAGTGATGTGTCGCAGTGCCTTTCATAGCATTTTGTGGTTCCAGAGATGGGTTTTGTCCACACCTCATTAAACTTCTCTCTGTAGTGAGTCTATTATGACAAAGGTGCTTTTAATTTGATCCTTTCTTCTCGTCTCGCTGTGATTCTTCACCATCCTCCCACCACACTCATTTGTTCTATGACAATATCTTTCCTGGCACAACAAGGTGCTGCTAAAAGTGTGACTGATCGGCTTGGGTGTTTGTTTTTTTATTTAATTGTTAATCGAGGATCTTTGGTGATGTTAATGACATGGATGCCCAATAATATCAAGTGATTTATTAAAAAAAACAATAAGAATGTGATGTTACACTACACTATATTGAAATAGAGGCTGAAGTATCATGGCTGGGTAATCTTTTGATGGCAATTTTCAGCCAGTTGATTAGATTGAGTAAATCCTTTTTTTGAAATGAATGATGATTAAGTGTGTGTAAGTTGTGTTGTTGTTACTTAAAGTCAAAACAGTAAAATTAAATTAAAATATTATGTTAGGCACTGATAGCATCATGGTCAATTGGCCGATATATAGGGTTTCAGGTGTCCTGAGTTAAAGACCTTTCCCAAACCTATCCCCTTTTCTCTCTCCAACTTAATTTCCTGCATACACATTATCCTTTCCTAATAAAAGCAAAAACACAAAAAATATAACTTTAAAATAAATCTAAAAATTCAAACATTACATTAAAAAAGAAATAACAACATCATTATTAGAAATGCTGTGTTGACATCTAGTTAAAATAAAATGGGTTGAAGTTTTATATAATTATATTTTCATAATATAATATATTTGTAATATAGTATGACATAGTAAGATCATTTATTCTTTTAAAGGCAAGCCTGAAATGTTTCATACCCCTGGCAAATTCTGGCTTTAAGTTACTTTTTTTCAACAAACAAGTTTTTTTTTTACTTTATTTTTTTTGGACCAGAAATCACATAAGATTCTCATTCATTCAATCATTTTCTTTTCGGCTGTTCTGGGGTTGCCACAGCGGAATGAACCGCCAACTTATCCAGCATATGTTTTGTGCAGCAGATGCAACACATCACTGGGAAACATCCATACACACTCATTCACACACAACACTAGGGCCAATTTAGCTTACCCAATTCACCTAAAGAGCATGTTTTTGGACTTGCGAGGGAAACCGGAGCATCCGGAGGAAACCCGCTTGAACATGGGGAGAACATGCAAACTCCACACAGAAATGCCAACTGACCAGGCCGGGGCTCGAACCAGCGACCTTCTTGCTGTGAGGCAATTGTGCTACCCACTGAGCCACTGTGCTGCCCCTCACAAAAGATTCTCCCAAAAGATAATAAAACGATGTACAAGAGGAATCATTGTGGAAAAAAATATATTTCCTAAGTCCCTTTAAGGTAAGTAATTTCGCTCTGCGCCATCTTCGAAACACTTCTCGGGCAGTATGCTTGGGCATTCAGTTTGAATGGGGAAACATCACATTCTCAAAACTGCTTGCCAAGCTAATGATTGAATTCAATTGAATTAATTAAACAACACCTGTCTCTTTAATTTCATTTCTAAATGTTCAATTAACACAAAATTTGCAGACAGTAATGTCTGGTCCGAGCCCCTCCCCCAGAATATCTTCAGTGTATATCGATGATTGGCTCCTTTACTAGAAGGCGGGCTTTATTTGCCATATAGCAATCGATGATTGGCTCCTGTACTAGTAGGCGGGGCTTTATTCTCCATATTGATCATTACATTTTTTTCCCATTGAAAACTATATGAGTGACATGTCTTGTGTCTTCGATATTTCTCAGCTTTGATTTGTTGAAATATCTCATTATTATTATCTCATATCTTTTAAACTAAATGACAACGGAACATTATTTCACCAGTATTTTGACAATTCACATTATTTGAAGTAATAAAGTGACTAACTTACCTAGATTTAATATGTTTATTTAATATTTAATATGTACAGTGTAAGTCAAAATTATAAGCCCTCTTGTGATTTTTTTTTCCTTTTTTAAATATTTCCTAAATGGTGTTTAACAAAGTGAGGTATTTTTCACAGTATTCCTATAATATTTTTCTTTTGGAGAAAGTCTTATTTGTTTTAATTTCAGCTAGAATAAATTTTTAATTTTTTAAAACCATTTTAAAGTCAAAATTATTGGTAGTATTTATTATAAGCAGTACATTTTCATTTGTCTACAGAACAATCTAACTATTATGTTTAGAAATGTGTTGAAAAAAATTTCTTTCCGTTACACAGAAATTGGGGGAAATATATAAAGAGGGGCTAATAATTCAGAAGGGCAAATTATTCTGATTTTAACTCTATATTAAATAATTTATGTGACACCAAAATAATACGACCCGTCTTTGACCCATATATGTACGTAAGCATCATCACCAGCAGCCAACAGAATTGGACGAGGCAGCTTACAGCATCCTCTGATCCTCACTGCAAGGTTGTCTAGAGGTCACTGCGACCTCATTTCTAATTAGCGAAAAGCAGCAAGGTGCTCTGGAGGCCCGCCGGCTCTCAGAGGCCTGGGTCAGAAAATGAGCGAACAGAGAGGGCGGCGTGCATATCAAATCCAGGGCCCGATGAGATTTCCATTGATCCAAGCTCAGCCAATGGGAAGCAGATACCAAAAAGCTCCTCACACCGGTTGAAAGTTCTCCAAAAGGATTTATTTTCCACGGCCACTGAAGAAGCATGACTGATCTGACTAGAGGGCCTGTGAGGCTCTGAAGCAGAAAACTCAAGAGTTGGGGAAAACCATAGATAAAGGATGAGGGAAGAAAAGCAGGCGCATGTGTGAGCGCAAGTGGAGTCAAGCTCTGCCTGAAGCCTGAGGGAATCAAACGCTGCTCTGATCACAGAGGCACGCTCTTCCTCTCTCTGCGCTGGACTACACAAGACCCCTGAAGCTCAAAGAAGCACTGCATTCTGCTGCAGTCGCTCTGCAAACACCGACCTGCAGAGTTCAGGTCCTCGCACACTGACTTTCGTACACTGATAAATAAATACAGATTCACGTCAGTGTGTCAGTCACGTTTACACTGTCTCTGAAACTTTTGTTTGTCAGTAAAATTAATTCATTCAATTTCCTTTGGCTTAGTCTCTTTATTCATCAGGGGTCACCACAGCGGAATAAACCGTCAACTTATCCAGCATATGTTTTACACAGCGGATGTCCTTCCAGCTGCAACCCAGTACTGGGAAACACCCATAGACACTCAGACACTACAGCCAATTTAGTTTATTCAGTTCACCTTTACCACATGTCTTTGGACTGTGGGGGAAACCAGAGCACCCGGAGGAAACCCACGCATACACAGGGAGAACATGGAAACTCCACATTGAAATGCCAACTGGCCCAGCTTGGACTCGAACCAGCGACTTTTTTGCTGTGAGGCGACACTGAGCCACCGTGTCACCCCTTTGTCAGTAAAAATTTTGAATAGCATTTTTTTGCCATTTTTTGGCAGCTTTGACAAAGACTTCACTATGGCAAAGATACATTTTCATTGCATTAATCAATACACATGAGTCTCAGTATGAAATGTTTTTGTAACAAATTTTTAGTGCAAAAAATTTTTTTTTTTTATACCCAATTCCAAATTTTTTTTTTTGCTTTAAATAAATGTCTCTCTTTTTTTTTCTTCAAAAGATTTTCTCCTATTGCTTATATTAATGCTAAAATTACTAACAATACAATTATAATGAATTAAATCAGTATTAACATGTTTTTAAAAAGCAATACCACTTGTCAAGAACACAATATTTATCTAAACCTTTAAATGAGTTAATTTCACAATTAAAACTGGAAAAAAAAACTATTTAAATACAACTTAGTTTAGTTTATTCGTTTAGTTTCAAGAGTCTACACTTAGTTAATGATTGATTTTACGCGTTTGGCATGCTGTCCTAGGAGAGAGCCCTGAGCTCATAAGATGTTCGAGCCCAGAACTCCCTCCCATTTGCAAGGCAAGAGGGGAGTTTGAGCTCAGGTCTCGAGAACTCCCCTGATGTTTACAGTATAGCTAATGACCAAATAGGAATTACTATGAAGAGATAACTGCTGACTAGGAGCACGTCTATGGTGCCAATTTGGATTAGTCAATTAACTTAAGTCGCATGTCTTTGGATGGTGGGAGAAAACCGGGGGACCCCGGGGGAAACCCATGCGAGCACGGGGAGAACATGTAAGCTCTACACTAGGGCTGCGTGATTTGGGGAAAATATATAATGGCAATTTTTTGACAGATATTGCAATTTGATTTGCGATTGAATTTTGTAGTCAATATTCAGCTCAATAATCTGTAAGTTGCGGCAACAATTCTGCGAAAGCTTTTAAAAATGACCTGTTTTTGTTAGGCTTTTGTGACTTTGAAACCAAAATATTCCCATATTGCCAATGCAGTTTTTCTTTGATATTAATTTGTCTATAATTGCTTCTGAAGCAGCAGACTCCATTATCCCACTTGTCCATGCTTTCCTGTTTGTTTTCTTGTTTTATTTTTATTGTGGGCGTCTGCATAGTTCGGTTGCGCAATTCTGATTGGGGAAAATGAAAGTATGCTCACTCAATTAGCTAGTAAATCACGCATTTGCTCTGGGTGGAGGAAATTAAATAATACATGTATATTTTATATCACAGCCTCTTGCAATTAACTAATTGCAAAGTTTCAAATTGCGATTGCGATTCGGTTTCGATTAATCGCACAGCCCTACTCCACACAGAAATGTCGACTGGCCTGGTTAGGACTTGAACCAGTGACAATCTTGCAACAGTACTAATAACTGGAATGATCCGATTGGTGAATCATGCCTTAACTAATGCAAGACCAGCAGTAGCCAATCATAAGTAATCTTCTCGAAATTAGTTTCTAAATAAACTTTACTTATTTCATTTAAATGAAAAAAAATCACTAAAACTGACTAAAATAAAAAGTAAGATTCAAACTATATATCAACAAGATCTCATGGCAAATGACTTTTTGATTTAGTGGCTAATTCATAGGATTGTATTCATTTAATTTAGTAAGATTTGCTTATCCCCTATAGACGGTTGGGTTGAGGGGCAGGATTGGTGCCAAGACTCCTTTTTAGAATCGTACATTTTCATACGACTGAACTCATACAAATAAGTATAAATTTGCCACTAAAAACATAAGATACATAAAATAGTTACATTTCCCTGTGAGACCATGCTGTATGTACAATCAATTCCGAAATGATTCCCTCAATTATATTGATTCCCTCAGTTCCACTCTAATACACTGTATTTATATATTTAGAATAGAAAATCTAATTAAAACAATAAGAATATAAGAACATCAATAGTTAATCCATGCAAAAAAAAAACAACAACACTGGCCATCACAACATTATACAGTACAGGATGAATAATGGATCTGAATTTAGTCTCTTACTTGGACAGGGGCCTTGGCTTTGGAGACTCAGGTCTATTTGCTTTTCGCACCTGGTCTTCTTGAGCTCACAGTCACTGGAGTACGTGTTTCCATCAGAGCCGCACACCTGCGTAAGCACACACAGAGGTTAACACAGCACGATTAATGGATTCAACAAGATTTAGCACACATTTGGAAAAGTCAAATGCTCGGGCGATTGGTTATGGTGGTGTGGGACGCACCGGGCTATGCAGCACAATCTGACAATTTAGTTCACAAACACATCGCTCATCCTCCATGTCATCATCCCATGTTCCTCCATATCGGCGACAGCGGTCCTGTTCACAAGTCTCAGATCCCGAGCCGGAGCCTCCTGAACCACAGTCTGATAGAAAACACACACACACATATATATAGCTGTTGGGTTTCATGCAGATTTTAACGATATTGAAGTGATTATAACTGCTCTATAGCTGTAGCTGTCTAGCTGGCTAGAGTTTTGTAAAAGTGAAATTAAAAATTGTCAGTAAAATGTTACACATTTGTCACCATCTTAATGAAATAAAAAAGTCTATTATGAACTTAAAAAAATGACAACTATGTAATCTATAGCTTTGTCCCAAATGGCACACTATACACGATGCACTTATGCACTTACACACAACAGCATAGTATGTGAATTTAGTGTCGTCCGAAATGGAACACTAACCTTTATTTACTGATGACATTGGACAGTTGCCAAATTAGCTAAATAAATGACCAAAGTAATAATACCTGCCATGAGTATAATTGCATTTGGGAGGTGGTATAATCACTCTCGAAGGAGAATTTTGCTTTCACAATCCAAAATAATTAATCCAACACTGTAAAGAAAAAAAATCTGTTATTTTACATTTTTGTTCTGGCAGCTGGAATGCTGGAAAAAATGTAAAATAATGTCTGTTACATCACAGAAATTGACTACCAAACTACCAAATAATACCTGCCATGAGTATAACCGCATTCACCATTAGGAGGCGGTATAATCATTCTTGTAAGAGAATTTTGCTTTCCCAATCCAAAATAAATAAAGTAATCCGACATCAGTGCCCGAAAGCTCTCCCCCTTCCGCTACACAAACAAAGCTGTGACCCTTAAATGCGTTTAGTGGCCATCATCCCACACTTATTTTTAACAGTTAAATAAGTGCATCATCCAGGTATTTAAAGTGCATTTATTGTTTTTAGAATTCCAGTGTGAATGCACTACTTGCACTATTTATACTACAAAATGGCATAGAATAGTGCATAAGTATGTGATATGGCATGCACCTTCTGTCTATATTATGTTGTTAATTACATGCAAAATATGTGCAAAACATATTATTTTTTTTTATTAAAAACACTATATTGTTTTTTGCAAAATAATACACACACTCACCCATACACACATATACAAATAACATAAACAAAAAAACATAACTATAATAATAATTAAATCAAAAACAAACTATAGAAAGCAATAACTGTTATTTGAACAAAAATGTTTAATAAATATTATATTATTATTTTTATTATTTATATATTTAAATAAACACACAACCACACTAACAAAACAATATTTCCCTAAATAAATCAAAATAAATCTGAACTGAAAGCATTATTTTTAGTAACTGAAGCATTACACTAAAACATCTACAGTACATTGCTATTTATTTTCAGGATTGCAAAATATTTAAAATGTAACAATTTCATGCTTTTTAAAATGAACTTTGGTGACCTTTAGATGACGGGCACATGTTATCTAGATGTAAAAAATATACGGACCTCATCCACTGTGTCTCCTCAGAGCTGTTTTGCTTCTAAGAATCACAAGGCAGATTCTCACAGCTTTGCCCACACAAACAGCAACAAAGCATCAATTTACACCATACCAAAGAACAAATAAAGTCACCAACACTGATTTCTTGAAGACAAACAAGCAATCTCTCTCACAATACCTGTGATCTGAGCGTAACAGCGGGTGAGTACTTTTGGAAGTCGCAAAGAGCATAAGACAAATAAGACACGCAGACCCCAGGGAGCTCATGCAAACACAGATTTGCATATCAGTATGCCGCACATTGTCTTCTAATAAAATAAAAATATTCCCAGGTACTTAAGCATCTTGTTTTAACTTGGGCTGCCAAGAATTAATGGACAGTATTTAGGCCTTCGGTGCATATGGAGCAGCAAATATTGAGATTTCCTTCACGTTGAAGTGGAGATTGAAGCACAGGCACTGCTGGAGGAACAAGATAATGACCAGCTATGGAAAGGCCCAGCAACTAACCAAATAAATTAGGGAAAGACACCGCAGGTGAAAAAAAAAAAATCAACACATCCCCAGCTAATCCATTACATTATGAATTACAAAAAAAATTCACATATGCATGTTAACTTATGCAAACGAAGAATTATTTCATTAAATGTGTGCTAATTTGCATACTCTAGCACAAACTATCTGGTTAAACATTATTATTTTTTTATTTATTTATTTTTTTTGCAATTTATGTTTTTATTTATTGTTTACATATTTGAGTCAAATATTTTTACAGAGGGGATTTTAAATGTCACTTCGGAGCATACCGTTACTCAGAAAATATAAATACAATAATAATTGATTATTACAATATTTATTAAAATATCCAAAACATCCTAGTATGCACTTTTTTGTGGCTCATTTTGAGAAAATATCCTTTAAAAATATGCATTTTCATTTAAATATACAGACACTAATTGATTAAATGCTGCAAAAGAAACAAGTATATTTTAGATGTTTTCTTTACATTAGACTTAAATAAAAACACTACAAATCTCAAATATGATAGGTGCATAAAAATAAAAATGTTGCTGTAGTGTCTCATTTTTATGGACATTATGTAGGCCTTCGGTACATATGGAGCAGTGGACATTAAGATTTCCTTCACGTTGAAGTGAAGATTGAAGCAAAGGCACTGCTGAAAGTACAAGATAATGACCAGCTATGGAAATGCCCAGCAACTAACCAAATAAATTAAAGGAGACACCAGTGCGCCACCAGTAAAGTGTCCTTCACATTTTCCTTAAAAGTAAAATAACTTGCAATCAGTTATTTAACACAGGCATTTTGCAGCAGTCACGTGTCATATAGCAGTGTTGTCGTTATACTGGAATTTCTAAATTTGATACCATTTTTGAAACCAGAAGAAAATAAAACAAATTTATAGAAATGTTTTTATGCATGTATTAATTTCTTTATTTGATATTTAAACATTCCTTCACTACTGACTCACCCTTAATTGTTATAAACTGGTTTGAATTTCTTTCTTCTGAAAAACAGAAAAGAAGCCATTTTGAAGAATGTTGGAAACTGGTAGCCACTGGCTTCCATAGTATCTTTTTTTTCTTACTATAGATGCTAATAAATACCCGTTTCTGACATTCTTCAGAATATCTTCTTTTTGGTTAAACAGAAGAAAAAAAGAAACTCACAAAACACACGAGGGTGAAATGACATGGCCAATTGTTATTTTTGGGTTAAATAGCCCTTTTAAGATTTTAACACTGATCCTCAGACCAGTTGTTCAGACTTTCACATGCCAAAATGTTCACTGACAAAGCTGAAAAAACAATAAAGTAGAAAACTAAAAGCATGTGTTGTTTTACATGTAACTTTCTAATAAATTATGCCAATTAGAGTTCTAATAAATTTCACATGTTTGTTTTTGGTCCCACTTTATATTAAGTGGCCTTAACTAATATGTACTTGTAATGAAGTTCACGGCCACCTGGCCGCCGGGGGAGGCGGAGAACCGACGGACTTTTAAATAAATATTTATTAATAAAAGGGACGGCAGCTCCTCACGGAGACTGCCGTCTAAATCAAAACAAACGGACGGCAGCTCCTCACGGAGACTGCCGTCAAACTGAAAGTAAAACAATATGTCCGGGCCCGGTCCTCTCTCTCTCTCCTCTGCCATCGTTCCTCCTCTTATAGTCCAGAGCTCCTTCCGTGGGATTGAAGGCAGGCGCGCCACTGGTGTATCTCATCTGTGGCGGGCCTCGTTTCGCTCCCACGGCTCTCGGCCACGCCCCCTCGTTACAGTACTTACACTGAAATTAATCATATGTTACAAGGTGCCTCTTGAGTAAATACATGTTTTAACATTGCACTTATAACTGATTAAATACCTGCCTGTAATTACATTCATTCATTGTCCTTCGGCTTAGTCTCTATTTTAGAGGTCGCCACAATGGAATGAACCGCCAACTATTCCATCATATTTTTTGCGCAGCGGATGTCTTTCCAGCCACAATACATACACATACCTGCCATGTCATACACACACATACACTACGGCCAATTTAGTTTATTTAATTCACCTATACCGCGGAAAACAAAGCACTCGGAGGAAACCCATGCCCAATATACAAACTCCACACAGAAATGCCAACTGGCCCAGCTGGCACTCAAACCATTGACCTTCCCGTGTGAGGTGACAGTGCTAACCACTGAGCCATTGTGTCGCCCATGTACTTACATGTGTAATTAAATTTGTAATTACACTTTTGACCATCCCTTACACCTTAACCACCCTTAAACCTATCCCAACCACCAAACCTGTCCCTAACCCTACCCATATCCCACCTCAAGACCACCAGAAGTGTTCTGAAATTTTAGAATTTTGCAATTTACATAAGTAAATTGCAAAAGTATATAGTAGTACATGGTAGTTAAGGCCAGCTAATATAAAGTGGGACCTTGTTTGGTCCTATTTATAAAAATGACGACAATAATTTTATATAGACTGCTGCAGCACACAAATTCCGCACACAAATTTGCTGTTTATTTTTTATTTTTCGAAGTTACCAACTATGTTAAAAAGTCAGGTATTGTATTGTAAAAGTATGCATTTGACGTAGACATTACTCTCTCTGTTACATATCCATTACAAAAACACTGTTACAAAAACAAGAGTGTAATATTGTATAACTGCATATTAACTACTGTATGTACTGTATACACTGGACAGCTTTACTATCCACCCCACTCACACATTAATTTTTTTCTGATTGATTGTAATTTAATAACCTGCATTTTTAAAAGCTGCTTTGGTAATAATTATTGTGAAAAGTGATATACAAACAGACTTGAACTGAACATATATTGGTGAACTGAGGGACACACAAGCAGCAGGGCAGTATTGAGTTTTCTACTGCATCTTGTGCTTGATCTTTAAACCAGAAATGTGCATGGAGTTCACAGCATCCACTGTGAAATGAGCCGCTGTAAAATCTAGATAAATGAGCAACGTGAAACTGCGGTGGGATAGATTAAACTGCGGTGGGCTGTAACACTATAACAAACTGTTTCAACTGAGCTCACTGTTAGATGGAGAGCGCGGCAAATTCTGACGCTGTGGAAAAGCGATATCGTATCAGTTCAAATATTTCAGTATAGATACATATAGAAAAATATTAATACGTCTGACAACACTGTCACATAGTAATCACGTTAAATTATGCTAAGGGCAATTAGTCTCGGTGTGAGTTCAGGGTTAGTTTCTCTGTGTGAATTAATCTCGATTCTCGCCAGGATCCAAACTTTGGGGATTATAGTGAGGAACTCGTGAAGGTTTTTTTTTTCTCTTCTTCTTCTTCAGATGAGTCGCCTCATTAAACACACTCTTATCTAGCCTATTTAATTAGAATTAAAGTTCATTAGTCAACAAAGCTGACTTGCTGGAGATATAAAGCAGCCCTCTTTGTAACAGAGCATTACCGTTCGTTATTTTTAATGAAAGTTGTAGAGCAGCTCTAATGAAAAGAAGTGCCTTCAGTTAAACTTGCTTCCGTTAAGCACGAAATATAAAAAAAGTATTTGCAAAGAAAAGAATATTTAAATGAACCAATTACTAAGAGATTGATAAATGTACTGGATATATGCAGATACACAAACACACATGTTACCTATTAAATACAAATACAATACAAATAATATTACATATTAAATAAACAGCTCAGGCTCATTCTGAAAACATACCG
Organism: Danio tinwini; assembly: GCA_903798205.1. Taxonomy (NCBI): domain Eukaryota; kingdom Metazoa; phylum Chordata; class Actinopteri; order Cypriniformes; family Danionidae; genus Danio; species Danio tinwini. Next base: position 9,780,495 of record CAIGQZ010001345.1, on the reverse strand, counting down.
CTATATTATTTTCTGGAGAGTGCCAAATACGTCCCAAGAGCTACTGTATGTTTTTTTTTTGCTGTTTTTGTTTTCGCGAAACCACCAGAGGCCACTGTGTATGCTTTTTGAGATCTCAAATTTCTCTCGTGAGTGCTATTCACGCCTGCTCTTCTTGGTGTTAAATCCATCAGAGGCTGCTGTTAATTGGCTGACCGATCGACTGACCCATCCTTCTTCTTCCCTAAACCCAACCAATAGTATTTTCAAAAGCGATTCAAAAAAGGAAAAGCCCTCACCTGATTTTTACCTCATTTTCAGATTTTACCACATTCTCACCCTGTTATTTACTTGTTTATTTTATTTTTTGGCTTCTGTTTTTGTCTTACCTGCTTTCTGGAACTGTTCTTCGTCGTACTCGAACCCTGTTGTTATGGTCAACTCCTTTCTGCATCTTAAGTCCATCGACACACATAGCAAGTTACTGGACAAACTGGTAACAGCGGGAAAGCTGTCTATATGGAGGTAAGCGGTCAGCTGGTAAGCGCGAAAAGGAATGCTTCGCCCTGTAGCGTTTGTTTTAAAGACGCAGCCATATGTACTTCTGGCTACATAGTTTGCAATCTCCAGAAATGTATGTAGGGCTACATTTTCAGAATGAGCCTGTGTTGAAAATAAAATATGACACATTATATTAAAATAAAATTTTTATTGCTAACTAAAAAATATGAATAAAATAATAACAAAAGAAAAAGAAGCTAAAATTTAACATTAAAAAAAGAAAAAAACTAAAAAAAAGCAAAAACTTCTAGGAAAAAAAACTTCCATAATATTATTACAGTTTTATTTTATATTTACTTAGTATTATCTAATGTTATAAATTCCTATGATGGAAAAAGGTCACTAATCAAATGACATTTCTTATATTATAGATGCTGAAAACAATTGAGCGTGCTTAATATATTTTTTTGTGAAAACCATGATTACATGCTTTATATCCATAGCTGTTATATTTATTTGTCAAAATCATATTCATTCAATATGTAAATTATCACAATTTGTGGAGTTTTCTCTTCAATTACTTTTATTTGCATTTAATTGGATGCCATTTCATTTGCATATGGGAAACTAAATCAGCATGTCGATAGATTTGTTAAACGAGCAAACAGCACATGCCTGTGGTCGCTCTTTCCTACGTCTCTTTCCTACGGGCTGGACAGGGAACCCCGTGTGCCCTGATGGCAAAATCGATAGCGTATAGGTGGAAATGCCACTTAGCATAATACATGTCCTTAAACAGATTATAGAGCCGATCAGAGTGAAGGCCAGGGGTTGGTCAGTGCTGATACGTCTTATCAAAAATCCACACTGACAGCCTTGCAGGGTCGATACCCGTGGAGGCCATTCAATTCATTACGACCCGCCTGGAAACAATGGAGGCACTGGAGCCTGAAGCTCTGGGCACAGCGATACACAGAACCCCCCCCCCCCCCCCCCAAAAAAAAATAAAAAAAAACATCAGCTTTCTGCTTCACAGCATTAACCATCCGCTGCCGTGATGAAGAGATTCGGCATTTTGCTTAATGTAAGCTGAGCTCATTTTACGCCTTAGGGCAACGTCTTGTTAAGATCAGCCAAGAGACTCCAAGGGGGAAAGAATACAGCATTTGACTATGATTATTACAACTGCTCTCTCTCTCTTTTTCCCTTAACCAGTTGTCTGTTATTAAAGCACTGCAAACAGAGCAAAGCATTACAGAGTGTCTGAAGCACAAGGGAAGCGCAAGGTTTCAAGCCTTGCTTTCACAATAAACACATTTCAAATGCTAACAACAATACTAATATATTGTTTGGTTTTCTAAGTTCTTATTTTCTTTTTTTATGTTTTTTTTTATTTAGCAAGACTGCATTTAATAAAAAAAACATATAGTATATGGTCAAATTGTGAAATACTGTAGTACTTTTTTTTTTTTTACCAAAATGTAATTTATTGCATGTAATATTTCACATTTCAAATTATTTGACATTTTAGTAATGTAACAATGTAATAATATGTTTAATAATCATAAATTATTATTATTATTATTATTATTATTATTATTATCATCGTTGTTATTATTATTACTATTATCATTATTATTATTATTATTTCTATTATTTCTATTATAATTATTGATATTAGTATTATCATTATCATTATTATTATTATTATTATTATTATTATTATTATCATCATCATCATTATTATCATTTTTATTATTATTATCATCATTATTATTATTATTATCATTATTATTGTTGTTGTTGTTATTATTAATATTATTATTATTATTATTATTATTATTATTATTATTATTATTATTA
>CAIGQZ010001345.1:9748191-9759634 GCA_903798205.1 Danio tinwini | reverse complement strand
AATAATAATAATAATAATAATAATAATAATAATAATAATAATAATAACAAAATAAGTATATTAAATTATACCAATATACAATATATATATTTTTTTATTATTGTTGGGTTTGCAGGTCTCTTTCTCTCTCGTACTCCCTTTTCATCTGCACAGGCCTCGCCCTAATTACGCAGACAAGGTGCCCTGGGATTGGCTGGAGTGACCCAGGGTGTCTTTTAAAAAAAAGGGAAAACTGGTGTGGGGCAGGAGAGTGAGCTGTTTGGAGTGGTGATTTTGCTTTTGGTGTGATAAAAAATTATATAGTTGTTAAGTATTATTTTTGATTGTGTTTTTCGTTTTGGTGTGTATACATTCAGATTTTTGTTTGTTGTTTATCCATCCGTGTTTTCTCTCCCTTTTGTTATTTTAATTTTGGTTTGTTTGCTGTTATTGTAAATGTTGTACACTGTATATACACAGCAGCAGGGGTTGGGCTCCACACTTTTCTTTTCTTTAAATATTTTCTCCTGCTTTGTTATAGATAGTCAGGGATATAGGAGTAGTTTTTGTATTTTTATTTCAGTTATTTTGTTAGGTGTATAGGCTCTATGCACAGCTAGAGTTTTAAAGCCAACGATAGACTTCCGGTGAAAGCTTAATGTGACTATTTTCAATGTCACAAGTATGTTTTTTACAGCATCGATGTTGTAATGTAATTACAATACATTCAGTTAAATATACTTAAGCATTCATTTAGTTGTTCAAGTGTAAAACAAGATGAAAGACCGTGAAACCGCTAGCGGCATCAGTAGCAACAGGCTAGAGCAGAAATTACATTGAAAATACTGGGGTAAAATAAAATGTCATATTTTAAAGACATGGCAGGGGAAAATGGAATTTAATGCAGTGCTTCTTGTACGATCTGAGACCCACTTCATATCGTTTATCTAACAGGCAGTAAAGCTCACTGATTTTTAAAGAAATTAGATCTTAAACTTGACAATTTTGTAATGGAAAGACAGTTCATTAGAAGCCTTTGGGCTGCCTGGCTAAAAATTAAAAGTCTGTGTGCATGTAGCCCATTTAGTTTCGTTTGGGTGTTTAAAAAAAAATAAGACAAAAACAAAAACACAAATAAATTGAACCGACTCCAAGGGTTCATAAAAGTGATTTTATTTGTCCAGTGTTCTTTTATGTTATGTCCTTGACTTTAGACCAGGGTCGTAACAGAATATACAGTATATAGTAATTATTTTATAATAATTATTAATTCAAACATCTATATTAAATATTCTGATTCCTTATAAACAATATAAACATTTTATATAATTTATTAATTAACTGCAATATGTAATTCAATTAAATATTTAACATAGAAAAAGAACTAAAAAACATTTCATTATCCCCATAATTTTAATTCATTATTATTACATACTATATGGGAATGGGAGACTTTTTATTAAGGTTTTTAAGTTTTTTTTATTTTTATAATTAATTACAGTTAACATGTTAAATTGATATCCTCTAGTTTCTCAGATATCTCCCTATGATTATCGAGAGCCCAATTAATCAGTAAAACAAAACGTGGATCCAACCGGGATGAAGGGAGGGAGGGAGCCAGGCCGGTGACAATTACACTGGGGGGATTGCATTAGAGCAACTGCTATCACATTCAATTAGTGCTGGGGTAATAACAGCACCTGATTTAGTGTTAATGGAGAGAGGTCTTCGTGCATAAATCTCTCGCCTCTCTTCCACCAATCTGTTTATTGCACATTAATAAAGTGACATCACCTCCGCTCGGGATCTGCGCTCAGTCAACCTCGGGGACCGACTTATTAAAAGCAGATGCAGCACGTTTTTGCCCAGCGGCCGCCCAAAAGCGCTTCGTCTTGACAGACCAATGCAGGCCGATAAATCACATTCTCATGGCTGCTGGTATTCACCTTTATCAGCATGTGTGATAAAGGCATTGCTTTATCAGTTGCAACATGTTTCCATGCTTTCAGATGCTCTGCAGAGGCGAGAGTAATAGATACGGTGCTGTGTTATGTATAAACAACAATTCAGCGTTGGACTCCAGATACCAGATATACAGAGCGGCCTTAAGGGCAGAGCTTAAGGGAAACCAGGAGAGAATCTGTTCATTCAAGAACAGATATAGCCTATCATTTGCTCACCCTGGCGTCATTTTTGAATGCTTTCTTATGCAAACAATTCTGAATAATGCTTTTTGCTTTTATGTGCAATTTTAGTGAATAGAGATGTGAGGTTTTGCCATTCAAAAAGGGCACAAAAGCACCATAAAAGTATTGTAGATGCATAAAAAAAAGGATTGTGCGGTTTTGTGTCATACTGTATATTCAGTAAGTGTTCATAGTGTTCACTGTAAAAAATGCTGGGTTCCATACAATCGATTTGAGTTGGGACAACACAAATAATTTAGTTAACTTATTTGTTTTTTTTTTACAGATCTAAGTTGATTGAACATAAAACTATTAAGTTGTCTAAAAAAAAACCTAAAGAATTGTGTGGTTTCAGCCCATTTTTTCAATAAGTAGCTTGAACAAGCAGCACACATTCTTTTTTGAGTGCTTTGTGAGAGGGACAAAGTGAAATTGAAGTCATTGTCGACAGGAGTCATTGAGATATGGAGAATGATTTGTGAATGGATTTGTTTGGCTTTGTGGACAAGCTCAATCAGCTTATTGTAAATTTTAGATTTGATCATCACTCATTCGCTTGTGAATGTGCAAAGAAAAGCCGAAATGGGCGATACGATAAAATAATAAATAAATAAATAAATAAATAAATAAATAAATAAATAAATACAGAAAAAAAAACTAAAATTGTTCACCCAAAATAAAAACATCTAGATTATTTCCTCATCAATATGTCCATAAACATGACTTTTTTTCTTGCTTTATTAAACCTAAATTTAGGAAGATATTTCAGGATTTCTCTCCAATAAATGCAAGTGAACGGTGCTCAACATTTTTGACTGTTCAAATTCCATATTTAGGCAGCTTCAAAGTAATTCACATGATCCAAGTTAACCAATAAGTCAGCTAGTGTCGTTTTTTTAAGTTGTGTGTAAAAGTCAAATGGTTATTGCTGTATATTAACATGTATGAGAAAAGTTTGTAGTCCTTTGCATGTTCCTCTTAAATACATTGTGCTTTTCTTAAACCTTAAAAATTACAACACAGGCTTGTTATAAATGACGTTTTTCAGCCTGCATTTTTGTGAACCCATAAAAGTGTATTTGAACAAATTTGACTGCAGTTTCTAGTTAAAATAAACACTACAGGGCAGTATGACCTTTGTTCCTTTTCACACTAATGATATTTAGAGGGACACACAATCATAGCTCACATTATACGGTGTTGTACTCATGATGCACATTGCTTGGGTTTGAGACAGGTGAAACACAAAGGAGATAAAAGCAACGTGAAATCAATATAAAACGACTGTATGTGATCGCAGTGCTCTTTAGTCTTCTACATTTGCTTTTGAAAAAACAAATGGTTGGGTTTAGGGAAGGTTTTAGGTCAGTGGTGCACTAGGTGGTCTACATAAAAGCCCTACCTTTATGTGGACGTGTCCAAGAAAGCCGTGTATCAGAAACATATACCAAAACGTACCTTAAGTAACGTATTTTAGCTTTGCAAAAATGTAAACAGCGCCCTCTAAAGGATGTCATCTGATTTCTCCTATGAACCGTGAAATTTAGCATATCAAAAGCTACTTATTTTTTACGTTTTGTCTTTCCAGTAAGCCTCAGATAAAAAAGCTATTTAGCCAAACAATAATGTATAGTGGACCAATTTGAATGAGCTAATACTTAATCTAATCTAATCGATTTTTAAGGGATTTTTTCAGTTGTTTGACCACTTGCATTAGATGGATAAAAATCATATAACGATTTTATCCCAAATTTGCTCAGGAAACAAAGACATACATCTTGAATGACCTGGGGGTGAAGAAACAATAATTTTTAAAGAAAGTCATAGAGGCTTGTTGATGACAAGTTTCATTTTTGGGTGAACCATTCCTCTAAAGGAGACTTGCAAACTGCTCTCTTTCACCTGGAGAAAAGTAGGAGAATTGTTAATGTCAGGTACAGAAGAGCGTTTTTAGTGAATAACCATAAAAACTCCCTGGTGATTGGTGCTTGGGCAAAGGCACCCGCTCTATTAGTCTGCTCCGTCTCCTCCTAGTTTTTATTTACTGCCCTCTCACTCCTTCAGCAGCCTGATGATTTTTCTTCCGCTTCCAGCTCAGTGTCTTGCAGGTAACCTGTATTCCCCAACTGTGGCCAGTAACATTTCAATCACCAGTAAAAAGTGCTTATTTGCTGCTGACTCGTTGGCTGTTCTTTCATTTCCTTGCATATAAATATATACGTATTGGCTCTCGGAGGGGCAGATATCAAATACTCCATTACAACGAGACGCTTCCCTGTGGTGGCACGACAAGGTCAGCTGCCACTCAAAATGTGAGGGGAAAAATCTGAATAATAAACAACGCCAGTCATATCTCTATCAGCCTGCACCTGAACTATAAAGATAAAGGCATCTATGAGTCTCCCCTCTATGCTGAGTGAAGAAAATGAAATGAAATTTGGCCACGAGCACATCATATTCCCAATCATGGTATCGAATTGCGACCGACATATACGCTTTCATGAATAAACACACACACAAACACAGCTGGGGTCTTGAAGCAGAGACTGGGGTCTGAATGGGCCCGGGTAATTAACAGCGATAATAATAGAAGTCACTTGTGGTTGTTTAATGTTTTACCACAGCTTTTTTTAGCTGGTCAATGAGGATCTCAATTATGTCTACATCACATTTGCAAAAGATATAAACCAGCTTCATCATATTCATATTGAACTTCACCTGGTATAAATCAATTTGGGATGTTTCTTGACTCACATAAGATAACAAAAAATCCTGAAATGTTTTCATCGAAAATCATCCTTTCTTTTCTTTAAAAAAAAGCTAAAAAAATACTAAACAAAACAACAACAAAAACCATTGTATATACAGTTTGAAAGCGTGTGAAATTTAGATTTTTTTTCAGATATTTTCCACATGATTCATTAATTCATTAATTTTCCTTTGGCTTAGTGCCTTATTTATCAAAGGTCACCACAGCGGAATGAACCGCCAACTTATCCAGCATGTGTTTTACACAGCAGATGCCCTTCCAGCCGCAACCCAGTACTGGGAAACATACACTAGAGCTGTGCGATTAATTGAAATTGTATCGAAATTGCGATTTGGACATGCGCGATTACTAAATCACCAAACAGCACGATGTTCCCACAGTATGGTATTCGAACCAATCAAAACGTAGCGCGCCTAAACAGAGTGCAAGAACAGGAGACTGAATAGCCTGTGTATTTTCCTTATTCTTTAATGCGGAAGTGTGCTTGTTTTCGCGATTGTTTTAGAACTTCCGATTTAATTGCCTATGGGAGAAATGACTAGGAATACTAAACGGCAGAAAAAGGTCAAACTGGTTGCTCTAAAAATACGTGTTTGCATGACAATACAGTAGAAAATATCATTAGAAATATAAGTTTGCAACATCAAACAGCATAACAGGCTGTTTTTAACGTCTAAAAATGAATGGAAGTGAATGAGACCGGAAGTCTGGAGCCAAAAAGATTCAAATGGCTGTGCCCGCTTGTACATGAGGAATAAGGTGAATACAGGGATGATGAGTTCAGCACAGGAGGACTTGGTGCCAAAATAGTCTAAAACATCTGTGGCATGGGATTAAGTTACCTTGGATACAGGAAGGCTGATGTATGGCAAAACCAGCTAATTTGTAAGTCAGTCATATATCGCGTCTAAAAGTGAATGGAAAGTGTGAGCACGTCACTTCCTTCAGCAATTTTAACGTGCTTTGCGATTGCTCCTTTGTCGTTGCTCTGTGACCATCAACCGTTTTCTCAGAGGATGACAAACTAACACAACATTGCCGTAGCTCTGATACAAGTTTTATTTATTGAAAGAATTAAAAAGCACTTGGTGTTTGGGTGTCTTGTGTTTGTTTGAGGTAACCGAAATATGTATATTTCATTAGTGTGCGAATTAAGTGTATTCTGACCTGTTTATCTATTTTGGTTTAGTTAGGACAAACTATGCAAACAGTGCATCTAATTTGACATTACTTTTAGGCAATATGTACTGTAGAAACAAACACCTATTTTTTAAGAACATGTGGTTTTCTCCACATCTTATGAACTCTTATTGTGTCTATCGGTGCTCTGAATCAGATTGTTAAATGACTTTTTCTCGAATAGACTGATTGGCGTGATTATGCATTCACAATGGTATGAACCATTATAAGAGTGATCAAATGGATGTCTAATATTTTAATTATTAACATTATTATTTAAAATACAGATCAATATATGCTCTCAATATGTACATGCAATCTATGCGCCTCCATTGGAAATAATGGACTTGTGCATGCAAAAGACGCAATATGTGAATGGCCTATTTCACAGCAGCGTCACAAAGAGGTTTATGATCTACACATGACAAAACAAATCTGTGAACACACACATGCAACTGCTTCTAATATTTGGTCAAGCAGAACATCGAAGCCTTACTTAAGTTTGATGGTGCACGCGCTCACACACGTTTGTTCTGCCATAGGCCTGTTCTAGAGGCAATTTGTCACAGCTTTACTAGGCTTTACTTAAGATCTAATTGTTTCAGATTCACACTGTAAACACAGATTCAGTCTGTCTGTGACAAAATCGCGATTAAAATGAAACCAGCGACCTTCCTGCTGTGAGGCAATTGTGCTAACCACTGAGCCACCGTGCCACATTTTTCCAAGTGATGTTTAAGAAACTTTTTTTTACAGTATTTTCTAATATATATTATTTCTTCTGAAGAAAGTCTTATTTCTTTTAGTTTTGCTGAAATAAAAGCTGCATTCCTTTTAGTTAACCCCATTAAGAGGTCACACTTTATTTTGATGGTCCGTTTGTTGAATTTAAGTTACATTGCAACAAATTATCATTAGATTATAAGTAGACTGTTAGGTTGGGGTTAGGGTTGGGGTTGGGGTTAGGGTTAGTGTAAGTTGACATGTAATTGCAAAGTTTCTTATAGTCAGTTAAATGTCTGTTGAAGGACTGTTAAATGTCAGTGTCAACAGATATTAAGCAGACAGTCTACTAATACTCAAATGGACCATCAAAATAAAGTGTTACCCATTAAGATTTTATTTCTAGATATAATTTCACAGGAAGGGTTAATCCTTTTGACTTCAGCTCTACATCTTGAATGACCTGAGGTAAGGATGAGGAAATAATCCTTTTTTAGGTAAAATATCCCTTTAACATGAGGAAGAAAGTCATACAGGCTTGGTGATGACTAGTTTCATATTTTGATTCACTATTGCTCTACAGGAGACTAGTAAAATACTCTCATTCACCCGCATAAAGGAAGGAGCATTGTTAATATCAGGTACTGAACACTGCTTTTCTGTTATAAAAATGCACTGCTACCAACAGCGACACACATATAAGCTTTCACCAATGAACACACACAAACACAGCTGGGGTCTAGAGGCAAAGACTGGTCTGAATGGGCCCGGATAATTAACGGCGATAATAATAGAAGTCACTTGTGGTGGAGAGCTTGTTTGTGTACACAGCACTAAATGAACAGCGTTTACTCTTGTATGGTGAGCTGCTGCTGTCACTCTTTACTGGCTCTTTCCATTGACACCTGCTTTAGCGAGAGGCCGGACACATCATCACTGCTGTGATGCTGTAATGGATGGATTTTCAAAACTACAATGATTATTTCCAGCTGGAAAAAAAAGGTCAGAGATGGTTTACTAGCTCTGATTGTTTGTCCTACATGATCTAACAGGGCTAATTTAGCTTTTCACATTTTAAGTTTATGAAAATATATTAAATTTAAAATGTTATTATTGTTCTTTTTGTTGTTTTTTAAATAGCCTCATTTTACATGTCACTTATATTTAAAGAGTTCAGTTTTACCATTTTTACATCTATTTAGCAGATCTGCCTGGCTGGAGCACTTTTAGCTTAGCTTAGCTTAGCTTAGCATAGATCATATTGAACCAGATAAGCACCTTGTTCAAACATGACTAACGAGTTTAGATAATTTTCCTATTTAAAGTGTGACACTTCTGTAGTTACATTGTGTATTAACAGAAACAAAAAATGAAAAGTTGCTATTTTCTAATTAGATATGTCTAGAAACTATACTCTCGTTTCTGCATAATAATCAAGGAACATTGATCAAGATGCTAATGGTCTAATCTGATTCAATTATCTATGCTAAGCTAAAAGCGCTCCTGCCAGACCATGAGTTTGGCTGAATGGGTTCAAAAATGACTGAAGAGTTTAAATAATTTTCCTATTTAAAACGTGACATTTCTCTAGTTACATTGTGTAGTAAGATTGGCGAAAAATGAAAAGTTGCTAATTTCTAGGTAGATATGATTAGGATCATTCCTGATTAATAATTAAGGAACTTTGATCAAGATGCTAATGGTCTAATCCTATTCAATTATCTATGCTAAGCTAAGCTAAAAGTGCTCCTGCCAGACCATGAGTTTGACTGAATGGGTTCAAATATGGTAAAACTCAACTTATAAAACAAACCTTTTACAAAAAAGTGGAGTGTATCTTTAAGTTATATTAGATTTACCTTTATTTTATAAAGGTCAGTTTACTATATTTTAAGCTAAAATGACTTTAAGTGTATTACTTTCAAACTAATTCCTTTTTCACATCTCAAAATCATGAAATTACCTTTTTAATTCCACGTTTTCTACGAATGTGGGAATACTACTGTATAATTACATTTTACATATGAAAAATAAAACATTGTCAATCCATTGGTTCCAAAACAAATCCATCAAAGCCAACCATTTCTAAAATCCTCTCTATTCACTCCCAAATCACCAGTTTAAATTTTTCACATTATATGTATGGAACAAAAATACATCCTTGGCCCCACCCAGACCTGTTTCTGTGAGTTAAACCTCTGTGGGTAGTTAATCTGATGTTCCAGAAGCCTGTGAGGAGAGAGATATCACTCTCATATGTCATTTGCTATCTGGCAACATATACAGCATGATGGGCGGCGCTGCAATAAAGAGCAAGCATGGCCTGTAGCGATCTCTTCTGAGATGAATCCTGCTGCTACCAGATGACCCCCAGCGTCCATTTCAAACTTCTCACTGGAGGCAAGGCTATTACACACACACGCATGTATAAACCGCATGACACATTGGCTCCACCTCATTCTCCCTGAACGTAAGCTGACAGCGAAAGAGACAGGCTTTTCAAAGTTTCGCAGCAAAAAAAAAATCCACTTAATATTCCCCTCCCAAGCGAACCCAAAAAAGACAGCTATCGAAAATGATTTACAAGTCTTTTGTAAAGAACGCACATAAACACGCGTTTGTTTGGGGGGCGAGCAGGGCTCTCTGTAGACTTATCTAGAGCGCGCTTACAAAAGCCAGACAAAAAAAAAACCATGACTCACGCAAACAATTACTGTGAAGGATGCTGCCCTCTTTAATTCTAACTTAAGTGCATCGTTTTTAACAAAAAAAAAAGTCTGCGGAGGAGGAAAATTACAGTCCTCTCTTGAAATATCGATGGAGTGCTTAAGTGCAGGGGGTGGACGAGGATGAAAGGCAGTGAGAGAGTGAGTGGCATCAATGCATGTGTGTGTGTGTGTGTTTGTGTGTGGACTTACAACATGGTCCTCTGTGCTGCATCTGTATCTGTTTCTGAAGAGCGCATCCCATGGCCTTCATTTGACATGAGTTGCTGTACGTGTGCCCATCGCTGCCGCACACAGGGTCTTGATCCTGCGGACAAGCGTCTGAGCATTCACACACTGCTTCGCTGTTCTTCACCATGCACACAGCTCCAAATTCGCAGGTCTTCTTCAGGCAGGGGCTCTCCAGGTTAAGATCTGCCCCAAAAAGCAGAGAAACAAGTTATCTTTTGACATAGAGGAGTAAGGAAAAGAAAGTGAGGGGGAGGAAGTGTAGTTCAGTTTGTAGTAAGTGTAATGCTTAATCTGGATTCTGTACACATCGATTTTAGCTATTTATCAGAGTGATCGCTGAATACAGCCAAACCATCTAAGTAAACGTTGTAGGATCTGGAGTGACTTTCCTTTTCCATTCACACAAACATTTATCGATGTCAAACATTGCCAGGTTCACATATAGTGCAAAAATGTAATGAATTCCTCTCTATATTTAAAAATATTTTTCAGACCCATAACCACTGCAGTGTGTGTGATCTAGTGTGACTCCAGTATTCTGTTCACACACAATACAACAACTTATTTGAATTACTCCTGCATTTGAATGTTTTTGCACCCATAACCACTACAGTGGGTATGTGTGTAATCTAGTGTGACTCCAGTATTCTGTTCACACACTATACAACAACTTATTTGAATTACTTCTCCATTTGAATGTGTTTTTTGCACCCATAACCACTGCAATGTATGTGTGTGTGATCTAGTGTGACTCCAGTATTCTGTTCACACATGATACAAAAACACATTTGAAATATTCCTGCATTTGAATGTGTTTTTGCACCCATAACCAACACAGTGGGTATGTGTGTAATTTAGTGTGACTCTAGTATTCTGCTCACACATGATACAAAAACACATTTGAAATATTCCTGCATTTGAATGTGTTTTTGCACCCATAACCAACACAGTGGGTATGTGTGTAATCTAGTGTGACTCTAGTATTCTGTTCACACACTATAAAACAACTTATTTGAATTACTTCTCCATTTGAATGTGTTTTTTGCACCCATAACCACTGCAATATATGTGTGTGTGATCTAGTGTGACTCCAATATTCTGTTCACACATAATACAAAAACATATTTGAAATATTCCTGCATTTGAATGTGTTTTTGCACCCATAACCACTACAGTGTGTGTGTGTGTGTGTGTGATCAAGTTTGACTCCAGTATTCTGTTCACACACAATCCAACAACTTATTTGAATTACTCCTGCATTTGAATGTGTTTTTGCACCCATAAACACTACAGTGGGTATGTGTGCAATCTAGTGTGACTCTAGTGTTCTGTTCACACAATATACAAAAACATATTTGAATTACTCCTGCATTTTAATGTGTTTTTCAATTCACCTTTATTTTTATAGCGCTTTTACAATGTAGATTGTCAAAGCAGCTGTTTTTGCACCCATATCCACTGCAGTGTGTGTGTGTGTATGTGTGTGTGTGTGTGTGTGTGTGATCTAGTGTGACTCCAGAATTTCTGCTCACACATGATACAACAACTTATTTGAATTACTCATCCATTTGAATGTGTTTTTGCACCCATAACCACTACAGTGTGTGTGTGTGTGTGTGTGTGTGTGTGTGTGTGTGTGTGTGTGTGTG
>CAIGQZ010001345.1:9701811-9745406 GCA_903798205.1 Danio tinwini | reverse complement strand
GTCTGTGTGTGTGTGTGTGTGTGTGTGTGTGTGTGTGTGGTGTGTGTCTGTGTGTGTGTGTGTCTGTGTCTGTGTGTGTGTGTGTGTGTCTTACATGGGCTGCATGTGGTGCTCTCAATGCAGTAATTTATTCCTGGATTAGATGCTATCGTTCCTGAATAATATCACAGACACTCAGATACATTTAATATCACACACAAACAGCTATCACAACGCCTGCAGATAAATCAAATATGTCTCTCTCAGTGAAAATAACTTTCTTTTCCAATATGATAGGAACGAAACGAAGGAGAAAATGAGAATTTTTTTTAAGTCTAGACTAGACAAGGAGATGTTTTATTCCAAAACACAGTAAGCTGTTTAAATTGACAGCATTCTGAAGCACCCCAGTCAAAGCTGGATTATTTGATGGAAAAAACATGTCATATAATTGCAATTATTATTATTATTTTTTTTCATAACTTTAAAATTCTATGTAATGCAATATGTTTTTATATAGTGCATTTATTGTGTATGGCCATATACCCAAATCCCTTCATAATCATAAGGGAAGTCTCTTCACACCACCACCAATGTGCAGCATCCACTTGGATGATGCAACAGCAGCCACAGGACAATGACGTCCTGTCACCACCACACACAAGCTATAGGTGATGATAAGGGATAGAGCCAATTTGGTGGATAGGGTTGATTGGGAGGCCATGATCTGTAAGGGCCAATGGAGGAAATTTGGCTAGGACACCGGGGTTAGACCCCTACTCTTTACGAGAAGTGCCTTGAGATTTTTAATGACCGCAGATAGTCAGGACCTCGATTTAACATCTCATCCAAAAGACGAGTATTCTACATTAATATCACCAAAATAGTATTAATCATTATTATTACTAAACATAAATCAAAAATAAGCATTGTAATATTTTGTAAGGATTGAATGAGATTGTGATTAAACATTTTTTAATGCATATTTCCGTCTTAATTTTTCCTCTTTAAATGTTAAGCCTTCGTTTTTGTGAGGAAAATAGCAGGGAGCTTTTAAAGCTTCTCTTTTGTTGACAACAGCTGCTCTATAAGCGCTTCTCATTACAAGTTTGGTTGGCGCATGTTGCACTCCCAAATGCACATTAAAGGAAGTGAAGGTTGTTTCAAAAGTTCTAGTCAAATTCAAAACAAGCCTGTTTTAGAATGCATTGCATTTATCTCTGTGGCAAAATTAAATCCAAGATGGTTCATGGAACTAATGAAATGTTAATGATAAACATAAATTTCATTCAATAATGAGAATGTACAAATACAATAATTAAGTCTTATTAAAAACTGAATAATGCTCAACATTTGTGACTGCTAAGCATTTTATGCTTATATAATAATCTCAGTGCCATACTAACATCAAACTGCATAATTTAAAGTACATACAGTAGCACAAATGCAGTGGTGCACACACTGCAAAGCTGGTCAAAATTCAAAACTGGTTACAAATAAGCTTTCAGTGCAGTTAGGATGCAGTCTTATAAGGCAGCTAACTATGTAGGCAGAAGGCAGCTCACTTGGTTTTAGCACTAGCAAACAGAGCTAGACTTTAGCCTCTGCCTTTAATATTACTTAGCAGCAGTGAGACCCCCAGATAGTCTTAGGGCTTTAGTGAACTGAAAGGCACTGGGGGGAAGATTTAAACGTAACCCTTCTCTAACCTCTTCCTGGCGCCCACCTATAATCCCACCACACATCTGAAGTGAGCAACCGGGGAGAAATGCATATCAAACACAGCGTGCATCAAAAGACCATGATTAGTACTCCAAAGCATGCCACACACACACACACTTTTTTTACCCACACATGTACCCACCATAACTGCTTGCGTGAGCCAATGAAAATAAAAACAGAAGTGGGAAGTACCCAGGTTACCTTTCTGACCACTGTGTTCCAGTGCCAATCTAAAAGTGTCCTACAGTAGAAGCTCCACTAAAAGAACGTTTTCCGGCTATTGATTTCTCTGCCGAGAATCAGAGCTTAAAATACGCCTTGAACTGGCTCGTAACTGTGTAAACAGTGGATCAGTGCCTAATTTCGCAGGCCTTGAAAGTGGGCTTTTCCTCCAGATCTCATTTTCAGTGCCTCTCCATCTGTGCCTTCTAAGCGCCTGGCTGGAGGACACCGAAATCAGACTCATCAGTAAAGCCCTCATGGCCTTCAAAACACTTCAATGACCCGTTTCCCAAGGCTCGGATCCTAAAACCGAACCAGAGCCTTCGATAGTTCATTGTCCCAAGCCACCCTTTGTTTCCTTACAAAGATGAAAGAATCGCTCTCCCCCCGACCAAAAAAAAAAGATGATATGAAAAGAGACGTTCACTTGTTCAGTTTCTCATTTTCAGTTTTTCATCTCCAGGGGATGGAAAAATCTTGCAGATTTAATAAGCCAAGGAAGAGAAAGTTCTCAGAGAAATAATGCTACATGCAGCCACAATTACATACTTGGTGAAAGAAGCTGCCTGGCTTTGGTTATTGAGATGGCTTGCATATTCTCTCAGTAAAAAATGAGCCCTTTTCGGAGCTTCTTTGAAATAGTGGGCTGCCATCCCCGAGGCCTGTGCTGCAGTGCCAGTCTTCAAGGACTCCAGCTGTAAGCTGGATGACAGCCATATGCCTCGACGGAACTGCCACTGGGACGCGATACACGCAGAAACAGCCACACTAGAAGTTTTTTTTAGTGGTTAACGTATTTAAAAAAAAGAAAAGCTGTGTAAGTAAAAAGAAAGTGATGCTGAAAAGCACCGGAGCACGTTAATTACGAGCCAGTACCAAAATTCGTGTGCAGAATAGCAAGGCTCATAATGAGAAGGTGTGAGGAAATAACAGGACTCAGAAAGAGCTGAGTAATTGCCATGTTCAGGTCTGAAAATCTCTGCACACCTCTGACCCTGGCCATTCTGCGAGGATGTTATATAATATGCACAATGTGGCTCCACCTCCTGCTCCACATCCACACTGCAATTTTGTGTTGCATTATACATTTGTTCTCGTAGCTTTTAATTACTATTGCTGCTGAAACATGATGTTAAGGATTATTACCACAGGCAGAGTACGAGGCTTCACTTCTTTTGATGGCTTCCCTACATGCTTAATCCTGACACATCGCCCACCCAAGGGACAAACCCACTCACAGTCTCACCGCCGCCATGTGCTATTTAAAGTACAGTTCTCTTGAGCCAATGTAGGTTTCTTCAGCTTGGTTTGCAATGCTGTCAGAGCACAGACAGTCAGCCAACACACACCTCAGGGGGTCCTAAAACCAGGTAGTTACTCTATATAGTAGGTACTACCCACCAGAGCGGCTCTTTGAAAACACAATTTCCACAAGAACTAAGGTCAATTTCTTGGTTACATCCATGCCACAATTGTGAACAGTGTTAAAATTGCTAAAGAGTGAGTGCTTCCTTGTTTTAGTAAGTATGTTCCTCCAAGGTAAAAGCCCCAACCGAAGAACTATTTGTGATTCCCCATGCAGCCTTTCAGGGAACAATGATTACAATAACCATTGGTTAAGTGTAAAGAATATTATCATTTGAATTATGAAAGAATCTTCATGTGTGTTGTAGCTAAACTCCAGGCATGGGTGTCAATGCTCAACAGAGGGCATGTCTATAGCTTTGTGTTGTCAGCCAATCACATACAGTACAACTATACCCATCATATTTACCAACTGCCTCTACCAACTCCTCTGGTACAAGTCCTGGTATGTAAATAAAGATTTCATAAAATAATGGGTGATTACCAACCAATAGTAAGCTTTTCCTCCTTTTTCATGCTTTTCTATTTTGGCGAACTACTATTCTCTTGTGTTACATGAATGTGATTGACTAGGGTCTGCACAATTAAAGTGCCTATAGAAAAATCATCATGCCCCTTTGAAATAATCACTTTATTCATCATATTCTAAATAACATTTCTAGCATTTGAAATGTTTTATAGCCTTCTCCTAACCTGTGCCTTCTACAACTTTATCTTGAAGGTCTTTTAAAAGCAGGGTGTAATGCGAGTAAAGGTATAGATTTTCACAGGTATAATGATTTACTATAGGCGGTGTACATCTACATAAAACAGACTGGCTTATGCCTGCATTGGCACTTGAAGAGTTGAAAGTTTTCCAACTTCTGCCATGAGCAAAGGAACCAATGCAACTCTTTGGACCCACAATTCAGTTGTCATTGCTTAAATTCATTCCATTCAAAGTACATGTAAAGAAGATAACGTCAACGCTACATGTGAATGGGCCATAAGAAGGTGGCCTTCCAATAACAGACAAGTTTTAAACAACCATGACTATACAGAACTTTTGTGTGTAATGGGACCATAAAAAAACGAGTTTTCAACAGAGTAAGTGGAATTCTGTCAGCTCTGGTATAAAGTAAGTGAGTTTAGCACAGTGTGAACGCATAAAATTATTCCTTCAGTCTGCTGTACACACGCTCATGCATATGGAGATCTCCATTCCTCGTGTCGAGATTACAGGGTGTGCACGAATCGTGATAGGAACAGTCGCACAAGCGTTTCCTCCATCTCTCCGCTCCTTTGCATCTTGCCAAAATGAGAGGAGTTTGTGAGTTTCGGCAAGCTGTGCGTGTCTTACTTCTTGGGCGTCTGCATATCAGAGTAGTGACTTCCACCTCCACATCCCCCCCTGGTTTCAGTCTTTCTCTCGTTCGTTCCTTACCTTCTCCTTCAGCTTGAGGGGAAACATTTATAAGCGTGTAGGAGAAGGTGCAAGGAAAAAGGAGAGAAGGAAATATTAGCATGACACAGGCAGAAATCCCCCCAGAGGCGGTGTTTGGTTTCTGAAGGAGTACTTATCACCAAACAATGGCTTCAAGGGCGCAGAAACTTTCTTTCTCCCTACGTATTAAGAATTTAACCAAGGAACTAATTCAGTTGCTCTCCCTGCACCACAAGGGAGGAAACGGATGAGGTGAGATGCTGTGAAACTGGACAGGGAAGAAGTGCAGAAAAGAAAGAACAAGAGACAAAGACAGGGAGAGAAAGAAGGACAAACTAACACAAACAACATGAGCTCTCCATCCCATGTTGGACCCACAGACAGGTGTGGTGGATTCTCAATATTGAACCTAGCTTTCAATTTATGAGTGTGAATTTGAATTGAATTGGCCATATTGCAGAAGACTGACATAGAATGTAGTGAAACTGACTTCTTAAATCTTAAATCTTACTACATATATCGGGACTTCTTAAAGTCTGGCCTCCGGTCCGGATCTGGACCGGAAGGGTAAATTGCAGATTTCGTTGATTGATAAATGCATAATCCTTGTAAATCAACTGTTTACTTCTTTATATTTTGCTAAAAATAAAAATGCAGTCTGAAATAAAGTCGAAGGCAAAATATTCAAATTTTTCCTGCATTACTCTGTTGTCATGACATCCAGTGATCATACGAGGCTTCATACAATCAAGCAGACTAAATTGTGTGCACATTCTTGCTTTAACGCAACACAGACATTTTGAACAACAGTATCCACAACATACAGATATAAAGACAGCAAAACTACAAAACCTAAAGTTTACATTACACAAATTTTTTATTTTTCACCTTTTTTTGGAGAGAGGTCTGGATGCAGACCTGGTGCAGTTGCAATCTGAGCTGCATGCAATGCTAGCCCTACCCCTCACAGGGACATCACTAGGTCCAGTGCACTGTCTCTGACATTGCATCTCTGAGATAAGATTATTCCTGCATCTAGATACCATTGGTCTACCTTCTGTTGTGTTTTGTACAAAAAATTCACTTATATTAGTGGTTTTGCCTCATTTGCATTGTATTTAATGTGTTTTGCAAATGCCACTTTATTTAAAGAAAAATAAATAGTGTTGACTTGTGATGAATGTTATGGATGTTTATTAAAAACAAGTTATTGTTCTAGACCTTTGACCTTAACAAAAATTCAGATTTGCACCTTTTAATGTAGACATATAAAATATATATACACACAGCTGAAGTCAGAATTATTAGCCCCCTTTAAACTTTATTTTATTTTTTAAATACTTTCTAAATTATGTTTAACAGAGCAAGAACATTTTTACAGTATGCCTGATCATATATTTTTTTCTGGAGTAAGTCTTATTTGTTTTATTTCAGCTAGAATAAAAGCAGTTTTAAATTTTTTAATAAACATTTTAAGGTCAAAATTATAGTCTACAGAACAAACCATCATTATACAATAAATTGCCCAATTACCCTAACCTGCCTAGTTAACCTAATTAACTTAGTTAAGCCTTTAAGTGTCACTTTAAGCTGAATACTAGTATCTTGAAAAACATGTAGTAAAATATTATTTACTGTCATCATGGCAAAGATAAAATAAATCAGTTATTAGAAATGAGTTATTAAAACTTTTATGTTCAGAAATGTGTTGAAAAAATCTCCGTTATAAATACCAAATAATTCAGGGGGGCTAAATTGTAGTATGATTTAAGACTAAATATACAGTTCCCTGGGGTATGAATAATTTTAAGCTTGACTGTACAAATAATAAGAATACAATTGTTTTTACATAAAAAATGTATATAAACATAATAATAACAATAGTCAAATATTTACAATTACCTTGCTTTTTAGAATAATTTTTATTCTATATCTTCAAACTCAAATGACAATTCTGCACTCAGTTTGCTACCTCAATTCAAATTCAGGAATTGAACTTGAATTTTGAAGTCATTCATAATTCAGTTCTGAATGGCACACAAGGCTGAAAACAGAGCCTAGAGCTTGAGCGATCCATGGATCCCTTCAGCAGAAGGCGTCACACAGACAGACGTGAAGACAAGCCTTGCACACAGCACTCTGAACAGAGAAGAAAGGCAAGCAGAGGAGGATGAAGGAATGGGGGAAAACGAGGGGGAAGGCAGAGGTGCATTACAGAAAGCAAGCTCTACAAAGAACTTCCTAACAAACACACATAACAGACAACTGACTAGGGCTTTCCATCTTACAACAGCGACCCAGATACAACTCTTCCTCACACAGCGAGGTGCAAAGGTTCATGCTAATTATAATTACGATAGCCTGGCTTTTCAATCTACTCGTCTAATTGAATTCATTACACACATCTCACTAGGCCCTCCAAAGTTCAATGGGTGCTTAACTTGTTATTGTTTCTTTCTCTTTTTTTGAAAATGACAAAAAAAAACTCAAAGTTTGTGCTGTTTTCAGCGAGAAATGCTAATCAAATAAATATGCAAATGATAAATATTAATCAGAGCTCATTGTCACCTGGGGCGTCGTGTCCCAGTCACCTCTTTTCACCGAGCTCTCGCTCAATGACAATGTCAGTAAGTCTGAGCCCATTGTTAGTCTTTATGAGTTACTGCCATGGGAACAGAGAGACAGGCACAGCCGGTGTATTCTGAGGGTCTGTTCACTTTACACCAGATATGAAACATCCTCCAGACTATAATGACAGCTGTGTATTTAGGTCAGCTTCATTTGCGGGATCCATCTTGCTCTGCCTAGAGAAGCAGGCTACTTTCTTTCCTTATCATTAGGAGTCCATTACAGCCGGCACACCCACCGAGTTATGGAGTTCTGAAATTACATTGGATGGAGCCAAGCCATGATAATGTACAAAGATCATCATTCAAGGCCTCATAGACATCAGTTAGAGCAGACACTGTATTTAATATGATGTAAATGAAAATGAGGCTGCGGTGAATGCAAATAGCATGGTAAATATATCATGCTGCTGTGTACCTGCGCACCTTGAAAACATATTCTGCTCATACGTATATACAGTGTATGTATGCATATATGTATGCATGATTATTGCATGTATTATTCTCATTTCTTTGCTCCAATATAACAATATATGCTGTCTTTCTCTCTCAATTTAAATGAAAAATAGCAGATGAAGGCCTCCAGTCGTCTAATTAAAATGCTCTACGTTAACTTAATCACAAAATAAAAATCACATTTAACACAAAATTGCTTAATTTTACTCCAGCAACAATAACCCTGTGGATGCTATATATCATCACATTGCCATATAATGCTATCTATTTGCCTCTGTACTCATAAACATTTCAACACAGGTGTTCTCATCCACTGCCTCGCATATCCAAACAGCAGACTAAAAAACCCACGCTGACACTAACAGGACCTGAGCTCGGCGTACAACGCATGCTTCAATGTTCTTTTATCAACAGAATGCAAATAGACTTTTATATGAAAAAACACAATCTGTTCTTGTGTATCTTTAGTCCTTTGTACTCAATCTTTCTACTTTCACAGTGTTTTCTGTTTTCCTTATAAGCTGCAGTCTCCTGTTGACCTTTCTCAGCACTACACATTTCTTTGATTTCCGAGCGAATCGTGTCTCTCGGCGCGCGCTGCTGACACAGTGACCCAGCTCTGCTTGTCTCCAAAGACAACGGGAAGCAGATGAAACCATGTCAGATACTGGGAAAAAGTACTGACATGCTCAGTGTTTGAAACGACTTGTGTACACACAGAGCATTTCTGCTATTGATTAGTGTGTGACAAGAGGTCCATTTAGACGTCTTCCACAGTGGGAAAGGTGAGCTTTGTCACGCCTGAGTGGCTTCTAAAGAACTGAAACGCACTTTAGTAAAACATAGACTTCACTTCGGCCCTGTCAGCATGAAGGTGGTCTATAATACCAGGAGGAAACTAGCTGTTAGCAGCTAACCTGACAACATCTACCAGGGCTAATTGGAATATAAACAAAGAGAGGACAACAAATGTGACAAAACCAAAACTTTGGCCTTGTTAGTTTAAAGAAGATCTATAATATCTCGAAAAAACTACAGTAGCTGTTAGAGAATATTCACACAGCAGGGCTAATGGCATCATGCCAACCAGCAAATCCTAGACTGTATTTATTTAAATGTAAAGGTAACATAAAATAAACGAAAGGCTGAAAAAAAGTTAGCTGTTTGCAAATAGTCTACCCAATTCTACCAGTGCTAACAAGAACATGCTAACCAGCAAAACCTAGTCTGCAATATAAGCATAAAGAAAACAGTGGAAACCTAAAAACAAAACATTGAAAAGGTAAAACATGATTAAAATAGGGAAGGGAAAAGGCAGCAAGGATGATAGCTGCTAGTGACTAAACAAATGAAATCTAAAAGTGCTAACAGGCACATAAAGCAAAATCAGGCCTGTACGAATATAAAGATAACAGAAATATCTAACAGATATATTTTAGCAACAAGCCTGATAATACCTAGAAGGAATATTGGGAACATGTCAACCAACAAAACATGGTCTCAGCTGATATAGACAAAATAAAAATTGAGGAAGCTTAACAAAAGCAGGTTGAGAAAAACTAGCTGTTAGCAGCTACCTGACAACGTCTAACAGGGCTAATTGGAATATACTGCAAGAAAACTTCATTTGTTTTGATCTAAACCTAAAAAAGGATGTGAAAATAAACAAAGAGAGAGGACAACAAATGTGACTAAACCAAAACATTGGCCTTGTTAGTTTAAAAAAGATGTATAATACATGGAGTAAGCTAGCTGTTAGAGATAATTCTTACAACAGGGCTAATGGCATCATGCTAACCAGCGAATTCTAGACTTTAATCCAAATGAAACATAACATAAATGAAAGACTGAAAACTTGACTACTTTTCCAAAATTATAAAATTACCAAAAAAAGTTGTTAGCAACTCGTCTGCTCAAATCTACCAGGGCTAACAGGAACATGCTAACCAATAATGCAGAGTGTTAAAATCATACAAGAAAGAGTGGAAAATTTTAAAACTTTACTAAAATAGAGAAAGGACAACGGTGACAAGCTACTGTAGCTGTTAATGATTAGCCTAGCAACAAACCTGATAATACCTAGAAGGGCTACTGGGAACATGTAAACAAGCAAAACATGGTATCAGCTGATATAAACTAAATAAATACAGGAAGCTTAACTTAGTGAGAGAGAAAAGGAAGGTTGAATAAACTAGCTGTTATTGACATATCAGAGAAAATACATCAGGGCTAACATTAACAAGCTAACCTGCATAACCTAGTCTGTGTGGATATAAACATAAAATAAAGAGTGTAAAATGAATTAAAAGGAAACAAAAAGACAAGGGCTAACCGTGAGCGACAAAATCTTTCAAAGCTAGTGGGAAAACACTAACAAGCTAAATCTTTAAATCAACAGAAAGAGATGAAATTGAAGAAAAATAAAGACAAAGAATGTGATACAACAAGCAAACCTGCTCCTGGTTCCTGGCAGTACAAAGGACAGCTACAGCATAATACCTAGAGGAAGCTACATTAGCTGTTAGCAACTAGCCTGACATCATCCACCAGGGTAAATGGTAACATGTTAACCAGCAAAACCTGGTCTGTGCGGATATAAAAGAAAGAGAAGAAACTTCACTAAAAGAGAGAGAGGACAAAGAAGGTGGCAAAAGCAAAACACAACGACAAAGCAAAGCAACTTTTTTTCTGCATTTACACATCAAACTGAGAACAGGTGTCCAAAGCACAAGACTTTCGCTCATCAATGCTCCGTATCTTCCCCAGCATGAAAGGCAGCCAGCCTGGCTCAGGTCCGCCACAGAGCTTTTGATGTTTAATTAATGTTCTGTTTGCGGAATATGCAAATGTAAATAAATGTATTAAAAAAACATACTGTAACTTGCCACCAGCAAAAGCCTGAAAGGACCAAAACATTTACTTTGTCAGAAATAATGAAATAAAGCCAAAGACACAAGCACTACTCCTCTTTACATGTTAATTTATGCATCTTTTCGCTGAAGACTGGAAAACAATCCTAATGAGTCATAGAGGCTGATATTGAACAGAGAAAAAAGGGATAGAAGGAGAGAGGGATGCATCCAGCGCTATAGTTGCCACATATGTGCTGCCAGGGAGTAGGACACACATAGCATTCGAAATAAATGAGAAGGATATTTCTGTACCGTTAAAATGCGCTCAAAATCTTAACCCTGCCAAAAAAGCCCTGGATACACTTCCCATAATTAACACACTGTCCAGAACATGTTTTTCTTTTACCAATTCAAGCTTTTAAAAATAACTGCTGCAGTAATTATGATGTGTTTACAGCATTTTGGTGTACAAAACAGGCTCCCTCTGAACTACTGTACTTGTATAGTACATATAAAAAAACTTCTACCAAACGCACTGCGTATGAGGTGTAAATAAAAAAATTAAAATAAATAAATAAATCAACAGCTATCAAATAAACAAGCCCAATTTAACCATCAAGGGACTCGCTGTTTTCCAATATTTAGAATTTCATTGACAATTAGCTTCTGTAGCCTTATGGAATAGCAAACTGCCCACTGGTTGCACACTTTGTAGATACTGAAGATCATGCTGGTGTTGTTCGCCTGCACATTCAAATATCTTACTCTACCCTACAGCGTTTAGAATGCTAGTCAACAGAAATCCAGCCAGGTGCAAAGTCGTCACGTCATTAGCCCCTTTCACACAGTGATACCGGTAAATATCCAGAAAACAACTTTACTGGTAAATTCAAAAATTTACGCTGTTCACACAGGTGAAAAAAGATCATAAACACATCCATTCCAAAATACAGGTAAATTCTGACATCATTAACCAGAAATGACCTCTAAACGGCTGCGCTTGTATTTGTAAACATTTGACTACATTACAAACTCTGTGGATGGATACGTATTGTGAAAAACTTATATGAAAACATATTGAGGAACACTTTTAGATGTTGAAATGTTCATAATATGTGTGTGTGCTAGCGCTCACCGGCTGCTTTACATCCACACGCGTCAAGCAACTGAAGGAAGCAGAGCTTGAAGGTAAACAAAAAACGGCTTATCATAAGCATTTTATCAATACATTTTTACACAGTTGGCATTAAGAAGGAACAGAAAAATTATCTGACTGACATCTAGCAGCTAAATGTGTCTGGAAAAATATTCAAAGGCTTTTATTTTCATAAACAGCATGGATGTGAATGTCTAAATGTTCTGATTGGCTGGAGTACGCATCTCACATCAGTGCGTTCTAGACGTGAATGTGCTTCCGGCAATCTTCCTTTTGCGTTCACACAGCGCAGCATTCCGGCAAAGTACCGGTAATGTTACAACTTCTCTTTCTGGAAAATTGTCAGAACGAATTTACAGATATTTTCAAAAAGGGTTTGTTCACACATATTGCTGGTAATTTTCTGGAAAGGTCTGTATGTGTGAAAGGAACTATTGTTTCACATTATTTTGTAGACAAACCTAGAGTACTATATTCAGTACACAGAACCCTGCAGAAAAAAACAGCATATGCTGATAAGGTATGTTTTGATGCTGGTATGCTGGTTTTGCTGGTCTTGATGCTGGTCTTGCTGGTTTCAGTGCTGGTCTTGCTGGATTCAGTGCTGTTCTCAATGCTTGTCTTCCTGGTCTCAGTGCTGGTCCTGACCAGCATCAAGACTAGCAAGACCAGCATTGAGACCAGCATTGAAACTAGCAAGACCAGACCTGAGAGCAGCAAAACCAGAAATGAAACCAGCAAGACCAGCATACCAGCATCAAAACATACCTTACCAGCATATGCTGTTTTTTTCAGCAAGGAAGCCTTGTAAACATCTATTTAATTCCTTTCTGCAAATTTTTAAGTGACTTTCAATAAAAAAAAACATATCCAAATATATCTCAAAAATACAACCTTACATATTATTGTAGTACAGTTTGTACTGAAAAAAAGTGTTGCCAGACTTTAGCTTATCGTATATTTATAAGATACTGAAACCCCCCACACATATCAGGGTGTTTCTAAACTTCTCCACACTCAGAGCCCCCCAAAACCCCATCAGACCCCAGAGTGTTACTTACGAACATAGTGCTTAGCATTTTGACTAGCGTAGATTCTACTCCCGTCCCTAGGCTTAGCAGGGAAATGATCATAGCTTCCTTCTAACTAGGGAGTTTATATGCATGCAATCCATTCAAACAGGTTGCAGGGCAACAACAGAGTCAGAACAACTGTGAAATGATACATCTACACAAACAGTACTCTGAAAATAGAATGGCACCATAACCTCACTTCTTCTTCACATGGTGTGTGAAGTATTGGAGCTATAGAGAATTTCGCTCAAACCATCCTCCATGACACAAACACAAGAAAAGACAGAGACAAAGAGGTACAGGTAGAAAGAAGACATCAAACCAGCCCTTTGAGGGCCCCCTGAAGGAGACCCGCAGGTCAGAATCCCAACAAGAAAGGTCAGAGGTTGAACTCTTGAAGAGGTTGAGTGGTGTCCGGTGGTGGCCCTGAGCAGACATCACAAGGACAAAGACAGACAGAGAGACACACTGGAACAGAAAAAATACGGTTTAAAGACAGCCAAAAAAGGACATAAAAGGACAAGGGGGAATGACGAGACATTTGAGCATGGGAGGACTGGTGTGGACGTATGCACTGGAGAGGTGAGGTCATGAATGAAACATGAAGTCAGTGTTTCATGTGTCATCACAGCTGATGGCAGAATGAGAACGCTGTGGCAATGAAAGAGAATGAGCACCTTCCACAAGAGTTTTCCAGCAGGACACAAGCAGACACACAATGCTAATTAAACAATAGCACGTTTTGCTAACATAAAACTGCAAGAACACATCTGAACTTTCACACAATTCTCCACACTCACCACAGGGCCCTTGTTGTTTGACAGGGATGTCTGTTTGGGTCCGGCATTCCTGTAGTTTCCTTTCGCAGTCGTTGGGGTACGTCTTGCCATCCTTTCCGCACAGGGGCTTGTACGTGCCATCGCATTGTATGGGATCGCAGGAGCACCGGAACTCTCCATTTTCCAGCAAACATATGGCGTTGAACTTACAACCATTCGGGCAGCCCCCTGGAGACCAGAGACACACGTATGTATGCATCAAAAACTGAGGTAACCATCCTGGAACTAATCAACATTGACTGGAAGCATCTCTCTTTCTCTCTCGCTCAATCAGACATCGGATATCGACTCACTCAGGGGTTTTGAATTAATTACCGTGCCTGATTATTTAATCAATTATCTAATTCCATTCAGATTGATTTGGGCAGTTCCCCCCCCCCCCACTCAGAGTTGTGTTAAGCTGTCACAGACGGTCCGTGGCGGTGTGTAATTACATCAGTCTTTCATCTGTTTGAGAAAATTAAGAGACCTATTATGTTATTGTACAATCTGAGCTTGATTTATGTTTGATTGCATTATCCAGCCTATCTTTAAAGATGTGACATACATGCTGATGAGAGCTGGCTCACAGTAAGCTATAGGAACAAAAACAGGAACTTCTGATTTTACTCCACATGAAGTGTTGTTCGCAACCCAAATACTTCCACAGTCTGACATATTTATGAGTAAAACAGAATATTTAATGAGAAAAAAAAATAGGCCAAGGCTTGATTTCATCCATCAGGAATTGATTGGTTTGTAAAAACTGTGAGTTCGATGCAAAAACAGAAGCAAAATCGAGAGGTTTTTGGAGGATGATTTTTCTCTCAAAACGCAGCTGGTGTTTTGAAATATGTATAACCCTGCAAAAATAATATTTTGCTCAAACTAATCAAAAAAGCCTATTCCAGCTAGCAATCCAAATATTATCAAAGATAAAAATGGTCAGATTTATATAGTTCCATTTCTTTGTGCTTTCATTTAGCCTTCAGTTAACAAACTAACAGTTAAGCATACTAGCGCCACATAGTGTAAACTGGCACTAAAAGGCTCTTTTGCTCCATCTGGAATTGATTGGAATGTGAAAACTTGTTCCATACAAGAACGAATCTAAATGAGAGTGTGTAGTCCATTGTAGAGGACTATTTTTCTCCAGAACAGCTGCTGGTGTTATGAAAAATCTAACCCCTTGCAGAATCTGATCCCATTTGGAAGTTGTTTGTAGTAACTGGTAAAAAAAAAAGCACGTTATCACAATATCTTATAATTAGTCATTCTTAACCAGTTACTATTGTGCTAAGCTAGTAGTAAGTGAGTATGCTTCTAGTGTGGGGTTTTACAGCCTTAAAACATCTATAATAATTGTAAAAAATACTGTATTTTGCAGATTTCGCCTATTGTGGGCTATTTTTAGAAAGTAATACCCACAACTAACGAGAGACTACTGTATAATTACAAGTAATGTTTCTTTTCGAAGTTTTATTTGTTGATTTTAATCGAGGGTTGTTCTTTTTAGAATTAAGGAACTAGTAAAGGAACTTTTTAGGAATCTTTTGTAGTGAAGTTCATGTTTACCCTTAAATGTACCAATTGTCAAAGGTTAATTTTAGGCATGGAACGTTTTCAAGGTATACCGCGGTTTGGAAAAGTCAAGGTTTTAAAACCGCCAAATTTTTCTGCTAAACCGTTCCTATTGTATATGCAAGATTTTTTATTTACCTTTTTTTAGGACAACAGTATCTTCAGCAGAAAACATATCCAAAAAAGCAGTTTTAAATTGTAATGAAATATGTGTTGTAGAAACTATTGAAGACAGCAGAAGTCAATAATTCATTTGAAATATTTAGCCTGACATGTTTACTGCTTCAAAATATATTAAATGTTTTTCAAAATAAAATATATTGTGTTCAAATGGAAAAAAAAATAGTTGTTTTTTACCCAGACATTTAAAAAGAATATATTTTAGAGCAGTAATCACAATACTGTAAAACCGTGATATTTTTATCTAAGGTTTTCATACCGTCAGAATCTTATACCCTCCGTAGACAGCAAGGTTTATGACTAAACAAAAGAATGCACTTTATTAAACAGTTTCTTCTCCTCAGTGTCAGTATATTGTGCATGTTCATGAGTGTGCAGTTCGCCCCTCTCATCTGAACAAGTCAGGACATTTGATGTCTTGCGGAGGATAAGGGAGCTCTCAGATTTCACGTAAAATATCTTAATTTGTATTTTGAAGACAAACAAAGGTGTCAGGCTTGTTAAACATTAAACTAACACTTTCAAAAGTTCACACTTAGACATGCTAGGCGATAATAGCAGATTTTGCATGCTGTCCCGGGTGGGAACCCTGAGCTCGGAGATAATTGAGTCCAAAGCTCCCGCCTGGTCAATAAGCATATAAGGAGGTCCGAGATCGGGTAGGTCTGGAGAGCTCCCCCTGGAATATAGAGGAAAAGAAGGAGATTGGGTGGAAGGGGGGATTCTTCCAAAATGAAGATAAGGTAGTAGGATAAAATCTGTCTGTTTATTGTAAGCTTGGATCAATCTGATTGGATTATTACTGATTACGAATGAGAGGCCAGTCGTGATCAATCATATCACATGCTTCTCTCGAAATTAGTTTATAAAACTTTACTTAGTGACACTTTTCTGAATAAATGTTAATAATAGCTATTTGTTCATTAATGATCATAGATAAATTGTTCACATTCAAATTGAGTGATTCTCAAACAAATGCTAGCATGCTAGCCTGTATCTGACACAAAGATATTCATCTAAGAGAACTGCTATCGCTTTGTGCGTTACACCAGCACACAGAAAGTTGCTCTGTACTGGGACAACAGTGGCCCACAAATAAAGCCCCTATTGCTCACGGCAAAAAACACAGTTCAGACACACACATACTAAGCCAGCGTTCATGCACTATCACAGCAGAACACACACTCTCACACCGCTTTGCCACAGGGCTTCAGAGCGAGGCAGAGACAATCTTTTCATCACCCGTGAAGATACAGTCTTGCCACAATACACCTGCCAGAGCCCGACAGGCAAATTGGATTTGTGGAGATTGGTATCGTGTAGGCATGACAGTACTGCTAACCTGACTTAATTTGTCCACAGCCTCCTCGCTGCAGCCATGAAAAAATAAATCAAATGCGGCCGTAGGGCTCCTTTATCAGACAACGAGCATGAGCTACTGGGAGCCAATGACATCTCTGCTTTGAGAAGGAACTCACCTTTTTCCTTACAGCTGCCTAAAGAGACCTTTTTAAGCTCCAGGTTGTTCTGCAGGGCAGTGCGCTCCATCTGACACATGCTCTCGTAGGTGTGCCCATCGCTGGCACAGATGGGCGTTTCGTCAGGCGGACAAGATTCAGCCGGGGCAAAGGTAATCTGCTTGTAGGTCTTTGGGTTGACTCGACAGGCCGTGCTCAAGCTGTTCAGAGTGTCACTGCAAGGATCTGAGGATGAGAGTGGGAAGAAAACAATGATTCAAACTGAATCACGCCGTTTTATCAAAGGTATTATGGTGATTATTTATGATTGTAATATGTAATGCAGATAATCTGATCTGTGGCTGTTATTTTTACTTTGTATAATATAAAAATATTGTAGGTAAAAACCATGCAAACCACAACTTGCAAACAATATTTTACTACACTAACCATAGTTTGAGGCTAGGGCTGACCGATATTGCAGATCACAATATCATGTTTCATATCATTCGATATAGATAATTATTAAATTTTTTTAACAATACATTTATGCATACTATGATTTTTAATTTATTTAACCATTTCATTTTAATTTACCAACATTACTAAGGCAAATAGTTTTAATAGTAAAAAAACTAAATATTTAAACTAAATATCTCATCTCTATAATAAAATAAACATAAGTGTTAAAGAGAATCTTAAACTTGACAATTAAAATGTTACAAAGTGTGTGCAATGGTAAAGGTAGATCAACATCTGTAAGGTGTCAATAATAATGATACAGTAAACCTTAAACTCTGTAAACAAAAATTATGATAATCAAATCTGAGCTTTCAAGTAAAGGAACCAACCATCATTTATCAAATACATACTGCAACATTACACATAGTGAAGTTAAATGACTACTTTTTATACTCCTATGCTAAAAAATGGAGGGCTAGTGGCTGGGATGCACAAGAAAAGAAACCAAAAAGCCACTCTGGTGACATCCTTACATCCTTTTTTATATACAATCTCCTCATTGCTGCTATACGGCACTAATTTTCACATGTGTTGTTATTCTAACCTGAAGTGAAAAGTGCGAGCATGTGGTTTCCTTTACCATTTTCTTTGGAGTCTCCCGTAACTAGCCGACTATCAACCATTTTTCCAGAGGATGACAAATGTACAAAGCATTGCTGCAGCTTTATGGAGAAAAGTAAAAAGCATGACAGTGTTTGGGTGCTTTGTGCTTGTCTGAGGTAATTAGTCTGCCGTTAGTACTGAAATGTTTATATATTCCATTCAAAGCATGAAGCAGATTGGTTAGTTCTACTTACATGAATCGCGGTGCGCTCACAACATTCGGAAAAGTTCAGATGTTTTTTAACTACTGTAGGTGTACCTGGAAATGCGCATGCGCGCCTTGCATGCTTCCATTGGAAATAACAAACTTACACCCTAAGCTTATTCGCATTGTGTGGCGAGGGGGCGTGGCCGAGAGCCGTGGGAGCGAAACGAGGCCCGCCACAGATGAGATACACCTGTGGCGCGCACCTGCCTCCAATCCCACGAAGGAGCTCTGGACTATAAGAGGAGGAACGATGGCAGAGGAGAGAGAGAGAGGACCGGGCCTGGACATATTGTTTTACTTTTGTTTTTACTTTTTGGTTTAGACGGCAGTCTCCGTGAGGAGCTGCTGTCCCTTTTATTAATAAATATTTTAAAACTTTGTCGGTTCTCCGCCTCCTTCTTCCCGGCGGCCAGGTGGCCGTAAACTTTATTACACATTGCTTCCAAGGCACACACTCACACTCATTCAGGGAAGAAAGATGCAGATCTCGCATACTTTTAAACACCTTTAATCATAAAATAAACACAAAGCAAAATTATCTTTCCAGATCTCCTACACCGGACTCAGGACAAGGCTCTCAACCCTGTCTACACTCTTCACCCCCACCAAGTCAACTAATTAAAGACCTTCCACTTTATGATGTCATAACATTTTTTTGAGAGGTGCGTATCAGGGTCCATGTCAGGGTATGGAACAAATTGTATGTGACTGTACAATGGCTACCCCGAACCTACCGCATGGACTTGTAGAAGTATAGATTGGCCTTAAGTCATTATGATGACAGATGTTGTTAGTTTTACATATATCGTTTAGCAATGTAATGTGCATGTATATAGCACATTATTGTGTATGGCCATACACCCAAGCGCTTCACAATCATGAGGGGGTCTCTCCACACCACCACCAGTGTGCAGCATCCACTTGGATGATGCGACGGCAGCCACAGGATAACGACATCAGTGCGCTCAGCACACACCAGCTACTGGTGGAATAGGGAGATAATGACAGAGCCAATTCAGTGGATAGGGGTGACTGCGGGGCCATTATTGGTATGGTAGAGAATTTGGCCAGGACACTGGGGTTACTAATGCCATGGGATTTTTAATGACCACAGAGAGTCAGGACCTCAAAGTCTCAATCAAAAGACGGATAGCACCAATATATTTAATCAAAATAGATATAGGAATGTTACTCAAACAATAAATGCAAGGAACAGGTTTTTCTGGGAGGTTACAGTACATGATTTTACAGAAGAAGGGTAGATTCAGATTTTCTGCTCCCCTGGAGTTTTGCTCATTTTTATATATTCTTTATCTCATGTGAGCATAAAACCTTTATTGTAATACTGTGTATGGGAGTGAAATTGTCATGTCTCCATAAAGTGTACTTTTCAATTTTGCCAATTTGAAGGGTAATTGAAAACACAGCTAATCTTGAAGAGATGTGTGTTGTACTGGCTCCTTTTTCTCAATAAAACAATTTTTGCCTTAGCTTCATGAATCTTTCCTCGATTGCATAATTCCTCCTAGCTGCACCAAAACTATCATTTCTCTTTCGTTTCGCCATACTTGAAAGCTGCAGAGAGCTTCTGTGTTCTATTAGTGAGCTTCAAAGATGTGACAGAATCCATCTGGGTGGTCTGATTAAACATGCCAGTCTTTTTTTTTGACATTATGAAGCATTGTTGTCTGTAAATGTACTGTATGCCACACAACACTATTGTTTGCATTGTATTTTTACAAGCCGTCTAGCTCTCTGGATTAGATCTGGATTATCTTGTTTGAAAAGCATCCAAATTCTTTGCAGCACACCTCCAGGACCAAATTTTCTAGCATCTAGTATCCATACCTTAATCAATACACCCCAGCTGACAATCCCATTTCTTTGACTGGAATGTTCTCCTTTTTCAAAGCATCTTCTAGGCACCATTGATGGAGCTGTTGTCAGTGGTGTGTCATTTATTGAGAAGAAATAGTGAAATGTGAAAAGATAAGGGTGACAGCTGACGGGATGGAAGCGATGAGTATGTGGGAGTTGATGGGCCTTTGTGGCTGCAGGGGGCTCTGGGCCCTGGCCCCGCATGGCAAGATGGTAATTGTAATAGAAATGCCATGATGGTTATTGAAATAAGTCTGACAGTTTTGCCAGCCTCCACACTTTTCTGAAACAAGACGACACAAAGGACTTATCAGCCAGTGTCGTGCTAAGACAATGCCGAGCCGCGAGCGAGTCGCACAATCGCAAGAGAGAGAAAAAAGCACAGAGACAGAGAGAAAAAAAGACAAGAGAGAAAGACAGAGACAGAGAGGACAGAGGAAATTAGACAAGAAAGACAAAACATGTAAACAAAACAAAGATCGAGAGGGGAGGAAGAAACACAGGCGAATACAGAGAACAAGAAAATGGAAACAAAATAAGCGGGAAATGAAGACAAAGCCAGAGATATAGAGAGACATCATGAAAGCCAATAACACACAGATGGACTCATGGGATTTGTACAATGACATATTTTCCAAATCAACAAGCCAGTGGCTTTTGAACGACTAGTCTAGTTAATTATCGACTGGTCAATCCACTCTAAGTGCACACAAAAACAAATAAGTTCTCACAGGGCTCTGAATAAAAAGCAATATCACTGGACATTGGAGCGAAATGTATTTTTAAATGTATTTAAAATGGCAATTTATTTATTTATTTAAATTTGCATTATCCATGACATAATTTGTTGCTAAATAAAAAGGCAATCATATAATTTATCAATAATCATGTCCAACCAGTTTTAATATTTATATTACATACAAATATATTACTGCATTATAAGTAGCAAAATTGTAATTTGGTAGTATTTATACTCAGGGTAGTATAATGGTAGTTTTATACTCAGGGTTAGGAAAAATAAAATTGCATTTCCATCAATACACCTTGGGATATTTGTAGCAAAAATCTATGTGCATTTCAAAATGCATTATGAGTCAAAGGTATGGCAAAAAGGTAAGAAAATGACATGTTAGATGTATTTGTATTGCAATAAGACTCACACTTAAGATGTTAAAAAATAAACAAACATTTCATTCCAATCTATTCCGTTCAATGAAAACAAAAACAATGGACTTACTGTAACAGTCCACTTATAAACAAACTAAATAAACAAATAAATAAATAAATAAATAAATGAATGAATGAATGAATAAAAAAACAAACAAACAAATAAATAATTTAGTAGAGAACGAGACAATTAAAACACAAAAAAAGCTTTTAAGTTTTTAGTTAATTATCAACCATGTCAAATTTTCATATCTTCATTTTATGTAATTTACATATAAATTTTTGCTTTACGTTAAAATCTATTAATAGAATAAATTAAGTCATAACAACTGTATATCTACTCAAAAAGTTTGGAGAAACTGATTGCAGCAAACCATTTAAGTTGACTAACTTTATTCATTTGAGTTGAGTCAATTTAAACCATTTGCCGCAATCGGTTTCCTCAAACCATTGAGTACCTATACAGTTGTTTGGACTCATTTAAGTTAACTGAACTCATACAGATTTGATAAATGAACTTAAAATGCTTAATTTGCTTACTAATACTATAAATGTTTGACGATATCCAATAGTATAAGTGAATATGATTAAATATATATAAGTTTACAGTACTCAAACCATTTGGTTTCAAAACTCAAACCGTTTGCCGCAATCAGTTTCCTTAAATGGTTTAAGTTAACTTAACTTATCAGATTTTACAGGTGTAAGTGTATGTAAATCTAAATCGGTAACTCCAAAGCTCTGAATAAAAAATATATAAAAATACTGGACATAACCCACAAAAAAGTTAAATAAGGTAAAATAATTAAATAAACAAAATTAATTTATTCATTAATTAGCATAAATGAATGAATAAATAAATAAATAAATAAATAAATAAATAAATAAATAAATAAATAAAAATAAATAAAAATAAATAAATAAATAAAATAGATTATTGAACAAAGAACCAAACAAAACAAAACAATACCTTTGAATATCTAGCTAATTATTGACCAGCTAAGCCATCATATGTTCACACAAATCCAAATCACTAGTTCCAGCCCTCTGAATTTTTATTTTTTAAATTACACAAGTGCTGGACTTAAAAGCTCAAGCAAAAAGATTACATAAACAAATAAACAAACAAACAAACAAATAATTATTGTAACTAAAATAAAAAGTTAAATAATAATAAAACAAAAAATTACAGATCAAGAAAATACTAAAAATAACCTTTCAGTGACTTGTTTAGTTAACAATCCAATAACAATCAGTAGGTACAAGGCTTTTAATTAAAACCAAACACACAAGCACTGGACAGAAAAGCTCAAGGAAAGAGGCGGGTTGACAGGAAGAGCTGATGCCAGGTCAGGGACTGGTGTAAACTAACACAATAATAGGACGGCTCTCAAAGGAGGGGAGAGTATGGAGCTGGACCAAAAGAGTCCAGCACAATGCGGGCAGCAACTCCAACAACATCTTGCCACACAAGCCAGCCATTACCACTGGAGAAAACATTAGCTCCCATTAAAAGAGGCCGGCTGGAGCCAGCATTCAGTGTATCGCTGCCTAACAGTGCCATGCAGGGGTGGCTGTAATTAGCCAGAAACACTGAGTCTCGCTCCAGCAGGGAGTGTGTGTTTGAGGCCGCTCCATTAGTCTAGCTCCTGTATCTGTGGGCCTGACAGTTGCTGGCCAAGACCTTAATGCATGTGTTGGGGAGGAACAGTAGCTGTAGCTGCGATTTACAGGGATCAATGTGTATACAGAGCTGGCCAAAAATGTGTCTGAGTGCGCTTTGAAATAACAGTGGCCTGTGTCCTGCTGTACGATGGATTGTGGGGTTGTTGTTTTTTTGTCTCTTTATTTGCTGCACAGGAGAACAAAATGTCTTGACAAATAAATAAATAAATACAATGTATACGCTTTTTTTTCTAATGATATCACATTTCTGAGGAAGAAAAAACATCTAAGCAATAATAATAGAAGCCAGAATTATCTATTTTGGGTGTTTTTTAGATGTGTTTTCCTGAAACGTGAGAGAAAACCAGACAAAAACAAAAAATTATTTTTGTTTTAAGGACAAACTGGTTGTCACGATCACCAGCAATCTAGCCTGTGCAGATTGCTCGTAAACACATAGGACTACAAATCTGCTGGTAAATGGACTACAAAACCAAGTCATGCCACACACACACTCACTTGCTCCTAGTCACCATTGATTAGACACTCACAGCTGAAGCCGCTCATGAACTGATTACATGGACTATAAAGTCAGCACACAAACACACAATGTTGCTGAGTCTTGTTTACTGTAAGTGACATTACAACGCATTTTCCCTTGTCTTGCTTTGCCTGGTTTTGATCTTTGCCTTATCTGTCTGTTTAATCCTATATTGATGCCTGCCTTGTGACCATCTGCCTGCTATTACGACTACGACTCTGGATTGCCCATATACATCTGTTTGTTCCTGTTTTGACCACTGCTTGCCTGACCTTGCTAATAAACCTGCTTGTGGATCTGTACCCTTGTTGTCAGTGTCACATCCCTGGTTACACTGGTAGTTTAGATGGTTGCAACCCAGGCTCATTCTGAAAACGTACTGCTAAATATGTTTCTGAAGAACACCAAATACGTCCCAGGAGCTACGATTTTTTGCAGTTTTTGTTTTTTTGAATCCACCAAAAGCCGCTGTGTATGCTTTTTGATATCTCAAACTTCTCTTGCGAGTGCCAATTGCACCTGCTCTTCCAAATCTACCAGAGGCCGCTGTCGACTGACTGACTGATCGACTGACCCACACTCCTCCTTACCTAAACCCAACCAATAGTGTTTTCAAAAGCAACGACTGACCCACCCACCCACTTCTATAAACCCAACCGACAGCGTTTTGAAAGGCAATCCAGTAAACGAAAAGCATTCACCTGATTTTTACCATGTTTTCAGATTTTACTACATTCTCACTGTTATTTACTTGTTTATTTTATTTTTTTGGTTTCCGTTTTCGTCTTACCCGCTTTCTGGAACCTTTATTCTCCGGACTCGACCCCCATCATCGTGGTCAACTCCTCTCTGCACCTCTAGTCCGCTGAAATACATGGCGAGCTACTAGACAAACTGGTAACAGCAGGAAAGTAGTCCATACGGAAGAAAGGAACGACATCATACCACCCCGTAGCGTTCATTTTAATTGCAGCCATAAGTACTTCTGGCTACATAATTTGCATTCTCCAGAAATATATGTAGATTAAAAAAAATGATGTCTGCAAAATTGTTGCAAACAATTTATATGTGTTGAATAAAAAAATAACTAGTATTGTTTAGCTTAATTTGTTTGTTTAAATTCAGCTCAAATAAATAGTTTACAGCCATTTGTAAAAATGTAGTAAATCCAAGGAATCATCTTTGAAATTTTTTTGGTGTAGGGGAATGTTTTCAGAATGAGCCTATGTTGCATGTTTTGTATGTTTTCTTGACAAATTAAACATGTTTTTTTTTCTCGCTGTTAAAACATTTACATAGAAAAAAAATTAATGAAACAAACCACCTTTTAAGATTGTTTTAGATGTTATAATAACAGAATGGGGAAAAAAACTGACCCCAAACTTTTGACCGGTAGTGTATATCTTGTTTTAAAGATGCTTAGACATTTACTTAAAAAAACATAAATAATATAATCATTATTTTAATTTGAATTAATAGTTTTAATGACATTAAGATGTTTTCTTAATTTAACATTACAGGTAAAAAATACTATACAGATTATATTAAAGCATGTCATAACTAAGACTACTGTATAGACATTATGAAAGACACATTTTTTATGTCTTATTCCAAGCCAAAAGTCAAAGTAAGTGATAAAAGTAATATGTGTTGGCTGTTTTTGTGCATGAACTGAATCTGAGAGTCAGTATCCACAAGAATGTTGTCTCTAAGTTAGATTTAGAGTAGCTGTCTGTCCTCTTTGGTACTTTGTTCTCCCAAGGGGGTTAAATGGAAAGCCAGTCTCCCCAGAGAAAGAGAGAGCCGCAGAGAAACATACTCCACACGTCCTCAGGGACCCAAGGCATTCATCCAACCCGGCCGCCCAGAGAGCCATCATTTACAAGAGGTGACTTCCCTCTGAGTCTGTCAGCCGCAGGAAACACCACAATGTCACAAGCCTTTCCCTCAGAAAGTTCATGAAAAATAGAGCGATGAAATCATCTTAAATGGTACTTTCACCTTGTAGTTTGGTAAAAAAAGACCCATAAGTCACTTAAGAAACTAAATTGCTCAGAATAATAAAACTTTCAATTATGTTTATTATTCTCGCCACATGGCCAAGTGTTAGCATAAGTCTTTCAAACTTTTCTTGCAAAAGGTTTGTGCATTGGAAACAACTTCATTGCCAATGAAGGAAAAATATATCTTATGCAATTTCACTTCAAGTAAATGTATTTATTTTAAAACTGAAAAACATAACAAAAGTATTGATTAAGCAAATTAAATTTGGCACTGCAGGCATTTTAAAGAAAACAGGCTGCAAAGGAAACCTATTAGGCCTATTTTTCCACTTTTTTCAATTTGCATAATACAAAAAAATTAACTAAATAATATGACAATTTGTCTTTGCTTAAAATAGCATACAAATCAGTTATTAAATCATGTTGTAAATGCTCATTTTTGTAAGAAACATTACTGTTTTCATGTTTGTCTCTTTAAATGCAAATGAGCTGCTGTTCTCCACCCCCTTTTCAGAAGAAGGTGGAGCTAGTATCTCTAAGATTCTACAAAAAAATTGTTTGAGTATGATTATCATGTCTATACTTAGAAATATTTTTAAAGAATTACAATTTCACAGGAAGGTTAATCATTTGAACATTTGTAATACATGTATTTACATGTATTATAGTCTTGTCAGTTTAAACTCCTGATAAACTGTTTTTCTTTATGCGGATGCAGTGAAAGCCAGCTGTCAGACAGTGTGTTGTGTAGTAGAGCTGCACAATATATCATTTTAGCATTGATATCACAATGTCTGAATACGCAGGACGTGCAATGTGGAGTCAGAGTTCTTCAAAGTTGAGCAGGTACAACAGTTTAGAACACATGAGAGTTTTGGAGTCATTTCTAGTTTAACCATAATAAAGTGAAAATGTATCAATTGCTTGTGTTTTTAAGGCCAGCATAAACATTTTAGGCAAGTTTAAAGCATTTAGGCACAAGGAAATGTTACGTTTGTAGATTTAACAGGGATTAATTGTATTTATTTACTTACACAATGAAAAATTTACAGCTTTATTGTACATTTAATTATTTTATTTTTGTATCATTTGTATATTTTCTCTATTTTATTCATCTTTGCCTGTAATTTGTAGATCGAAAATCAATTGAAAATTGAAATATCTCAATGTATGTTTTTTTTTTTCAAATATTGTGCGCCCCTATTGTGTAGTATCAAAGAGCTTAGAATGAACAAGAGGCGACACTCAATAGAACGTTCCATTGCAAAAGCAGCGCCCAGCAACAGCCCCGTGATTCCGCCATTTTGGAGTGAAAGCGATCGGCTATCCATTGGATCTTATTGCTGTCGCGATGGCAAGCAGCTGCTTTGTTTTTTATTTATTTATTTAAAAAGCGCATTAAAGCTGAGATACAACCTGAAAGACGACAATACAACACTTTCTATCACAATCATCAGCACTTTTAACAGTTTATTTTACAGACTTATAATATGCTGTTGTTCTATTGGAATTTTCATTCCAAAATGGCCACTGCACCATCTAGTGGCTGTTTCCCAAATTGCACTTGAGTGTCGTCTCTTGATGATTCTATGCTCTTTGGTAGTATTATACTGAAGTTCTCTTTACTGTCTTACATGCAATACACACAAAACAATGTCAAAAACAAACACAGCTCTCACAAACACTCCAAAAGGCCTGCGGAAACAAACAGCATATTTATACTAGATCAGTGTTTCTATTTGAATATAAAACTCAATCAGCCAGTTTTGAGCCACTGTTTATGATTGATTGGTGGATCTTTACAATTATAGGGTGAATCGCTGACAATCAACGTGCTAATTAAGTTCCCTTTAACAACATAAAAGGATCATATCCAATTAAAACATGGCAAATAAGAGTGTTTGGTACTTATTAAGGAATAAGAACAGATTTCCAAAAACCACAATAACTGAGAGTGAAAGACATAAAGGTTTATTAAAGCCAATATATAGAGAGACCTAAAGCCCTACATGACCTACTAAAACATTTTTAACATGCCAGTCCACTTTATTGACTTAAAAATGTGAATGTGTCCAGGCTTCATCATGCAGAACAGATGAATAAAAGAGATCAAAATAAAAGTCTGAAATGTCAGAGAGGGGTGGAATAAGCTGAAAAAAAAAAGAGTCTGACAGCTTGTCAAGCAGCGTGGAAGGGAAATGTCATTAGACAGAGCAGGGTGGGAAGGGGGCTTTTCATGAACGCCGCTCTGTCCCCATGATTCAAACTCCCCCACCAACATGAAACAGCCAGGATTAAATCAAAGAAGAAGAGCTCAAAAGTCCAGACAGTTAGCATGGCGAGGTGTGACGTGGTGGGAGCCTTCAGCGGAATAATTGATCAGTTGAAATTTTCTACTCAGAATTCCTCCGTAATGCTCTTTAACAAGCATGCAGAATCGAACGTCCCACCGGGGTTGATGAAATACATGTAATGTGTTACATAATCAGAGGATTTCTCTCAAGGACTATGACAAGACAACAAGTGTTAACATGCAATACCGTAACAGCAAAGTCTCGTAAACGAGGGGTGTTTTTTCAAATCTTAAAAAAAAAGTAAACACAAATAATTCATATAAACTACTGCTTGCAAGTTTCACTAGTTTCCATACAAAAATGAGAAATAATTTACACACAAAACTGAAATATTGCATAAAAGACGTACAAATAAAGCAGTTTCCATCCAACAGGTCAAAGAGAACAGAATCGTCACTTCCTGATAAACTGGCGCCAAATATCAACAGTAAAAACAGAATTTGCTGCAGTAAGAGAAGCTGCGTTAATCTTTTCTTCATTTTATAAATGACGACAAATGCGACATGAAATGAACGCGTGGTGGCGCTTGAAGGTGTGAGATGCAGAACGCAGTTGCTCTTGACAGTTCTGGAGGTCATTAATAATATGACAACATTGATACTGAAATGGTTAATGCGTTTTAGAATGACCAAAAAACATTTCAGATGTTTTACAATGTGCTCAGCCTGCTGGTTTGTCCATTCACCCACATTTTATCATCACATGATCTCTTATAACAAAATTACATGGTCTTTTTACATGAAATACTGGAATTTGTTTTGTAAAAGTGTTTCCATTGTAGTTTATGCACATCTTTTCTTATAAAATAAAAAGTTGTGTTTTTTATAAAAAAATAATTTTTATGCACATTTTTTAAATATATGCGCATCTTGGCGTTTCTATCAACCATTTTTTATGCGCATGTCTAAAATGTGCATACAAATAGATGGATGGAAACATAGCTACTGTTAAATGTCTTACAATTTAAAATAAACATTTAAAACTAGTTTTATATTTGAATGTATTTAAAAATTGCTATTCAATTTTGTGTTATATTATACACATATTTTTTTTAATAAAAAAAATGGGGGGGGGGGGGGTTAACTAACACTAAATTGATCAAAAGTGTATCAAAAGTGAACATTTATAATAATCAATGGTATCACTGTAGTTTAAGTAATTATTCAAATTTTCTAATATTCTTAGTAAATACTTTGTTAATAGTGTGAATTGTACATTAAAGTAAAGTTTGACCCGTTCAGTTTATTGTGTGATGATTTATTGTCTCAAAAATTTGTAGCTCAGATAGAAGCGTTTTTTTGGTTTTAACTTTTATAACCAGCTTAATCGTGAAAAAAAAACAAAAAACATTTACTTAAATTAAATATACTCACACAATTATCATTATCATATTATATAATTAATTACATAATCAAATAATAACGTATATTACATTTAATAAATATAAATTTTGGATGCACGGTGGCTCAGTGGTTAGCACTGTCGCCTCACAGCAAGGTCACTGGTTCGAGTCTCGGTTGGACCAGTTGGAATTTCTATGTGGAGTTTGCATGTTTGCATTGGATTAACAAAATCGGCCATAGTTTATGAATGCAGGAGTGTATGGGTGTTTTCCAGTACTATGTTGCAGCTGAAAGGGCATACGTTGAGTAAAACATATGCTGAAATAGTTGGTGGTTTATTCCGCTGTGGTGATCCCTGATAAATAAGGGAAAGCAGAAGGATAATAAATGAATGAATGAATGAATGAAATATTCATTCTTAAATTGCCTACTATGTTGCCTACTACCAAGACACTTTAACATTTTGTATTGTTTATGAAGCTGATTTTAAACTGACAACACTATTTTACTAACTTTGTACTTTATTAATGGGCACCCCTTGCATTGCAAAAACAACACTCTCTAGCACTGACCACAACTGCATACTAAAAGCAGCCAAAATGGCCTGCACTCACAACTGCTATGACTGGTAATTGAAGTAGATGTGCTAATGATATTAACTGCAGTGCTAATAAGTGCATAACTGCTCCACAGACTCACCGCAGCGGCCCTGGTGATGGACTCGGATGTTCTTCTGAGTGGCGCAGGCCTTCATGTTGAGCTCACATTCGCTTTGGTAGTCCAGGCCGTCGCTGCCACACACCACATGCTTGGGGACGTTTTCACAGCTCAGAGGGCACATACACTTGGCGGACAGACCATCCGATGACTGGATGCAGGTGCTGCCAAAGCTACAGGTCACCTCACTGCACGGGTCCTTCAGGGCTGAAAATTGAAAAAAGAGGGAAAATGATGATAACATAGCATTGAATTGGCCTTGTGAAATCTGATTTATTTTTCCTAAATTCTGAAATATTTTTAGAGTAATTATTATTTTTATTATTATTGTTATTACTTTATGTAGTTACTTATTTATTTTGTATTTAAAATTTTCTATTCCATTTTAAACTTAAGCTTTTATGGTTTAAATTTATCTTTAGTAATCATAACCAAATAAATTAATATATTTATTTATTTATTTATTTCATTTAGATCCAATTATTTTTAATAATTTTACAATTGTGATTACATTTATATTACATTTTATACATTGCTTAATTTTTTACATTTATTCCCCTAAGGGCCCCTTAAATTATTATTATTATGACTTTATTATTACTTATTTATTTTTTTGATGATTCTATTCTGATATAAACTAAAAGTTTTATGCTTTAAATTTAACTCTAGTAATCTAAATATAATAAATTAAAATATTAATTTATTTTCTTAATTTAGATTTAATTAATTTAAATAATATTACAATTGCAATTACATTTATACAATTTCACAGCTTATAACTGCTTTATTTTTGTACCTAACTCAGTTTTTTTCCTGTTAAGAATAAAAACATGGAAATCATTTCATATATGTTTCCCCTTAAAGTCACAAT
The DNA here is from genome assembly GCA_903798205.1 of Danio tinwini. Lineage (NCBI taxonomy): Eukaryota > Metazoa > Chordata > Actinopteri > Cypriniformes > Danionidae > Danio > Danio tinwini. Next base: position 9,714,623 of record CAIGQZ010001345.1, on the reverse strand, counting down.
CATTTAATTAAGTCAAACTATTTTTACGACTCTAGAGTTTCTGTGTACTTGATATAATAATTTCTTCCTCAAAAATCTGTAAAACGCTCATGAAGTGACTCTGAGAGCTGAAAGCTCATGTCTACATATAATGATATAGCAGACACTGAAAATAGCAAACAAAACTGCACATTCATTATTATTCATATTATTTATATTTACATTTTCAAGTACATTACACAATTTAATTAGGTGTACAGTCGGTGAATCTGTAAGTCAGTACATTCCGTAAATCTATTTGTTATGCATTAACTCGGCATCGCTTGTTAGCATGTTAGCATCTTAGTGTGTTTTGGGTGACTACAGGAAACCCATGCACGCCAACACGGGGAGAACATGCAGACTCCACTTAGAAACGTCAACTGACCCAGCCAGGACTCAAACCAGCGACCTTCTTGCTGTGAGGCGATAGTGCTAACCACTAAGTCACTGTGTTGCTATTATTATTATTAATATTATTATTATTACTTATTTATTGTCATGTATCTACTCCATTTTAAACTAAAGATTTTATGGTTTATAAGTAACTTTAGCAATCAGAACATAATACGTTTAAATATTTATTTATTTAATTTAAAATTTTTATTATTTGAAATAATTTTACAATTGCAATTGCATTTATACAATTTCACAGCTTATAACTACTTTTGTCCCTAATTCAGTTTTTTTTTCCTGTTCCGAATAAAAACAAGGAAGGATTATTTAAATAATTTTTCCCCTTAAAGTCATAATCATCTAATTCAGTTAAGCCTACTTAACTTAATTAGATGATTAAGTTAAGTTAAGCTATCTACTGTAACGAGTTGTCATAAACATTCTAGAGTTTCTGTGTACTTGATATGATGATAATTTCCCCCAAAAATCTGTAAAATGCTCATGAAGTGACTCTGAGAGCTGCTCAGGAGATAAAGCTCATGTCTACATATAATGAGGTAGCAGATGCAGAAAATAGCTAACAAAAGTGCGCATTTATTATTATTCATATTAACATTTTTGTGTCCATAACACAATTTAATTAGGTGTACAGTCTTACCTTGATTCATTTTATTCGGTAATTCTATTTGTTATGAATAAACTCTGCATCGCTTGTTAGCATGTTAGCATCTTCCTAATGTGTTCTGGGTGACTGCTCGCTGGCCTTGGCCAAAACACTCCATCATCCTTACGTTTTATACCTTGTACCTACTCATGCATCCAGCACACACACACGGTTCAGGATGAGTTACGTGCCAAAGCTTAATATTTAATGTCGAGAGTTAGCAAGCAACGCTAATTACATGATGTACTGTTGGTGGTGTTTGGATAATTGGCTAGCCGCTAGTCTTGTTCACAATATAAGGTCTGTTTAGGGTGTGAGTTCAAGGGTGAACTCCAAACACACACCCTATTACTGATGTAAAATTGGGTTAAGATGAAGCACAGTCTTCCAGCAGCTCCACACGGATCAGAAGAAGCCCGTGTCGATACAGATGGCAGAGTGAAGTGGCTTAACCCAGGCTAAAGAACAGCTCAGTGCCCTAGACTTGAATATTCGGTCACAGCTGGGTGGGTGTACAAACAAGTCACCCTAATTCACCACAGACCATTTCAAGCAAGCTTTGCATTCACAAAACATCCTCAATTGCTATGCCTCAGCGTTCCTATCCTTGCGCTGCAGGGACCTAATCAGCTTTTTTTCACTATGAAAATAAGAAAGCAGTGTTTTTTGGGCAAACGACTTTGTCTATTTCTTATTAAACATTCCGCCACTCAGGAATTGATGTTGAATAAATGATTTACGCAAAAAAAGAAATTTCTGTCATCGTTTGCTCAAGTCGTTCCAAAGTTGTATGATGTCTATGAAACACAAAGAGGATCTAAAATTCAGGTCACTCTTTTTCATATAATTGAAGTGAATGAGGATTGGGACTGAAAAGTTTCAAAGTGATAAAAAGCATTCTAAAAGTGATCCTGCATTTTTTATAAGTCTAATGAAGCAATATGATGAGGGTGTGCCATGAGGCATGACTAGTGTGAAATGCACAGAATACAAACGATGCACAAATTAAACTTTTCACTCTTTACAAGTACTAAGTATGGGTCGAAGGCAAATAAAATAAAATAAAATTAAATTAAATTAAATTAAATTAAATAAATGCTTCATTCAGGAAACATTTTTAAACATTGGAATAAATTTGAAGCACTGTAATTTGTAAGTGAAACATATTGTTATGTAGGCCTGTCATGATAGCATTATTTGTTTTGTACGATATATTGCACCAAAATATATTGCAATAAACGATTATATTGTCATTGTCAGGCCATTTTATGCCACTCATTATATAATGCTAGAATGACAATATAATATCATCACAATGCAAGTACACTCTTCTAAAGAGCACACTATATTTAATTCTTAAGAATATTTAATTGAATTATAGTAATTTGAACAATTTAATAATTAGGGCATTGCAATCCGAATGCGAAAACGTATATCTTAAACAAATAAATAATAATAAATGTAAAAAAAGTTATTACTATTTTCAGTTGTCAGACACTCATATGAGAAAATCCTATAGTAATTTATAGTAAATGCTATAATGCTATTTTTAACTGACACTGATGCCACCAATAGAGATAGAGAGGTTGTGCAATCAGCTAAAATGTTGCTAGAATTGTTTTTATGTATGGGTGCATATATTGCATCACCAAAAATTATTGAAGCCATGTCCATGTATTATGTGATAATTCGATATATTGAATATTGTGACAGGCCTACTGTTATGATTATCAGAATTCTAGTGGCTGCAGATCGCTAACGGATTTACAAATCTGCCATTACATGGGCTACGACTCCAAGCATGCACCACACACACCGGTTCCTGATCCAGACTAATTACAAACTCCCACAGCTGAAGCTGTTTAAGCACTGATTAAATGGACTATTTAAACAGCACTTACACACATACAGACATTGCTGAGTATTGTTGTTACCTGTACACATTACAAAGTGTTTCTCCTTGCCTTGCTCTGCCGTGTTTGATTTTTTGCCTTGTTTATTGTTTTCTGATGCTAGCCACATGGACCAACCTCTTTGCCTGTTTTTGACTTCTCTTTTGGATTGCCCGCATAATACTGTTTGCTCCTGTGATCAACCCTTGCCTGCCGGAACATTCCTTGTATAATAAAACCTTTGCAATTGGATCCTCACCTCTGTTGTCACATCCGTATTGTTACAGGGACCTTCCCGAAAGCTCACTTCATATGTACGTTAATGAATTTCAATCAGTTATAAAAACCACATGCATGCTGATTCACAAATAACATAACCCCTGCCTACAAATCACAACTAACTATGCAAACTATGAGTGGAATATTCTGAATTCCCTTTAAAGATTTGGTTCCAGTATATAGTATTCAACATTTGAAGTGGATCAAAAATGATTTTTTAATTGTCCTAAAACAAGAATTGTTGTTGTATAGTAGTTTTAGGACAACTTTGATAAAGAGATTAAACCACTTTAAACATTGACTACAGGGAGTGCAGAATTATTAGGCAAATGAGTATTTTATTAATGAGTATTCAACTTTAAGCATGTTGTCTTACTCCAAACTGTATAGGCTCGAAAGCCTACTACCATTTAAGCATATTGAGTGATGTGCATCTCTGTAATGAAAAGGGGTGTGGTCTAATGACATCAACACCCTATATCAGGTGTGCATAATTATAAGGCAACTTCCTTTCCTTTGGCAAAATGGGTCAAAAGAAGGACTTGACAGGCTCCGAAAAGGCAAAAATAGTGAGATATCTTGCAGAGGGATGCAGCACTCTTACAATTGCCAAGCTTCTGAAGCGTTCATCGAACAATCAAGCCTTTCATTCAAAATAGTCAACAGGGTTGCAAGAAGCGTGTGGAAAAACCAAGGCGCAAAATAACTGCCCATGAACTGAGAAAAGTCAAGCGTGCAGATGCCAAGATACCACTTGCCACCAGTTTTGCCATATTTCAGAGCTGCAACATCACTGGAGTGCCCAAAAGCACAAGGTGTGCAATACTCAGAAACATGGCCAAGGTAAGAAAGGCTGAAAAACGACCACCACTGAACAAGACACACAAGCTGAAACGTCAAGACTGGGCCAAGAAATATCTCAAGACTGATTTTTCTAAGGTTTTATGTACTGATGAAATGAGAGTGAGTCTTGATGGGCCAGATGAATGGGCCTGTGGCTGGATCGGTAAAGGGCAGAGAGCTCCAGTCCGATTCAGACGCCAGCAAGGTGGAGGTGGAGTACTGGTTTGGGCTGGTATCATCAAAGATGAGCTTGTGGGGCCTTTTCGGGTTGAGGATGGAGTCAAGCTCAACTCTCAGTCCTACTGCCAGTTTCTGAAAGACACCTTCTTCAAGCAGTGGTACAGGAAGAAGTCTGCATCCTTCAAGAAAAACATGATTTTCATGCAGGACAATGCTCCATCACACGCGTCCAAGTACTCCACAGCGTGGCTGGCAAGAAAGGGTCTAAAAGAAGAAAAACTAATGACATGGCCTCCTTGTTCACCTGATCTGAACCCCATAGAGAACCTGTGGTCCATCATCAAATGTGAGATTTACAAGGAGGGAAAACAGTACACCTCTCTGAACAGTGTCTGGGAGGCTGTGGTTGCTGCTGCACGCAATGTTGATGGTGAACAGATCAAAACACTGACAGAATCCATGGATGGCAGGCATTTAAGTGACCTTGCAAAGAAAGGTGGCTATATTGGTCACTGATTTGTTTTTTGTTTTTTTTGAATGTCATAAATGTATATTTGTGAAAGTTGACATGTTATAATGGTTTCACTGGTGAAAATAAATAATTGAAATGGGCACAGCCCAGAATACTATTCAAAAGGTCTTCAGTTTTATTCCTCTAGAAGAAAGAAAAGAGCTACACAAGTTCTGAATGACATAAGGGTGAGTAAATGATGAACTAATCCTTTATTTCTGTCTGAATGAGAAAGGTGGAGGATTGAAATTGTTTTATGGATAGATTATTTTTAAAATATTTAGATATTGTAATAATTTTTGTATGGTCAAGCTCACTGTTTGAATTAGTGGACCAGTAGATAGCCTGAAGTAGATGTTTCTTTATTTAGGATCATTTTTGTTATTGTTAACATTTTTAACGGTTTAATTTTAGACTGTGATACAAAAATGCTATTGAAGGAAACTTTGAATACAGCACACAAGGTACAGTAGGACTAATTTAAATATATATTTTATCATTTCTTTTGTGTCCTGTTTGAAGCTTACGTTACCATTTCTTGAAACTGAACAGAAAAGTATTCTGACCAGAATACCATCAAAAGGTCTCCAGTTTCATTCCGCTAAAAGAAAGAAAAGAGTCACACAAGTTCGGAACGACATAAGGCCGAGTAAATGATGAACTAATCCTTTAATTCTGCCTAAATGAGAAAGGTGGAAGTTTTAATTTGCAATACACCAGGGCGATTTAACTGAAATGAATACATTTCTATTTTTGATCCTCAGAGGAACCATTCGATTATGATCGTTATTATTTAGATGATAAATATTCATAAGGCCCTGACTAACACGGAGATGCCGAAGAGCGAATAGACTGTGTCACTTCAGCGAGGGCTACTTTCATTTCCGACTGTCCCCACACACGCAGTCAGCTCCAATTCATTCCCACTATCTCAGTCCCTGTTTTCTCCTCTGCCATGCGTCATATCAGCCTACAATCTCTGCTATCGTTTGTGTGTTTTACTTTGTGTAAATCCGCTAAGAGAACCCACTTGTTTAATTAAAGGTTTCTGCCTCTCTCTAAGGACGACGCTCCAGTTTTGCAGTGTGACACACACACAAAACCCACTCACACACATGATAAACCTGGCAAGCAACATCGTAAGGATGAGATCAGTGGCGCTTTCGTGTGTTGTGTGATCAAAGTGTTCATTCTCTTTTCCTACACTTCCTCGCAAAAAAAAGACGACTGTTGCCTCCCTCGTCTTTGCACGTCTGAACCTCGCACTTCATCAGCCTGGGTTTGCTAACTACCTAACCAGTTGTGCTTACAAAAAACTTTTTTTAACATTTGTGTGGGGGAAAGTGTGAATACACACCATGCTTTACATGTTTTGTAGTGATGCTGAAGTAAATATGAGAGCGTACTTATAGATTGTTTTCACATGACGTCATTGATGACGCGTGAAATTCAGATGGAGGATGGAAGTGATTCTTCTACATAGAAATCGCTATCAGAACAGCAAAACATTTCTGTTTTATGTTGTTTATAATTGCTTAAATTGGCCAAAATAAGAAATGCCGAACAGCTTTTATAGACTTCCAAAAGTTTTTACTCGTAAAGGGGGGAAAGTTTAAAAACTGCCTCAAATACGGAAGAAAAGGCGGCATTTGATAAACATTTATTCAATTCTGTCATGATTACTCTCTATAAAGAGATGCATTGGATCGCAGGTATTATCAAAACACATATTCATTGACATAACGCTCACTGGAAACACTGGACCATCGACACACAGGAATCATGGGCTGAAGACAACATAGAATGATACTGGACAAGGAACAAAATAAACACAGGGAATTAAATGCACAGCACATAATAGGACTAATTACAAGTAGAGGAGAGATGCAGGTGAAACTCATGAGACGTACAACAAGTGGGAAAACTGAACAAAGGAATTACATGATGACAACAGAGGCACATGGAACAACACAGACCCTGACAAATACATCCATGTGTACAAACTTTTTTGAACGTGATAATGAATAAGTGATATAAATATCTAAATGTGTTATATAAAAATCAGATACAAACACCACCACACTAATACAAAATCCAGGAGAATATAAATAACGTACCCTACCATGTAATCACTGCAATGAAATATCTGTTTGTTTTGCAATAATCCATGTCTTTTCTGGCATTTTGGTCGCATATCGAGATGTTCATATCGAGATGTGCAGCAGCGGTGAATGTTAAGTTCATTAAGTTCATACCCCTTACAAAAATAAATGCATAATATAATGTAAAGTATGCGTCCACGCTTTTGTATGCTTTCATCTGTTATTTTGTGATGTCTGGAAGATATCGGCATGGGGAAAAACTATGGTAATGTATAATAAGCATGTTTTTGAACCACATAGTAAAGTGTATAATGTGTACAACTCTTTGTTAATGAATGCTACTGAATACTGTAGCACACTGTAACGTCAGTGTAAACTGTGGTGCATTGTGATTATAGCGTAGAAAGTTTTATTGAATAATTTGTTTATTGCCACAGTTGTGTTGTACCACAACAACAATATAATTACTATGACAGTTTAATTCAAGTAATTATCTATGGTATGTCTCCAAACACTACAGTATTTACTATAGTAGGCCTATTTTTTATGTAACGTAATAGCTTATACAGTATCTACCGTCTCGATGGCAGGCAAATATATTTTAGTTTGGTATAAAACTTGACCCTCTTCATATAAGGATATAAGGATCGTGCACAACATATGTGATTACTTTCTATTGATATCTCCATTGAAATGTGATATAAATTGCAAAAACACAAACTTTCCTGTATGTTTCCCATTCAGTTTTTTACTTCCTGTCCTCCATCTGAATTTCGCGCATCAACAGAACCACGTGATTGAAAACAACCTATACCTTAATGACTGCAAGCTGATATAGTTGCAAGTTACTAATAGTCAACAGGATGCCCAAAGAGGACAATCACAGTACAGTGTTATTCATTCATTCATGCCAAATGATTCATCCCTAACATGTTGCAAGTTGTGACCTCACTCTCACCTATGCTGTGTATTTTTGCAATGATAAACAAGTCTGTTCAGCCTATGATGGCCTTTCAGACAGACTGACGCATTTCGGGACTCTCCACATCCTCAGTGAAAACTAATGGCAGCTGAGCTCTGACTCATTACTTCTACTTCAACAGATTGGCCTCATCCCCAAAAGCCTGACTCCAAGATGCTTGATTTCATCAGTTTGATGCAAAGCGGTGCTTTAAATCAGTTCTGATGTGTCTGTCAGGAAATGCGCATTCAGACGTCCGACGATCCGCATAAACAGTTTCCTTCTCAGTGGCGCTCTGTTTGTTTTGTGACAGTACCCAGAATTGCCTCCGTGAACCCATTAAATAACAGTCGGAGCATTTCCACCTATTGTCGCCGAGAGTTGATGAGCAATGAAAAAAGGGATGAGCTGATTAAAATGCAAAAGGCCGCCCGGTGTAAGGTGCGTACGCGGCTCTCCGCTGCGTTAGCACAGATAAGCCGCCCTCCTAAGGCTGAGACAAGCAGGCAAATTGCCTGTTAGGATGTGACCAGCGTCGCAAGCTGAGTGGATACGATCCACTGGGGTCACCACAGAGATGAGCTGTTTCCTCCTTATGCTTTAGTGCTTATTTTCTGAAAGAAAATACAGTATCCTGGGGAAAAAAAGGGGGGAGTATGTAGTTACCTATTGATGAACTGAAAATGTCTCTCACAGCCAATTAAGTGTTCTCCTTCAGTTCTGTAGCTGTAAGGACAGTAGGAAAGCATAAAGAAATAGGACTTAGACAGGGGGATAAACAGAGTGAGAGAAAGTGGAGAGAAGCTTCCACTGATCCTCCTTTCTGACAGTGCTGTGATAATGTGTTAGTCCTGGATGTATTAATGCGTAATGCGTGCAGGGAGCTGTCAGCGGCCGCTATGTGATCCTGACGGGATCGGCTCGGCACAACCCTCCCTGCTCTGTGAGCCCCGGGCGCCCTATCCAGCGTGACAGAAGATGTATGCGTATGTATGAGCATCTGTATGTGTTAAGGGGGCTTGAGTAGGGCTGTGAGTAGTGCTGCTCTCATCTCTTCTGTTGTTTAGAGAATGTGCAGAGTTCAACAATTAGCCACAATTTGATGGTATAAGTAAGGAAAATAACTGGCATCATTTTATTGGCTTTTTAATGTGCGGTACTTCTAATTTAAAAGAAGAGCACAGAGTTGAGAACAATTCATCAGTGCCATTACCATTGGTAAATAATGCACCTGATATTAAGATGTATTTTCGTCAATCTGATCACAAGTGGACAACACTAGAAACAGGTATAATTTGGGTCTAAATATATACTTTTACAGTGGTCGATGAAGTACATATATGTGGCACTTGTGAGAAAGTAGTTATCTATTTACTAGGGTCTAAGTCTGAGTCTGAACGAATCATTTGAATCAGAGAGTTGTTGACTAGTGAGCAGATGTCAGTCCAAGTCACAAATTAATTGTACAGTGCAATGTGTGAATCGATTTAACAGGTTAAAACTTGTTAAAGCTTGTTCACGAATCAAACGCTGTCATAGTATTTAATCTCTAAGCAGGTGAAGATTTCTCCCCTTCAAAATAACTTTATGCAGCTTCATTAAAGAAATGAAGAAGTAAAAAGTACAATATTAATTTTGGAATGTAGTGAAGTAAAAGTTTCCCAAATTAAAAATACTCAGATATATAGTACAGATATTAAAATATATACTTAAGTACAGTCGTGAAATAAAAATACCTAGGCTTAGTTAGCACCACTGCACTTTCAATCATTTTCAAAGGTTAACAAAATTCAATTGGATAAGATTGCTTATAGTGTAAATGATCAAGTGGTGGAATGCTTTTGAACAATCAAATTGCTTTTGTTTTGTCAACTGTGATTCTTTGTTAATACTTATCTAATGTTTTTTTTTTTAAGTTGCAAGGCTGCTTGAATCATCCTTTTTTACCACTAAGTGCAAATTTTTAACAACTATTCTGACAACAACACATTGGAAGTTTTTTTTTTTGCCATAGTTTTAGTGGGTCTTGCAATGCAATAAGCTACAAAGCAAATGAGAATAAAACAAATATGTCGAGGGCACATTCACATAGATAAACAATAAAGAAATATATAGTATTGTAAATCTGCATAAAGATTTATACAGAAAAAGATCAACAAAATGTTAACATCGCGAACTGAAGAGCGAGGGTAGGAGGGGCACTTACATTCATTTTGGAAGAGCACTTTATATCCCAGACTCAAAAGGGCATGTACACTGCACAGGTTGTGTGCACCCTATGTGTGCACGTGCCTGGAGGCCACTGTGTATGCTTCTTTAGATCTAAAATTTCTCTTGCGATTCGTACCTACTGTTCTCGCATGAATTCAGCAGAGACCGCTGTCGACTGACTGACTGACTGACTGACTAAATGACCCGATCGACTGACCCACCTTCCTTCTTCCCTAAACCCAACTTATAGTGTTTTCAATAGCACGGACTGACAAAAGATTGATTTGCAACCATAAATGTAACCATACATACTTCTGGATACATAATTGGCAATCTCCAGAAATGTATATAGGGCTACATTTTCAGAACGAGCTTATTTTGGATAGTTTTGAGCCCAATATAAGACTAAATTCTTGAATTTTACAAGCCTGGAGAAAGCTGTGTGCTAGTATTCCCAATTATTCATGTTTCTCTCTGATCCTTGCATTAATACAAAAAAAAAACTTCAGATAAAAAAATGAAGCTTAACCTCAGCAGATGACCTCCAAACCCTGTGTCCCACCCTACGCTTTTGTCATCTTTCACATGGCGAGATGATTTGTTCTTTTGATGTATTTCTTCAAAGGACTTATTTGACTGCAGCTGTCTTCTTCCTTTGCACGCCTCAGTGCTGCCCTTGGATAAAGAAAATTAAGCACAAAAATGGATAATACACATCTTTTTGTGGTTGGACTCAAAGGCCAGACACTCCAGCTTCCCTGCAATAGCTGTCAGTGCGAGTGCAAGTGTAGTAGTCCCAAGGTGAGCACCTCTAGACTTCAGGACTATGAAGACAGAGAGGTAACATCACGGGCAAAACCAGCAGGACTACATTAGCTCAAGGGTTTAATACACTACCAAACATGTCTATTGGAGGCAAGGTTTATCCCCTGTGAGCTTTAGTGAGAGGCAACATGATGCACTGCACCGCAAATGCTAACACGGTCTTCAGATTGCAGGCTAAGACTGATTAAATTCTGCACACGTGCACTGGGTATGCAACAGATGAATCTATGCGTCTGCACGGCTAGAAAGAGATCAACATCAAGATGAATTCAAACATAATCCATACATCTACAGTTGCTTGAAATGTGTCATATACAATGTGTGTTTAAAATGTTTCACACAATCATAGAAATGTATTTTTGAAATATCTATTCTAGAACTGAAATTGTGAAACAGGCTTGCTAGAACATTGCTAAGTGGTTCAGATGATCTGGGTTATTGCTATGATGCCATGCTCATTCTGAAAACGTAGCCCTATATACATTTCTGGGGATCGTGAAATGCGTCCCAGGAGGTAAGTTATTTTGCGGTTTTTGTTTTTGCGAATCCACTAGAGGCTGCTGTGTATGCATTTGAGAAATTTCTCTTGCAAGTGCCATTCATGCCTGCTCTTCTTACGAAAATCCTCCAGAGGCCGCTGTCGACTGACTGAGTGACCAACCAATCAATAACCCCCACCCACCCCCCTTCCCTAAACCCAAATGATAGTATTTCACAAAGCACCGATTGACCAGCAGCCACTTACTTTTCTAAACACAACTGACAGTGTTTAGAAAAGCAATGCAGAAAAAAAGCAGGTTTTTTTATACCATGTTTTCAGATTTTACCACTTTCTCATTCTTTTTTTATATAATTGTTAACAAAACATACAGGCTAAAAAAACTATATAATAAAATATATAAATTCAAATACCCCCTCCCCTGTGGTCTCTTAAACTGGGGTATCCAATGAACAGACGTTAACAAAAACAAAATACAGTATCAAGTATCAATTATACAAGGCAATCATTCTGGATCCTGATCATTGCTTTGTGCAATAAACAAGAAGATTTTGTCAGCAGCTGAAGTCCAGATCTTTAATGTACTCATTTGTACCAAGTTCACTCGAGCTGTGGATAATTCCAACATTATAATGTCTTGAAGTTGTACCAACCATGTGTATGTGTCCAAATTATGTGGAGTCAGCCAATGTTGGGCTAGTAGTTTTTTTTTTTTTTTTTTTTTTTTTTTTGCAGAAGTTAAGCCAGCCAGCCAAACAACCACATTCTCATTCTGTTATTTACTTGTTGATTTTATTTTTTGGCTTTTGTTTTTGTCTTAGCCACTTGGAACCGTTCATCGCCGAACTTGAACCCTGTCGTCACGGTAAACTCGTCTCAAGTCTGCCAACGTACAAGACTAGCTGACAAAACTGGTAACAGCGGTAAAAGCCATCCATATAGAGGTAAGTGGTCAGCTGCTAGCGCAAAAAGGAACGGCGTACCCCACCGTAGTGTTCATTTGAAACATGAAATACAGCCATATGTACTTCTGGTTACATAATTCGCAATCTGCAGAATGTATATAAGGCTACATTTTCAGAATGAGCCGATGTTGTATGAGGTTCTTAGAGCACTGTTAAGTGGTTACTATAGTGGTTAGGTGAAATTTTTAGCATTGCTTGGTCTTGTCTTTGTGCTCTGGAATTGTTGTTCTTGGTGGTTTTAAAGGGTAATGCTAGGATGTTTTGCACTGTTGTCCTAAATGGTTGTTAGGATGTTAAGGCTAGGGTGTTCTGGATAGAAGCTAGGGGACAGTTTTTTGTGTATTAACCTTGAAAGTGGTTTCTATTGTGGTCTAGGTGGTTGCTGTGGCATTGCTAGTGTGTTCTGGGTAGTTTTCAGTAACCCAACATTGCTCTCACAACCAATTATATTATCAGTGATATTATA
>CAIGQZ010001345.1:9658351-9686014 GCA_903798205.1 Danio tinwini | reverse complement strand
ACTAAACTAAACTAAACTAAACTAAACTAAACTAAACTAAACTAAACCCAACACAAATCTAAAGTAAACTAAACTAAACTAAACTGAACTGAACTAAACTAAATTAAACCCAACACAAATCTAAAGTAAACTAAACTAAACTAAACTAAACTGAACTGAACTAAACCTAACCTAACCTAACCTAACCTAAACTAACCTTACCTAACCTAATCTAACCTAACCTAACCTAACCTAACCTAACCTTACCAAACCAAACCAAACCAAACCAAACCAAACCAAACCAAACCAAACCAAACCAAACCAATCCAATTCAAACCAATCTAAACTGAACTCATTCATTCATTCATTTTCCTTTAGCTTAGTCTTTTTATTTATTTGGGGTCGCCACAGTGGAATGAACCGCCAACTTATCCAGCATATGTTTTACACAGCGGATGCCCTTCCAGCTGGAACCCAGCACTGAGAAACACCATACACACTCATTCACACACATACACTACAGCCAATTTAGCTTATTCAATTTACCTATAGCGCATGTTTTTTGATAGTGTTGTGATGTTTTCAAAACAACCAGGCAGGTTTTTTTCTAAAAAAATATTGTGTTCCATAGCAAGGGGGAAAAGTTTGAAAAGTAAGGATACATGAAGGACTCTTCTGAGTGAATTTTCAGGTTGATTTCACAACAAAAGTCCTCATAAGTCCAGCTTTGTGTAGCAAATGTGACTAGACTTACCGCAGGGGCCTTTGCGCATCACCTTGATGCGTCTCTGTGTATTGCACTGGGCCTTCTCCAGCTCACACTCATTGGAATAGGTGGAGGAGTCAGATCCGCACACCGGCGCCACCACAGACGTACACACAATCTTCTTACACACACACTCTCCTTTAGATGGGTCAGCTTGGTCTCTCTCACACACCGCTCCAAATCCGCACAACTTCCCTCTGCAACCTACGGAGACACAGACATCAGGATCAATTTTAGAAAGCAACTAACATGTGACAAAAGCAGCGTTAAACAAGACTACAGTCATATGAGGGCATAACAAAAGACCCTTGTAAAACAGCTCATGCAAATCAGTGTTCAGTTTAAAAACTCTTTTATTTAACACATGACCTTTAGAGCTCCTGTCTACAGAGACGTACAGTATTATTATAGCTGCTTTCTTTTTCTGAATCAATGAAAGCACTGTCTCGACACGAGCACTCAGCTTGGAAGACATGGTTCTTAAGAGTGCATTCATAAAATAAAATTGATGTAATTTAACATTCTTAACCTGTGGAACACAGAACAGCTTCAAAACTTCAAAAAGAACACAAAAGTACATAGAAAATGGTCCAATCAGTGCTTTGAAGTCCTAGGATCATATAAATAAATAAAAAATGTTACCCATTATTCACTGAAATTAGTCATGTTACCAACACAACCTCATGGCAATTCTTTAGCGTTAAGGGATTTGAATTGTGTGAATAATATATGTTAATTAGTACCTGTGCATACCTTTTTTGTAATAATGAGACTTTACAACTTTACATGATTTTCCCACTATTTTTAATTTTTTATTAGATCAGGTTGGACTCAAATGACAATTTTCCTGGCGTATTCGTGATAGGGTTTATGATCAATGTCCAATTTGTGAATGAATTCTGTCATCATGTACTTGTTCCAAACATGTTTGAGTATCTTCTGTGTTGAATACAAAAGACGATGTGAAGAGTTTACATGCAAAAACCTCTGAGTGCTGTCTGAAATTTCCATCGAAATTGGAAATTGGAATTTGTAATTTTCTCAGACTCCTTTGTTTATGTTAAGTTATGAAAATGACTTTTTCTTTGCCATAAAAGTGATATTACTAAAACCTACACTTGGAGTCTGATAAAAAATGCTTATTTCAGAAGAAATTTTCACATGGCATTTAGAGGTTTTTGCATCTAAACTCTTCACATCTTTTTACATTCTCAAAGTCAATGTCAATGTCAATGTCTGTTTAATTTATATAGCACTATTAAACACAACCAGAGGTTGACCAAAGTGCTGCACAATACACAACACAACAAAAAAAAAGAAAAAATTATAGCTAAAAAATACATTGACAATTTTCCGTGATAAAACGCCAAATCAAAAAGGTGAGTTTTCAACCTAGATTTAAAAACAGACAGAGATGAAACAGATCTAATACAGAGGGGCAGAGCATTCCACAGCCTAGGACTAGCTACTGTAAAGGCACGGTCACCTCTGTATTTCAGCCTTGACTTAGGGATACATAACAATCTCTGATTAGATGACTGAAGAGACCGACCAGGCTGATGCTCAATCAACAGTGACCAAGATGGCGGCGCGTACACATCGCGAGGCTCGGCGTCTCTCCAGTTTCTGCAATTTTGCAGTATTTTTCCTGCTCATTTCGGGTCTGTTCGTGCAGAACAGTAATGCCTTTACATCGTACACCCGACAGGAGATCTTGGATATTGGTTTGTGCATTTCGGACAGTTTTATCAGCAATCTACGACTCATCCCAGAGATTGCCAGGACACCCGAAGCTGAGCGATCTGTCCGGCCGGGCAGAAGTGCTCGGAGACGGCGATGCGAACGTAAACAAAGGCGGGGGAAGCGCGGCGGGCTAAGAGCTAAGCTAAAGCTAACACCACACCGGCTCTCTTTACCCAGCATCTTCCTCGCCAATGTACGGTCCCTGGTGAACAAAATGGATGAGATTAGACTGCGCATCAACCACAGCAAAAGATTATGGAACTGTAATGTCATGATTTTCACAGAAACATGGCTAAACAGCGGGATACCAGACAACGCTGTATCTTTAACTGAGCATCAGACATTCCGAGCAGACAGAGCGGCGGATGACTCCGGTAAGACCAGAGGCGGAGGATTATGCATTTATATTAACAAAGCGTGGTGCACAAACTCTGTCATCGTTGGGAGACATTGCTCTGTTAACCTGGAATTTCTGATGGTCAAATGCAGACCGTTTTATCTGCCACGGGAGTTCACCTCCACCTTTATAATCGCTGCTTATATCCCACCCGATGCTGATGCAAAGCTTGCTATGAATGAACTTCATGCAGCCATCAGCAAACAACAGACTGCTCACCCGGAGGCTGCTTTTATTGTTGCGGGGGATTTTAATCACTCAAACTTAAAGACAGTGCTCCCCAAATTCCATCAAAACATTTTCTGTCACACACGGGGAAACAAGACTTTGGACCAGGTATACACAAACATGGCTGAAGCCTATGCTGTTACCCCCCTCCCCCACCTGGGTCAATCAGATCACCTTTCTTTGTTCCTCACCCCCCGATACTCACCCCTCATCAACCGTGTGAAGCCATCAGTGAGGACCATCAAAGTGTGGCCAGCGGGGGTAGACTCCACACTCCAGGACAGGTTTCAACACACAGACTGGAGTATGTTTGCTTCCCAGGCCACATGTGGCTCTCACACAGACATTAACAGCTACACTTCCTCTGTTCTGGAATACATCAACACCACCATTGACAGTGTTACAACCCAGAAACAGATCACCACATACCCAAATCAAAAGCCATGGATGAACAAGGAGGTGTGCCTCCTGCTGAAGGCACGCAACTTCAGATCAGGGGATGCACAGGCCTACAGCACTTCCAGGGCTAATCTGAAGAGGGGCATCAAAAAGGCCAAGCACTGCTACAAGCTAAAGCTAGAGGAGCACTTTTCCAACTCTGATCCTCGGCGCATGTGGCAGGGCATACAGGCCATCAGCAACTACAAACCCAGCCATTCCACACCCACAGCCACAAATGTCTCCTTCCTGAACGAGCTTAATGACTTTTATGCCCGCTTTGAAAGAGACAATAATGAACCCTACATCAGGATCACTTCCTCAACCGACCACTCACCCATTACACTTACCTCCTCAGAAGTCTACACCGCACTGAGTCGGATCAATGTGCGTAAGGCTGCTGGACCAGACGGTATTCCTGGGCGTGTCCTCAAAGCATGTGCAGAACAGCTCGCTGGGGTATTCACAGACATTTTCAACCTGTCCCTTAACCTAGCAGCTGTGCCAACATGCTTTAAAACCACCTCTATTGTGCCAGTGCCGAAACACTCCAGCCCAACATGCCTGAATGACTACCGCCCGGTAGCACTCACACCCATCATCATGAAGTGCTTCGAGCGGTTGGTCCTGGCACATCTGAAAGACTCTCTGCCATCCACACTGGACCCACATCAGTTTGCCTACCGTGGCAACAGGAGCACAGAAGATGCAGTCTCCATAGCGCTGCACTCTGTACTCACACACCTGGACAATAAAAACACTTACGCACGAATGCTGTTTGTTGACTTCAGCTCAGCATTCAACACTGTCATACCCTCTAAGTTAATGATCAAACTTAGAGACCTGGATATAGACACGTCTCTCTGTAACTGGGTTATGGACCTCAGAATGTTAGATCAGACCACATCTGCTCCACCACCGTCACACTCAACACTGGTGTACCACAGGGCTGTGTGCTGAGCCCATTCCTCTACTCCCTTTTCACCATCGACTGTAGGCCTGTGAACAGATCCAACACCATCATCAAATTTGCAGATGACACCACAGTGATTGGTCTAATCAGCAACAATGATGAGACTGCCTACAGGGAGGAGATACAGCATCTGGCCACATGGTGCACCGACAATAATCTGCTCCTTAACACCGACAAGACCAAGGAGCTCATTGTGGACTTCAGGAAGGGACGAACAGGCTCACATGATCCCATCTACATCAATGGGATGGCCGTCGAGCCTGTATCATTCTTCAAGTTCCTGGGGACCCACATCTCCAAGGACCTTTCCTGGACCACCAACACCTCCAGCCTGGTCAAGAAGGCTCACCAGCGCCTATTTTTCTTAAGGCAACTTAAGAAGAACCAGCTGTCATCAGCCGTCTTGGTGAACTTCTACCGCTGCACAATAGAAAGCATCCTGACGAACTGTGTCACAGTCTGGTATGGAAGCTGCTCTGTTGCGGAGCGTAAGGCACTGCAGCGGGTGGTGAAAACTGCCCAACGCATCACAGGGACCACACTGCCAGCCATAGAGGACATCCAGAGGAAACACTGTCTGCGCCGAGCACGCAGTATTCTTAAAGATTCCTCTCACCCTGCTCACAGACTGTTTTCTCTCCTGCCTTCTGGCAGGCGCTTCAGACTCCCCCGGACAAAAACCAGCAGACTAAAGAACAGCTTCTTCCCCAGAGCTGTCTCCCTCTTAAACTCTGCCCCCCACTGACTTTTTGCCCCCCAAATACACCCCACTCTCCTCTCCTCATAACTCAGACTCCTCATAATCACTGCACTACTTAACATTTGCACATTTAAAAATTGCACATATTCATTGCACTGATTCATTTATTTGAACTGTACACACCTACTGCACAGGTACATTTGTAAATTATGTACACATCCACTGTACATATACACTTGTAATTATGTTTATCTATCTGCACACTTCTGATTATTAATAGCAACCTGTACATTTATCCATCTATTGTAAATCTGTTCATAGCTAACACAACCTGTATATAATGTTGATAGTACATCCATTTGTAAATATCACCATAGTTTTTCTATAACTGCACTTTATAACTTATACCTGTATCCTGCACTTGCTGCTATTGCACTCCTGGTTAGACCTAAACTGCATTTCGTTTCCTTGTACTTGTACATGTGTGATGACAATAAAGTTGAATCTAATCTAATCTAAAACATGTCTGACAGATAAGAAGGTGCCAGGCCATTTAAAGATTTAGAAACCAAGAGAAGAATTTTAAAAATGACTCGATAGTGCACAGGCAACCAGTGTAACCATCGTAAAACTGGTGTAATGTGGTCATGTTTTTGGTACCTGTTAAAAGCCTTGCAGCAGCATTTTGAACTAATTGTATACGGGATAATGTTTTCTGACTAATCCCAAAGTATAGTTAGTTACAATAGTTAAACCTAGTGGTAATAAAAGCATTGATTATTTTTTCAATTTTTTTTCTAGATAGAACAGATTCCCCGGAAGATAATTTAGCTTGTTTTAAAGAAAAAAAATTTAATTTTGCCTTATTTCACTTCCCTGTTAGACTCCCCTGAAAACTGTCAAATAGAGTGATTCAACTATATTAACTCTATTTATATCGCAATATTTAACACAGAAAAATTAAATATTGCAATATCTAATTTTTCCAATATCGAGCAACCCTAACACACACTCATATACTATAGCCTATTTTGTTTACCCAATTCACTTATAGCACATGTCTTTAGACTGTGGGGGAAACCGGAGCATCCGGAGTGTTATTTGATTTATTTAAAATTATTTAAGAATTATTTATCATTTTATTTAAATATATGTATTAATGTAGTCCAAAATGTGACAGGTTGACTCACTGTAGTAGACTATAAAACAGTCATCTGAAACTTTACAATACAATAAATGCTATGCCTGCATGTCATAAATAGAATAGCTCAGAATGTACTAATACAGACTATGTTCAGCCGATTCGATTGAATGGGTGTTATCAGATATGGATATTAGATATGGGCTAGTAGGGGCCTTCTGCGGGGTTAGCTCAGAAGGCTGTTATCATTCATCCACATGGTTAATCAGCTATAGATTAAATACTGCTGCGGCTGGAAGATAACAAGAATTGTTGATATTATTTATTTAATTACTTGTATTTTATTAATGTCTACCCCTACCCCAACCCTAAACCCAACCGTCAAAAACATGTAAAAACAGATCTGGATCTGAAGTCTTCTCTATTAGTATAACTGATTTACCATGTGGATGGATGATAACAGCCTTCTGAGCCTACCAGCAGGTGCAGAAGGCCCCTACTAGCCCATATTTATCAGCTGATAACCACTGATAACGCCCATTCAATTGAGTAACATTCAACGCAGGTGTTATGTTTGTATTAGTATTTGGAAGCAATTAGTGAGTTCATCGTGTAAATATATGCCATTAGAATTAATGTGGCACAATGCATTAAAAACAAAAATCACATTATTCTTAAAGTATAAAACGAAGCACATGTGGGCAGAACACAAACAATTTGCATTTAATGGAGTGTTATGAATCCCACAAAAAAATTGAATAAATAATTGATGAAAATTATAACACATACACATAGAATTAACACGTTTTGTGTTACATAATAGCAAGGTAATTAGGCCAAAATCTTTCAAAATCTGTGTAAAATGTCTATTGTAACTGCATTGAAAAGAGCAACTGACACAGTCTCCCACCTTTTTTATTTTGTGCTTCACAAATGAAAGAGAGCGATACAGGCTTAGAACAACATAAAGAAAATGATAGAGTTTGAGTTGCTGTGTGAACTATCATTTCAAACCTCCCGTCTACTAAGAAATACTACCTCATTTTATTCCAAATCAATGCAAGAACAGCCTCAAAACAAGCTCTCTACTGAGGAGACCTGCTCTTTCATGATTGATCTTAAAAAAAAAAACACTTACTTTTCTTATCACAGAGCAGCAGAACAGGTCCAGACAGACTGGCATGACCACTCGGTATGCTCTAGGATCTGTCTAGCTGTTCCTGATCACTGACTTCACTCCATACAAGAACACGCAAGCACATACACACAACTTTCCCTCACTTCTGATACTGACAGGTGAGCATCTGTGTTAACTCCTCTGAGACGGTCTCGTTCTATTGCTTTCCTGTCTCACAACAGCCATCAAAACACAAACTTCCATAATTCCCTCAGGCAGGGTCCACTATGGCAGGAACCCAGAGCTGCCACAGAATGACAGACAGACACAAAATGGGTCTTTTTTTTTTTATCAGTGGCCGAATGTGCAAATGTCCACACATGAGCTTGAGGCATGTAAATGTGAATGCACCTCCTGATTTTGCAGATTCAGATGCAATCCTGAATACAAACATTTGGTTTATCCTGCAACATCATTCCTGTACAAAAACGTAATCCAAATCTGTGATTCCCTCTAAATCTAACCTTAAGTTATTCTTACATTCAGAGGGAAACAATAAGTGAATGTTGTTTCAACAGGGTTTCTTCAAGTCAAATGTAAGACTTTTTGAGACCCTTTAAGACCATTATGAATGAAATTTTAGACTTAGAGACTTACAATTTTAGAATACAGAGCTAAACACTAAGAATTTATTTCTAATGGTCTGGCTAATTCTGTAATAGGTTCTGTATTAATACTTATACTTCCCTGATTAGGAAAGTGGTATGGTGCTTTAATTTTCTTTCCCTGATTAGGAAAGTTCATTTTAAGAATTTGCTGTAAAAGTGCCTAACAGCTGTTATTGTATCTCTTTGCAATAAAAATTAGATATAGAAAAGTTTTGACAATATTGGTGATTTTGTGTTGGCCCAACTGGGTATAGCTTTACTTGCACATAGGGAAATTAAGACCAGTTTAAATGATTTAAGACCTACAACACTATATTTTAGCTAATTTAAGACTTCTAAAATTTTATTTTTGAAATGTAAGACATCTTAAGACTTTTTAAGACCCTGAGGATACCCTGTTCAATCAGTAGCGAAATTTTTAAAATGCTAAGTTCCTGCTAAATATTAAAAGTCTCTGTTAAATGAAAATTTAAAGATGAAACTTTTTTTAGATTTCAGAATCTGTACATTAGGCTTAAGGATATCTATAAGCAAGTGTCCTAATAAAAAATTGCAACACTGTAAAAAATCCTACTTACAAATAGTTAACTCAGTTTAAAATTGTAAGTTAGGTGGACATATTTTTGAGCTCAGAGTTGAATTTACTCATAAACATGATTCAGCTGCATGTTTGGAGCTGTTTGTTCAATGAAAGTAAAATATTCAGTTGAGAAGACGTAACATTTTTATTTCTCCATATCTTCAAGTTATTTTTTTACAGTGCAAAAGTGACATAATTTGCATTTAGAAGATATCATCTTAAAGAAACATCCACAGCTTGCAGTTTGTCATTTTTGCCTAAATGGATATTTTGGGGACAGGATATCTGCAGACTAGAGAAAAAATAAAATAAAATAAAATAAAAGAAAGGTAAGGGTCATGTCAAAAGGTTTTTCATTGGTCAAAGATACCTTTTGAGGTCAACTGCATTAGCCAATCAGCAGTAAAACACACGCACATGTAAGTGGCCCAATGAACTTTAGTAAAATATTGTTGTGATCAAATATTGTTGTGATCATCTTTTTTTTTTCTTTTGATATTGTTCCTTATATATCATTAATAATATAATTTAATCAAAATGTTCAAGCATAAAACAAGATGAAAAGCCATGACGCAAGCACCGCCCGGAGCAGCAGCTGAGTGCTGAAAATACTGTTCTACAATATATGTTCATATAACATATGTTCAATTGTGTAGGCTAAATTGTCCGTACTGTACAGTATGTGTGTGACTGAGTGTGTATGGAATGGAATGAATTTTGAAGACAAGGAGTGGAAGGTGGAACACTGGGATTTAATTGCAGTGCTTCTTGTCCAATGTCAGTCCCACATTATATTGTATCTCAATCAGGTAGTGTAGATCATTATTTTTAATCACAGATTTTTTAATCAAATGTGCTTTGCTTTAAATGTTTAAATACATAACATTTTATCTGATTAAACAAAATATAAATCCTTATAGTGGTATGTGTTGTTTATCTTCCATGAATATGCTTGGTAAATTTACTACCATAAATATATAAAAACTGAATTTTTGATTACTAATATGCATTATTTAAAACCTATTTTGGACTAATTAAAAGACTATTTTCTCAGCATTTTCTCAAATTCCAGAATTTTAAAACGTTTTTTACTCAATGCGAAGATTGCAGGTGGAGTAAGTTCATGGCAGGATGACCAGACCTATAAACACTTTTTCTATCCAATTGCATCGTGAGGACACACAATTAGACCCATTAATCATGTAAATGTGGTTTTGAGAAAAAAAAGACATGTGCTACAATTGCTTTTTTTAGAGTTGTTAAAAGTGATGTTGTAATTCTGCAACAGTGGGCTTTAAAGGGTTAAACCAACAGCAAACATTAGTTTGAACTTACAGGAAACTGATTAATGTTGTTATATGAGTGCACAACAGCCAAAGGATACATTTTTCTTTTCATTTTCTATTATTATAAGTCTCTTACTGTGGGCTCAATGTTACACTTTTTTACAACAGCCATCAAAACACAAACTTCCACAAAGGCAGGAATCAAGAGCTGCCACAAACTGACTGACAGCCATCACGGACACAACATTTGTGGCATTTAAAAAAAAAATTCGTATCAGTGACCAGCTACCTACACACAGATAGGCACACAGAACGTGTGCAAAAGTGTCCACACATGAATATGAGGCGCATGGAGAGTGGACTGTCAATCCGACATGCACACCTGCCCACTGTTGTCTCTTACACAGCACTTGTCACCTCTGCGTCTGTTTGAGATTCAGCGCAGCAGTGTGGCAGCTCTGCTCTTTGTTGATTCTGAGTAAATCAGGTCAAAACCAACAACTTGAGGACACAGTCATACAGACTTAGTGAAAGCCTGTGGATCTCAGAGGAATTGTGCTGCAAAGGACGGCACTTCCTGGAGGCGCAAGCTCTTCAGTGGCCTGTTTGGAGACTAATTAAACACTCTGCTGTTATTCCTATTATCTCACACTGTATAAATTAATGTTCAGAAGAAAAAAATGTAAAGTGCAAGCTCAAAAAGAAAGTTTGTTTATTTCATTTTCATGTCATTTTTTAGTACTTAACTACAAAAGGTTATAAACAGAATGTTATTGTAGTTACTGTAAATCATGTAACCACTTTAAATTAGCCTAGGATTCTATATTTATAATTAACAATGAAAATTAAGAATATATAACATATAACGTATTAAAATTATATTATCAAGTTTTAAGTTTTAATGATATGCAGAAAAACTGATGACAAAAAATAAATATGCAGTAAAAATCTAATAAAAATAAAATAAAATACACTGTAAAAAATATCTGTTAATTAACAGGTCCTGTATTTTGTTGTTTACGTGATGTTTTCTGTTTATTCATGATTGTGAATTTGCATAATGAGAGTTTTTATCTCTGCTCTGTCCAATTTTGATGTTGAAAATTCAACACTGCAGATGAACAAAGTGAGTTTTATTGGCATTTTAGTAGTTTGAGACAATATACTGTTTAAGAAATAATATAGAGAGAATTAACTGTCAGTTTGTTACCAGGTTTATGTACCATATTTTACAACACAAACACATACAATATACCAACCTTCAAACTCTTAAAAATGTCAAAAAATATGTCAAAAAAGTCACTTTTCAAACATTTCAACATCAAAAGCTTTTGGAGGAAAGATCAAGATCCCATATTGCAATTTAAAAGCGTAAATAAGTGAAAAAAAAACATGAATAAAAAACAAATTTTATAGCGTATGAACTTTTTTATATTCTATAATGACTTCTTAAGTATTCCAAAAATATGTAAAACTAAACTACCATTCAATATACTGTATAAAAAAATGAAACATATATAATTAAAGAAACAGATGGATAGATTGTCTGCAGAATACATGAAAGCAGACATAAAAAAATGAATACTGTTTTATGTGAAAAAAACTGCCTTAATGCTTATGTGTAGTAAATGATCACAGTGTAAATATTGATAATTATTCATTTAATATTTAACTGCTAAGACTAAAAGACTTTATTTATAGACCCTTAGTCAGCACCAATAGCCTAGTGGTTAAGGCAATTCTATTTTTGTACCCCTACCCCTTCCTCTTACCTTTGGCCCTTAAAAACGAGTGTGAAGGGGAAGGGCTTCAAAATTTACGCCTAGGAAGGGCTAAGAGGTAGAATTGAGATTGAGCCTAAGTGTGCCGACATATAGTACCGTTGTGCTCGCGGCGACCTGAGTTCGATTCCCGGCTCTGCCGACCCTTCCCTCTCTCTGCTCCCAATACCTTCCTGTCTGTATCCTCTCCAATTAAAGGTGAAAAACCCCTAAAACATATTTATAAAATAAAATAATAGTACTACTTAACTACTGTCTTATTACCTGGCTATTATTAAGATAAAAACTGTTTAATACTAGCTATTAAATTTGGTCATTTTACATCCCTAATCCTACCCAAAACCTGAACCCAAATAACTATAAATCACTAGTTTATTAAACTAAAAGTCTAAAGGTTTGTTAACGTAAAGAATTGTGAAGGGTTACCAAAATAAATACAAAAAAGACCAGATAACATAAACTACCACCAAATACAACACTTTGCAGAACTTTAATTGAATCAATTACAAAGGGTAGATGGGAATATATAAACATTTTAGTAGAAAAAGCACTTTTTTTTTAGAAATTACCAAGAAAAATCAATGCTAATACATTGACTCATATTTCCCCAGATTGCTATATCAGTAGATGTGGGTTGTGTGCTACGCTCAGACATGTCAAGCATTTAAACCTAGTGTCTGTAAAGCATTATCAAATATAGATGTAATAATGGAGTAGGCCAGTGTTATAAGGGGTCAGTGTCTGAATGCTCTGTGGCTCGGAGCCCTAAAGAAACTCCATTTACTTCAATACACACAGTCATGCTAAATAAAGACTGTAAGCGTGACAGGTGCTGAGTGTTGGAGCGATGCATATGCATGTCTCAATAATGCATATGCATGTGAAACATCTTCATTTTAATGCTTTTTCAAAGGGGGGGAGGGAAAAAGCCCCCCAAAGTCCATTCCATCTCGTTCAATTTATCCTTTCCCTCACTGAGAGTATAAAGCGAGAAACGAGAAAGCTTTTCCACGGCATGCGATTCTCAAGTGAGGCGGACCACACAGATTTTCATCCATATGTGCAGTTTATTAATCATTGCACATTCCGCATGACTCCACGTCAAGTGTTCGATTCGCACTGTAACACCTGCGCCTTTGTTCAAACTCATATTAAGTACTCTTTTATTTGCAGCACAATGAACAAACGGCTGAGATCTACACAGATACACTCCATACTGAGTTTTATTCCTGGTCCTAACAATAAACAAAACAAAGCAGAAGTGGGAAAAAAAGCTTTTTAGTGTAAACAGTTTTGGCTTCAACCTCTAGTGTTTTGTTTTGACTGGTTTTGAAATCTTCCAAAATTCTACATTTTTTACAAGTACATTAAACAAATTAATTTCTAAATTACGTAAGTTGAATGTAATTAATAACGAATGATTAATTATATTGTTAAATTGTCATTAAATTGTTTTTAAAGTACCTTTTCTAACTACTACTGTATGTCTGAAAAGTGATTTAATTCACTCAATAAGGATTTAATTATTTGACTCAATACTATTTCAAGGGCCTCTAAATCTCAACATATAGGCACAAGAAATTGCTCTTAAATCTTTAAATCAAGCCAAAATCAAACATGAGCTTTTAGCATTAATAAAACACATTTAATACTTAAACAGTTTAATAAAAAAAAAGTTTCTTAAGCATGTGCAGCTGTCTGAAAAATGTAACCTTTAGGTGAAAATTTGCATTTTTCTGCAAAATATATTCATTCATTCATCTTCTTTCTGGCTTAGTTTCTTTATTCATCAGTCGAAGCCACAGCAGAAAAAACTCTCAACTTATCCAGCAAATGTTTTACGCAGTGGGTGCTTTTCCAGCTGCAACCCAACACTGGGAAACACCTATACACTCTTGCATTCACACAAATACAGTACGGCCAATTTAACTTATTCAATTCACCTATAGCACACGTCTTTGGACTGTGGGGGAAAGCGGAGCAGCCAGAGGAAATCCACGCAAACACGGGAATAACATGCAAGCTCCACACAGAAATGCCAACTGAAACAGCCGGGCCTCGAATGAGCAACCTTCCTTCTGTGAGAAGATAGTGCTACCCACTGCACCACCGTGACGCCCAATATATTCATATAAAAATATAATTACTCTGCTTCTTTAAATCATTTTATATAGAACAGGGTTTCCACTCTCTCATGGACATCAAATTCAAGGACTTTTTAAATCACTAATATTTTAAATCAAGCCCTTTTTAATTCATACCCCATCATACAGTATGTAGCACCATGAAAGTCCTTCCTGTACTTAACATTTCACTTACACTTAATATTTAGATTAAAACATTAAAAATGTACAGTTTTAAAGTCATGTTCAAAGAACTTTAATACAATTAGTTGAATTCTATATTGGCAATATTCAAATGTGGTTTGTGAAGTATTGATAAAATGCATAATTTGTCATAGTTCAAATATAAAATTAAAATGTAAGATCCTTAAATTAAGAATTTCTTAGTTTTTTTATCAGTTTTTGAAAACATCACAGTACAATTGCTGAAATAACACCCTAAACGTTAAAATCAAGCATTTTCAAGGACCTATGTTTGATTTTAAGTACTTTCCAGGGCTTGAATTCATGTTTGAAAATCAGGCACCTTCAAGTACTTTCAGGAAGCGTGGAAACCCTGTAGAATCTTGAATTTATTTACAGTATTTAAGGCAAATACTGTACATTTGCCTTAGTTAATTAACTGTTTAAAAAAATCAACATATTGACTAAGATGGGTATATGCAGACAGTAGTGTTTCTTCCCATACCAATATACTTCCGGTGAACAGTTAAAGTGACTTTTTCAATTTTATACAGTTCCTTTCAGACTTCAGCATTCATTTAGTTGTTGAAGCGTAAACTGAGATAAATGTCGTTTACTTGCGCCCGTCAGGATCAACAGCCTAGCGCAGAAATGCCATTGGAAATACCGGAGTAAAATAAATTTAAATACTAATAATAAAGAGATAATTTTCACAGATCATTTAATTACAGTAACTAGTTACTTAGTAACTAATCACACTCAACACTGATCATGATGTATGCGCTACTGTCACATTCAGATTACAGTACCTTTGTGGTCATTTCAAGCACACTTGGTCTTAGATTTTGAAACTAAATGTAATCTTTAGGGGCGACACGGTGGCTTAGTGGTTAGCACTGTTGCCTCACAGCAAGAAGGTCACTGGTTTGAGCCTTGGCTGGGTCAGCTGGGATTTCTGTGTGAAGTTTGCATGTTCTCCATGTGTTTGTGTGGGTTTCGTCTGGGTGCTCCAGTTTCCACCACAGTCTAAAGACATGCGCTATAGGTGAATTGAATAAACTATATTTGCCGCAGTGTGTGTGTGTAAATGAGTGTGTATGAGTGTTTCCTAGTACAGGGTTGCAGATGAAAGGGCATCCGCTGTGTAAAACATATGCTGGATAAGTTGGCAGTTCATTCTACTGTGGCAACCCCTGATGAATAAAGAGACTAAGACGAAGGAAAATTTATGTTTGAATGTAATCTTTAACAAATCGTTACCGTAGAATTTTAAGGTTCTATCTGACATTTTTGTCAAAATTGAGTTATTGACATATTCTTATTAAATGATAACTTATTTACATTATGGGATGTTTTTTATAAGCTGTTTTCATTTTAAGACATTTTATTTTAAAAAACAAATGTTACACACATACTGTTTGCAATGGAATGCAAAAACTTTGAAGCTCAATATCTCAGATAGAATCTTATAATTCCAAGGTGACGAAATGTCAAAGTGAACCTTACATGGCTATAGTGAAAATTACTAGATGTACTATTTATTACTGGTCTATTAAAAATAGCAATAATATGAATATTGACTAGGTGGCACGGTGGCAGAGTGGGTAACGCTGTTGCTTCACAGCAAGAAGGTCACTAGTTCGAGCCTCGGCTGGGTCAGTTGGCATTTCCGTGTGGAGTTTGCATGTTCTCCTTGTGTTCGCGTGGGTTTCGTCCGAGTTCTCCAGTTTCCCCACTAAGTCCAAACACATGCACTACAGGTTATTTAGGTAAGCCAAAGTGTCCGTACTGTGCGTGAATGAGAGTGTATGGGTGTTTCCCAGTGATGGGTTGCAGCTGGAGGGGCATCCGCTGTGCAAAATATGTGCTGGATAAATTGGTTGTTCATTCCGCTGTGGCGACCCCGGATAAATAAAGGGTATTTTAAGCCGAAAATAAAATAAATGAATGAATGAACTTGTTGCCACCTACTGAATTGAGACCGCAATGATTTGATAATAATCGCATCCCTAGTTCTGACTGGCTGCTAGTACTTCATCACATACAGTATGTTCAGTTATTTATGCATTGATAATTGTGTCTTCCGCAACCTGCATTATGTGGAAGTGTGAGTGAAGTCTTTTTGTGGCTGCGCATTTCTGCCATGTAGTCAGCCTAGGCTTTTTGAGCTTCACGCTCATTTTTCCAGCCATGTGGTGCCACAGCCATGAGCACTGGAACATGTTACCATGACAACAGCCCTAGAATCAATGGGGAAAAGACGTTGTTGGTTTTACAATGTGTCCTAGCCATACATATAGATGTGCGTTAATTTGTATGGATGAGGGCTCAAGGCTCCAGATACTGTATGTTCACTATTTACTCTGTTATGTGAATCAGTGGCGAATCTATATATAAAAGTTAATAATTCAATTCATTAAACATAGAGAACGTCCATTGTTGCATCTAATTTGATCAAATTGCAACCATTTGAGAGGAAGCTATGTTTTTTTCGCTCGTCAATGATTGTTTTTAAGCTTAAAACTGAGTCACTGTAATCACTCACTTCGATGATATTAATGGTGATGCAAAATGATGTGGCTGTGGGGGTACATTAGACAAAAACAGCAATACAGCAATACTACGAACATATTAAAACACATGATTGTGTTGCTCGATAAACTGCTGAGGAATAATGGGCTGTTTGTGTCAGTGAGGACACGTTCATCTCCTGGGAGACATCCATTTTCTGAGATATTATTCTGAAAATCTCATTTCTAGCAAGACCACCAGGGGTACGAGAGATACCTCTTCTCTGTGCATGAGTAATGGAGAAACCCTCTGGAGACCATGACCATTGACTCATGATGAGACAAACACAGAATCAGTTTTGCTCTACGTAACTGTACAATAACAAAAACTGACAGAAAGAGTGAGCGATTGGTGTCTAGTAGAACAAGCAGACTCCAGTATTACAGGTTGTACGTAAATCCCAGAGGCTTGCTTTACAGATTTCTCAGTGTTTACTCTCTGATAAAGTTATCGACTACTCTGCACTGCAGTTATAAACAGTTTCAAACTTACACTCACACTGTGAATATCTGCTGGAACTCCAGCCAAGTAGCCTCTTAAGATTTAAGTTTTCTAAAACTACTCACATATTTATTTGATCGTCTGCCTGCTACAGTATATAAAAACAACAACATAAGCAAGCTGGTTTGCGGAATTTAGGTAGTTTCATAAAATGCTCAAAGCTGGTTTAAACTAGTTTAATTTCTCTCCCAGCAGGCAGAGATATATCATGATTGAATTTAGTTTTCTGGTTAATATTGTAGGACTCTGGAAGCATCTCTATTATATGAAGTACTGTAAAAGTAAAGGTCATTTGGCAAAGACAGTTTAGGTTCCTGGAACTTGTCTATTAACCTGCCTGACATTAGTTTAAACAAGTATAACCAGTTTCCCAGCCTGTTCAAATATTGTTTAAGCGGGTCTAACTTATCCCTCAAACTGGTCAGTATTTTCAAGTAAGCTTTAGCCTAGTTTAGGTTGGTATAACTGGATTCTTTAAGTTTAAACAACTTTAAACAAGTCTATCTGGGCTGATAGTCTGCCCAAATATTGTTTAAGCTTGGTCCTTTGGTCTGTCTTCTGGTCAAGCTATCCTAGCTCATTTTAAGCTGGTATATCTGGTTTCTAACTGTGCCCAAAGCTGAAATAGGCAAGCCTGGATTCTTGTTCGCCCAAAGATGGCAAAAGTTGGTCTAACTGATCGTCCATTCTGGTCAAGCTTTCCTAGAGATAAAGTAAAACTTAGTTTAGTATAACTTGTTTCCTAATGTGCCCAAAACTGGTTATAAATGACCTTCCACTCTGTCCAAACAGGGTTTAAGCCTGAACGATTAGTCCCCTAACTTGCCTAAACAAACCTTGTTCAGGAGAGATGGAACACAAATTCAATTCTTCTAGTCTGTCCATGCTGGTTTAAGATGTTATAATGGTATAATTAATCTCCTACCTTCCCA
This sequence comes from Danio tinwini, assembly GCA_903798205.1. Taxonomy (NCBI): domain Eukaryota; kingdom Metazoa; phylum Chordata; class Actinopteri; order Cypriniformes; family Danionidae; genus Danio; species Danio tinwini. The sequence continues at coordinate 9,667,907 of CAIGQZ010001345.1, read as the reverse complement.
GAAACTAGTTTGTGCAAGTTTGAATGGACCCCCAAAGAACCCAAGGCTGGTTTAATTTGTTTTAGAGTGTGTTTGTTTTTTAGGTTTGTTTTAAGGTGGTTTAAGAAAGCTTAACTGATCCCCCAGTCTGCCCAAAGCTGGTTTTAACATATCATACTTATTCTTCATCCTGGTCAAGTGTTCATAGTCAACAAATGTGGTTTAAGATTAACTGGTATCTAATGTTGGCTGAGATCCCCAAACCTAATGTTTGTTTAACTGGTCTACCAACATGCCATCCTGGCTGGACACCAACTACTTTTGCTGAACTTTGCATATTGTCCAGCTGACAAGTGTCTCAAACCCCTCTGAAATCAGATTAACATGGGGCACTAGCAAACTATCTCAGACATCCTCTCCTGTATCCTATTGAATTTATTCTCCTTCAACTTATTCCTCAATGTCTTTCCATTTCATTATATTTTATTAAAAACAAAAATTAAGGGTGGGGAGAGGGGAAGAAAAAAATATAATCTGGTGTTATTTGTATCTCTGTAGCTATAGATAGTACAGTGGGCAAGGTCAGGTCACACCAAAGACACCCTCCATTTTCTCAATTTCCACATATAAAAGCCCAATCAATTCCTCGCTCTCTCTTTCTTCATTCCCGCCAGCTCGAGGCCTTGACCTCGGCTTAAACCTTGCTGAACTTATTTACCAGCGTCGACTCTTGGTTAAAACTCTCCCACACATCACAGACAAAGGGCAAGGGACAAAGAAAGGAGCCAGAATGAAGAAGTGCTGTACATGAAAAGAAGATGTGATTTTGTTTTTCTTAAGGCATGTTGATGGCAGCCACTTTTACGATCGAGAACCCACCGGTCTACCAAAGGGCACCGTGGTCCTGGACAGTTAAATCTATGATGACAGGGTGAGCAGGGATATAGATGGAAGGCCATGGGAGAGTGCTTTCCTTTTTCTTACAGAAAAAACAATCTAAGGAGGTTTGAACTCCAAAGGTTAGCAAGTAAACTAGTAGCAAACAAACTTTATATTTACAATAACACCCACCCACCTCTAAACAGCAGAAAATGGATAGTAATTTTAAACCGGACATTACTGAGATTTTTATTTCAGTAAGTTGATGTACTTCCAAATGAAATGGAATATTGAGTAGGGACAGAGACTATAGAATACACAAGACGTGTCACTCGTATAGTTTTGAATGGTGAAAAGTGTAACGGTCAATATGGCAAATGAAGCCCCGCCTACTAGTACAGGAGCCAATCATCGATCGATATAGACTGACATTTCAGGGCAAAAGCTCGAAACAGACGTGTGCTTTTAAGACAGTTTAGTGGTCAACAAATGCACTGGAATCTTAGTGAATACTTGCTTCACAGACATGAGAAATATATACAAAAAAAGCTTGACATCTGTGCTTTTAAATGAACCAAGTGCACTTGTTTTGTAATCTGTATGAAACGAACAAGAGGTACAGTCCATCTTGTCACGCGCACATCACATGACAGCAACTACTCAAATGACCACAAACTTGTAAACAAAGAGTCGCTGGTGTCTTGAGGATTTGTGGATTACTTCAGAAGACCAGCGCAATCAGACGATCATTATCCAGCGGATGATAAAGTGTAGAACGGCCATAAATAGCCTTCCTGATAATGTCCGAGGCTCAGACACACTCTTGCAATTCAAAACTAGATTAAAATCCTATCTTTTTAGCGATGCATACAATCAGTGCATCACCTAGCGATATGATGCATGAGTGTGCCCCACACACGTTTTTGCATCTCGTTTATATACACTATGAACAGCAGCTAATCTAATTATTATCTTTATTCTCTATTTCCACCTAGGGATACTCATCCCAAGGCTCTCAGAGTATGCAGCGCTACTGATTCGATCCAAGACTAGCGACGAGATGATCCCAAGGTTCTCATAATCCAGGACCAGGCCGTATCCTGAGCAGCTGCGGTGATAGTCAAGGTGAAGGAGTGGAGAGCATGAGACTGATTCCTGTCACGATCCAGGGACAGACGAGTCTTTGCTGAGGTCCAGCATTCTCCAGCCTCCAATGCCTAGACTGCAGCTCTGCACAAGACATTTGGCCATAGGAAAAATGGTCATGCCCAACTGAGCCTGGTTTCTCTCGAGGTTTTTTAATTCTTCACTTTAGCCAATTGCTAAATTTTTTTCCTTGCTGCTGTCGCCACTGGCTTGCATGGTTCGGGATCTGTAGAGCTGTGCATCAATGGATTTGCTCTTCAGTGTTTGGACTCTCAGAAGTAATTATTAAACCACACTGAACTGAGCTAAACTGAACTGAACTTAAACACTGAAAAATGGACTGACACTGTTTCAATTTACTATAATCTTCTATGTGAAGCTGCTTTGACACAATCTACATTGTAAAAGCGCTATACAAATAAAGGTGAATTGAATTGTATTGAATAAATGAGGTTAGTGTTCTTTTCAGGTGCGCATGCGCATTAGCTTGGGCAACCTGAAAATATGCAGACTTTGTTTGATTCGGACATTTAGAAACAAATTTATAAGACAGTTGTTGATTAATTTTATTGGTGATTCCAAATATGTAATGTAAGCGTAAGCTTGGCAAACAGTTTTAGGAATTTAGTGTTTCCCCAATCACACAGAATGCCCAAGCATACGGCCCGAGAAACGTTTCAAAGACGGTCGCAGAGTGAAATGACTTGCCTCAAAGGGACTTTGGTAGGTGGCAAGACTTTCTTTTTCCACATTTTTCCCTTGTAGCAAATGAATGAAAAGAGGGGCAAGGTTAAGCTGTCAAACTGAAATCATTGAAGGACCACCACTTGTAAATGGTCAGAGACTTTGAAGAACAATCTTTTCTTTTCAGTGGATTAACTCACACAGATGAACTGTTCTCCTAAAGAATAACAATGTGCGCTAGAAAAATAAACATCATACATCTTGATTTCACATGGACATTAACCAGAATATGATGTAGTGAGTAGTTCAAAACCTGAGCTCAAACAGAACAAAATATAAAAAATGCAGACCCGAGAGCAGCCCTACACTGTCACAATTTCATCTCAGACACAAAAGAAAGCAGACAAGCACTGAAATGATTACAACGTCCTGAAATATACATGTATAAGTCACCAGTGCCTGGCAGAGAAGCTACACAAGATTATATTATTTAAAGCCGTCCGGAAGAAGGGTGTTGAGGCGAACTGTATCTTCCTCTATCATTCCATCTGAGCACACTTTCATGCACATCCTCCTTGTATGCACATTCCCAGCACCCTCTCTCTCTCTCTCTCTCTCTCTCTCTGTCTCTGATCTACCCTGTGGTCCATCCACATCATTATGCATTTTCAATCAGCCAATTTACTTAATTTACTTTTCTTCCACCTTTCTCTCTCATTAGCATCTTGGGCCTCTTCTCTGCAAAGTTCAAAGATTAGATGGAAGCAATATTGAAAAGTGGGGTAATGAAGATTGAGAGTGCATGTACATGTTTCCAGAAGTCCATTTAGATATTACACTTGGTAAAGGGGGGCGTGTTTAATACTGGAAAGAGATGGGGTCTTTGGCATCTCTTCTGGACCACATCCAAACCATAGCCAGATGGCTTCATGCTACACTCCAGTACCTTTACACAAATCTGCTAAATTACAGTACACTAGAGGGTGAATTCACTAAACACGACATTTCAACACACAAGAACTGTTTTTGTTTGACTAACCACTAGCAATTTGGGTTAACTAGGTGTTAAGATTGCCGCTCTACCAAACGGTTGGCCATGTTTGTACTGTTTTAAACAATGACTGTTAAAGTAATTTGAAGAATAACTGTTTTAAATAATGGTTTACACACAGCATTGTTGGTTTACAAAAACAAAAACTAACAAACATAATCCTGTTGCACTACTACACTTGATTTTGGTTTTATTGTAAAAAATAAATAAATAAATAAAAAACTAAACAAGAAAGCATGTTAAATGATAATCTGAAATATTTTATGGCATACTTCAAAAAATAAAGATGATTTAGTATTAAAAAATGTTTTATTTTGAATACATATTTAAAATAAATTGGTCTTACACTTTATATTTTCAGATTTTTCATAGTATATGTATTCATTCCAGTACTTTTACCATAAACAGACATATCAACCATTTGGTAGAGGTTGATTTTTCTAGAAATGGGTTGTGTTGAAAAAAATGCATTTAGTGTTAAGAAAATGCAATCCAAAATAGTTTTTCTTGGTGGGGCAGTTAAAAGGTTAATGCACTGAAATACATTCTGCAATTATGTACTATTACTGCATGAAGTAAACTAAATTTTATTTAACAGAACTGCTTGTGCACATTTTCATTTGATCATGAGAGCTGTAATTCATCAACTGATATCAATTCTAGCTGAAAATAAGACTAAAAAGACACTAATTGTTTTGGTGTCAAGGTCAATAATAGTGGTCAATAAAATCTTAAACTATCAATAACAAAAAACAATGAATGAACAAATGAATAAGACATTCAATCAATCAGTCAATCAACCAAGCTTAGATCTATTCTATTTAATTTAGATCTATTCTATTCGATTCTAATTCTATTTTCAATCAAGTATGAAATACACTTTATCTTTAATCTTTAGCAAATCTTGAAGGTATAATTTATCTTTCATATTTGATTATAAATTAGCTTAATTGATATATAAAAATATTTAGCTCTCAGTCTTGAAAGAAGGAAATTCCTTTAATTCCTTTAGTTAATCTGGCGCTTCAACAAAGCAGTCAGCGTGTGAAAAATGATTACTGCTGTGAAAATAAATCAATGGGCACAGCAATTTTTTTTTTACCAAAATCCTCCTCCTTGTTTTGCAATACATTTAACCAATCTCAATGTTTTGATTGTTTTTTTCGGTTTTTTTTACACAGACTATGCCAATCGTCATCAAATTCAATCGTCATCCATCGTATAATTTTCTCCTTGGTAGACATTTTCAGTTTTCAGTTTGATGTTGGATTGCTTCGATTAGGATTTCACTTTGCTTTTTTATGACGCTAAATAAATCTCAGCCAGTCTATCCACAATTTATTCCTGAAAACCCCACTTGTCATCAGCGTAATTGCGATAAACAGAGCTTGGACAAAACCACGCCCTCATGTCACACTGGAGGTCAGCAGCTGTGCTTTTTTTGGAGGGGCTGTCTGGGCTAACAGCCGGGCTGGTGAATGCCCATCTATGCCAGCTGGCCAACCAGACAATGAGTCTTTCACTTCTCCATCTCACGCAACACCTTGATCAATAACCTCGCTGCAGATCAATACCTCCACAAATCACTTCATTTTCTCTTTTTCTTTCTCTTGCACTTACAGCCGGCTGAGGCAGGAGAGACAGAAGGAGAGAAAGAAAACGAGCAGGCTGCCTTGGTAAAATGTGACCTGCCCTCCCAACCAAAGAACAAGTAAGTGCAAAATAAAACCCATTAAAAGCCATCCAGTATTTCACAATAAGAGAGCTCGTTTTAGCTGCTGTCATTGTTTTTCCTTTTTTATTCCCTCCTTCTGCCTTCCATTCTTACTTAATAACTCCAAAAGGTAAGTGCAGAATACGATCAGGCTATTTTCCTGAAATCAAAGCAAGCCACAATATGGATCCATCAAATTCAAGCTGTCTTTTGTGTAGCATTATATATAACATAGTAACTCTTTAGAGTTACAAACTAACTAAAAATACAAGAGGTCAAGAGGTTTTCCCCATGGAAACAATAATGAAACTAAGCATCATCAAAGCCCCCATTACCTCTTAAGTTCTCTAATTATAATTACTGTCCTCTATTTTTGTTTATTCTAGTTATTTTTGAGTCTGTTTTTATGTCGTTCTGTGGCCTCTCTTTCCCCGAGAAATTACATCATCAAATGAAGAGCAGGACAAAATTTTCTGTTTGACGTTTTCAAGAGATTCATCACTACTGATTGAGGAGTCAATGCATTCTCATGTCATTACAGATATCTGAAAAGCTTAAAATTCTGTACTATTTACTAAAAGACAATAAAAAAAAACGTTTTGGCATTACTTGATTGAACTGCTATCCTCTCAAATTTTGACTTTTGAAAGATTGCTGCATGATGAGCCAAAAATGGAGCATGATTTACTTCATGAGGCAAAAATAGCTACGTGTTATTTTTTCTATTTCTTTTATCCGTGCATCAATAAAGATGTCAGTTTGTTTGTCTAAAGTCGGCTGGAGACAAACAGAAACCATTGGATGAGGAGAAGATGGGGGAGTGCCTACTATTGCTTGCTCCTTGCATGATTCGCAGAGATAATTTAATCCTTGCCCATCTCCCACCCCCAAAGTGACCTTCCTCTCCTCACCGGTCCCTGCTTTGATTGAGAAACTCCAAGTGGGATTTGCAAAATAAGAAGGATTTAACTAATGATATCATTAAAAAGAGTGCCTAATGTGAAGGTGTGAGAGAGACGGTGCAATCTGAGCGACTGTTAGCAAAAAGGAGTGAGGATGACAAACAAGACCATCAGGCCAGGGCAGTGCATCATGGGCTCCAGATCAGAGCTCGGCTTGGTCTTTGATGCAGATTGTCCCAGCAGGTCATATTAAAGCCAATTACCATGGTGAAGAAACACTGGCCGTCCATAGTCCACCCCTTAGCTTAGGCTCCTCCAACCCATTCCATCAACCCAACCCTTCGGTAGCACTTGGCAGCAAGTAACTGAACTGTCCGTGGCTTGGTGGCAGCTGCGAATGGTGGTGCCTCAATTCCCTGACAGGTTTCCATCATGTAGTGAACAGATGGAGTTCTACACCCCCATCACACCAGTTACACTAGCAAATCTCTCTGCTCTACTTGTGAGAGAGAGTGAGAAAGAGGAGAGAAGGCGAACACCAGCCCTACCGCCACAAGATATGACCTTGCTTTAAAAAGACTCGTCTTGACGCAGATTTTCACTCAACATATGCGCTTCCGCTGCAATTGGAGCCATGCATTTGTTTGTGAACACTACTATAAGGCTTCTCCCATAATTCATCGCTGCCAGCATGGAAGCTTATGCATTTGTTAAAGCCACAGTTCACCAAAATATGAAATTCTGTCATTATTTGCAAATGCATTACTTGTAACTTTTGTCATTCCTTTCTTTCATATAATGAACATTGTTTTGGACTCCACTGTCATTGATTATTCATAGAAATAGCTCAAACATTCTTCAGAATACCTTCTTTTTGTGTAAAGAAAGGTTTGAAATGACACAAGGGTGAGTAAATGGAGTAGAAATAGGAGGAGACAGGCTGAAGTCTTGAGTGCCCTAGCATTTGAAAGAAACCCAACGGAGAGTTCTCCTGAAGATTGACTGAACTGGATGGAGGTGGAATAGACAGGTGGAGATTGACAAGGTCTCGAGGGTCTTTGGAGAATCAATGTTGGCTCTTGTAACTGGTACTGATGCTTCAAACCACCCTGCATAATGTCGGCCCCTGGGCCCCCATCACTCACCCTACAACACAGCCTACTGAGTGGGTTTTACATCACAAAATTCTCCCCTACATTCCCTTGTTTAAAGAGGCCAAGAGGACCATGACTGCCTGAGGATTTACACCGGTCCTGAAATAGATCCAGCAGGAAGGAACAAATCTTGCACTGGGCTGAAACGAATACCAAAGCCATAGCGGACTTCATTGTCCATAGTTCAATAGTGCAGCTGACTTTGTCAAGAGCTCAGGCATTAGTGTAATGTCATGTCCACACACCGGAACAGGTAACAGGCACTTGGTTTCACCATAATCCAGCCTGAGCAATCAAACGACTTCAGCTGTACCACTACCAAAAACCACTTTACACAGTAAAGCTTTCCACCAGCGAGTCTTTGTCCCTCAGAATACATACAGTACTGTACATACAATGGCCTTTACTTTTACTACATCTATATCTAAGTCAGAGTTTCACAACCTTGTGTATTCCCTTTGATATAAAGGGATAAAATCTTTACTTCCTCTCGTTCATTCACTTGATTCAACATCATCGAGAGCAGCAATCACACTGAGGACCAAGAAACCAAAGCTTGACTTTGGACATAATTGGAAAGCAATTATATACAAAGAGCCAATTTTCAAAATGTCTCAGTTTTTTCTCCTTTTCTCACTCATAGTTTTATCTCGTTTCTTCTTGGCCTCATGAAAATGCTCTTCTCTCTGATTTTCAGCATGTGTAGTGAAGGATGACAGATAGGAGTGTGCTCTGAGTCACAAAAATCCTGGCAGATCTCCCTTCATGCCCCCACCTCTCCCCAATGGCACGATGAAGTAATTATGCAAAATTAAATATATCCCTGCTTGATTAGGGTGCCTTATTAAGGGAAGTTACCAGTAGGGATAATGTAGAACCAAATTAGGTACAAAAATCTCTTCTGCAAACAGTCTCACAAAGGCTGACTCCAGAGCTGAGAGAGTTAATGGCTTTTTTAGGCAGAAAATGTCACATATTCAAGAATTTGAGGTGATCTGCATTAAGTGCACTTGAACTGAATGTATTACCCTTTTTTCATTGATTAATGGCACTAGCAGTCAGGTAAAGTGAATGGCCATTCAGCAATTGCTTGTGATAGATGCAAATGCTGAAATAGATGAAAGCGGACTGAATGTGGGGACCTCTCAAATTTGAGCATTTTGAATGATGAATGGCTCCATGTGGCAGAAAAAGGCTATCAAGAAAATCTGTGGTTATCTAATAAATTTGAACAATTAACTATCATTCACTGTCTTGAAAGAATAAGCTGTTGAACTGAAGTTCATGTCTGCCAATGTAAGGAGCTGAATGTAGCTATGGTGATGTTCACTGCAGCAGCACTGTGTGTAAAACTGAGCTAAGATATCAACAACTTGTGTTTCAAGTGAATTACATAACGCATTACAAGCAATGATGGGAATAACGGTGCTATTAACGGCAATACCTTTTTCAGTAACAAGTAATCACATGAAATTCTGTTTTCCCCATTACAATGCTGTTACAGTAATTAAGAACACTGTGCATATATATTAGACATAATTATATATACTTATATATGGCCATAAATGAACATCTTAAAGCGATAGCTAATATATCTAAACATACAGTTGAAGTCAAAATGATTAGCTCAATTTTTGTTTAACAGAAAGAAGACTTTTCAACACATCTCTAAACATAATACTTTTAATAACTTATTTCTAATAACCAAATTCATGTAAATATAGATATTTTTCAAGACACTAGTATTTAGCTTAAAAGGCAATTTAAAGAACTAGGTTAATTAGGTTAACTAGGCAAGTTAACTTAATTAGCCAAGTCTTTGTATAATAGTTTGTTCTTAATAATAATAATATTGACCAAAATAGTTTTTTTAAACTACTTTTATTCTAGCCAAAATAAAACAAGTCTTTCTCCAGAAAAAAACAGTATCAGACATACTGTGAAAACAATTCTTGCTCTGTTAAACATCATTTGTGAAATATTTATAAAAGCAAAAAAATGATTCTCATTTCAACTGTATGTAACATCATTTAAACCCATAGAAACA
>CAIGQZ010001345.1:9639716-9652867 GCA_903798205.1 Danio tinwini | reverse complement strand
ACACACACACACACACACACACACACACACACACACACACACACACAAATACACACACAGGAGACTTGTAAGATTTGACAAATCCCAAAATAAGTTGCAAAACCATCGCTGTCAGACAAAATGACTTGTAATTTTGAACCTGCGTTTGAGAGAAATGAGCTCTCATGTGGCGAGAGACTTTCATTTCCCTTCTCTCCCTCCGTCAGCGCATTACCTCATCTTTTAATTATTCACACACATACACACACAATCAGCCTCTCTGAAATCTTCCTCAAGTCTGGATGTCAAGAATGAATATCTTAACCACATCTAAAAATAAAAGCTTCCGCTGCTCATCAAATAAACAAAGAGCCATTTTCTGCTCCCAAAAAAAAGAGGTTTAAAATTAGAAGTCTGTTCTTTTCTTCAAGACATACAGTAATAATGACGAGTGAAATGGACATGCATTATACCCTGGTGACTGATACGATGCTGGCAGGCATTATGCCGCTTATTAAAAAGGTGGTACTTCCTGTTTTCCCGGTAGTCACCTGGGGTGGGGGAGCATATGGCGACTCAAGCACATAATCTCCTTCTTTGGGAAGGTTCCACAAGCAACACAAGCACCCCCTTCTTTCAGTTCATTCCGCTCCTGATGATGTCATCCAAAGCTAGCCGCCTCCGCCATCGCCGTCCCGTCTCGTATGCATGAGCGGAGACAGTGTTGGCTGATGGGAAGGAGCGTCGCAAGAGATGCCAGGAGCAACGAACACTTGACTTCAATTTTGGCACCGTGCAAACTCAAGGTGGCATGGGTTATCCGATATAGCAGCAGGTTGTTCAAAGACTGTTATTTCTGCGCCTCAATCACAAAGTATCTGACAGCGTGCCGCATGTATTTGACAGGACGCTGTGGTCTGGAATTAAGGCTGTAAACAAGAAGGCGCCAGACCTCAGATCTCCAAATCTTCTATCTCCTACTGAGACCTACACGGCCAATATCACTACAGGCCTGGGCTAAACTAGCCATATCTGCCTCCAAACACTGCTTGTTTCTTTTTCTGCTGTTTGAGGGTGGCTGTTTCTCTTCAGTGATGGATTAGACTGCAGTGTTTTCAGGTGCTGCTGTCTGACTGGAAAATAGATCTGCACTGACCCCTCAAATCCATTTCTGAGCATCTTCTGTAATCTTATAAAACGAAAAAAAAAGTCTGAAGGACTATGCAGTAGAGAGAGCTTTACAGGGTAACTGCTAAGACGGTATAATGGATCACAGGAGCTTGAGTTCACTGGTGCGTGTTTCTGTTCTGCTGGTGACAAAATGGAGAAAAGGAAGAAAAAAACTTCACAAACAACAGCCATTGTACTGAAAATTATCCATAACTGATTATGATTACTTGAGCTCTCAGATCTGCGCAATTACACCGCATAAAGGAGTATGGATTATCGTGCGAGTTTCCAAAAAAAGACCAGCAAATGCTTTATGAGTTCCTAGTCACACAAGAATAGATGCCCAAACAGCACTTGAAAGAACAGCAATAGGCGCCGCTTTAGAGACATTCATTGAAATTCGTTCTGAAACACCTGTGTGAAATATTGTATTCAATGCAGTGGAAACAAAATACCTACAATTAGGCATTTCTGAAATGGTTCACATTAACAGTTAAAGCAGTTGTAAAAGTTTGTTATAGATGGATGGGCTGAACTGTGACATGAACAAACCATTTTACTTAAACATGAATATTCATTAACTAAACTTGATGTTAAAACAACATTTAAAATGGTGATTTTGTTTCATTGTTTGTTTCCACATAGAACAAGAAAATAGATTATTAGAATGTGATAGTTTAACCAAACATCACAATGTCCTAATATCCAAATGTCCCAAACCAGTTCATTTTTTATTTTTTGTTCCATTTAACATGAGTGAAGTTTCACAAACTAATTTCGAGAGCAGCACGTGATATGATTGATCGCAGCTGGTCTCTCATCTGTAATTGTTAGTAAGCCAATAGGATCATTCCAAACTCACTATAAATAGCCAGACTAGCATTACTCCCCTATCTTCGTTTTATTGAAAATCATCCACCCCATCTCCCCCTTTCCTCCTTTACCAGGGGGAGTTCTCAAGATCTACCTAATCTTATACCCACTTACATGCTCATTGACCAGACAGGAGGCCTGGGCTCAATTATCTCAGAGCTCTGGGTTCTCTCCCGTGACAGCATGTCAAACCTGCTATTATTATCAATTAATATCTAAGTGTAAACTATTAAAAAGAAGATCATTTAAAAACCTGTAAAATTATAATTTTACAGTGTATCCATACACTGTAAAAAAAAACAAAAAAAACGTTAAATTACAGAAATTTACTGTAAAATAACAGAGGTTGAATTACAGAATTTTACCAGAAAATCAAATTTAAGGATATTTCTGTGATTTAATGTCCGTTATTTTACAGTACATTTTTGTAATTTTACCAGTGTTATTTTATAACACCGGAAATAAACGGTAAAACAAGAATATATTCTTTGCTATAAATGTGAACTTACTTAATCTACACACAAAAGCCACATAAAAATTCAAATTTTAGAATACATTTTTGGATCTGAGCTCTTAGAAAATGTCATAAACCTGTAACAACATAGTATTTGTTTTTCCAACTAACTGAACATAAACATAGGAGACTGAAATTTTTTTTTGGCATTTCGTTTTGCGTTTCTGTAACTTTTCATGTCTTCTCTTGTGTTTAGCAAAATGAAGACAGAATGTTCATTTTTGGGAGAACTGTCATTAAGCAGAATATCCCCGATGCCTTTTTTCCACATAATGAAAAACAACAACAACACAAGCACGAGAAAAACAGCTTTTCATTATTTAAGGTGTGCTCACCCTTGGCAGGTTTTGTCCAATTAAAACAGACTCTGGTCACCTAAAGTGTGACATCTGAACATAAACACACCACAGACCACAGACATATAAACTTGCCAAAAACAGTATTCAATGTCAGAATGTGACCATACTGTAGATGGACAAAAAACTCAGAATGCTAAAAAAAACAACAACAATTTGATTAATTTTTTTGAAGAGACTACTTAACAATATTAAAGTGATGACATGGTGAACAATCCCTTTAAATAGAAAGCAAGAGATTTTTCAGTTCTGCAAATGTAATGTGCATTTGAAGTTTGCAGACGCTGAATTTATTATTGACAGTCAGAAGTGCCATCTTCCCAAAAAAGTCTTTCTATAAAGTGAGCCACTCAACAGTAATACCAGCTCTTCCAGAAACAGAAAGTTTCTGACCACAGCGACCCTGACATCTTCCATTTTGACAAGCAAACCGCAGCTCTGACAGCTCGTACAGAGCAGCGAGTGGCTGCAGGGATTTCTGCTGCACATCCAGATGCACTTTCACTTCGCCTTGGCCCGATCCAGGGCACGTGCCCCTTTTCTCCTCCTCAGGCATCGGCGACAGACACCTCAATCTCACCCAACCAAGCCTACGGCAGACATCCGCACCAAACAGCCAAGCAGAAGACAGGCTGATAGAAAGGGAGATGTATGCAGCACTTTACGATGAGTGAGATAGTTTAGAAACAGACGCAAGCAGTGCATGAAGAGAAATGCAAATGACATCAGCACGCGTTCTCGTGTTGGGATAAGATGCAGCATCTGAAACGGCCCTCCTGCTGGCATCTCACCACGACGTAAAGTGTGACTGAAATATTGATACCAATCTAATGATGAGGTTTCCATCACTGAGACGCCTAACTAGCTCTTCTCCGAGACAGCTTGAAAATGCAAGATCATTTCTCCTTACAGTACATTATTCTTTGGCACTAGTATTTCCTCACGGCGGGATCCTAAAGAGATGGTGCCTGCGGTCTCATTGATGCGTTGGCGCCCTGGGGTCAGTAGGTCCTGTAGCCTGGTTTGGCTACTAGGAGGTCCTCTCGTACGGGCTCATTAGTTTTAGGAGCAGCATATCCAGCATTCCTGCAGTCTAAGCTGAATGTCCAGGCTGAACTAATTGAGGCAACTCAGAGCCCATAATGACGAATACAGCCTCAGAAGAAGGCATGCTGGGAAACCATACAGGACAACAGCTGGAAGAGATCTGGTCAGGCTCCTGCCAGGCGGAACGTCATGCTTAATGTGTTACAGATGAGAAAAACGAGATGAGCGTAACCTAAGGTTAGTTTTGTTACAGATTTAAGTTTTGAGAACGACTCCAACGTTCCCTTTTGGGCCCAAGAAACACATTTGGTTGATTAAAGACGATTGATGACTCAAGACGTGCTGGAATAATAAGCTAAAAGCAGTGATGTAGTATACTAAGGCTGTTGAATGGAAACCTTGGATGTCCAAAACTGATACGTTTCAAGAAATGGGAAAATTATTTTTTGTAGAATTAAATGCTGTGCTCATTTGTAGTTGATAAAATGGCTGTTTATACTGTGAGACAATTTTATATTTGATAATATAATTACAATCAATGAAAATCAAGCTCAAAATGTAGTTTTTGAATTAAATTGGTCATTAGTTAGTCCAATGTATTATGTTTTCATCAACTTAAGGCTGGTTTATACTTCTGTGTCGAGTGATCGGCGTGACCCCTGCCTTGCGCATAGCCGTGCATTTATACATATACATCGTGCATATATTCGAAACTCTAGCTGGCAGCAGGTTTTTCCTCTGTGTAGAGTTTCTTCGCTGGTGTTTTGTTTTTTCTGAAAACTACTTTAATGTACAAGTAGCTCAAACTCGCTCATTTAGAGACGGGAACTGGCAGACGTGCAACAACTTTAATCATAAGGTAAACACAAAACAACAATTTTCATCTAGAGATCCTTCATGGGACTCAACACTTGTAAACACTCGGGTTTGTGCGGCTCTCAGTCCCTCCCACACTGGTCACAGCTAGCAAGCTGACCTATCACAGAGCTTGAGCTACGCATCGTTGTGACGTGTAGTTACATTTTTTGAGAGGTCAGCTACGGTGTCAGCCACGACAAGGGGTATGCGACCACGTAAAGGCTGTGCTGGAGCATACATGTGCACTTGGCGTAGAAGTATAAATCAGTCTTTACAGGTGTCCATAATACGTATGTCCCTTTTCTCCATTATTTTGTTAGAACTTTACTGATAGACTCAAAGCAAGAGCAATTTAGAGCAATGTTTAGATGAATATGTAAATATACAATCCTTCCCGTAACAAAATAAACATACTCTACAACAGAAATGACGTTGAGATGATGTTAAGAAAGCATGTAATGATAGAAAAACAGACATCACCCAGAGGAAACCCACTCGATCACGGGGAGAACATACAAACTCTACACAGAAATGCCAACTGGCCAAGCTGGGACTCGAACCAGCGACTGTCTTGCTGTGAGGTGACCACTGAGCCACTGTGCTTCCCTCACTATACTCAAATACTTGCAAAATTATTTATTTTAAATGATTCCTGAAAAAAGATTAAAATGGCAAAGCACAAACACACAAGGTTTCAGCCTGACAAAGACTAAATATTCTGGCATATATATACTTTGATTATGCATTCATAATGCATCTCCTGGAGAACAAAAAAAGGTTTTGCTCACATCTTTGTGTATGCACTGAATGACTTTTTCACCCTTCTCTCTTTTTTTCCAGATTCTTTTTTTGCATCAGCTCTCTTTCTCTCAGAGAGGTGTGTTAAAATTCCTTCCCGAATCGCCACCTTTCCAGCTGCCTGCCTCTTCCTTCTGTGACACATACAATCACTTTCATTATGCAAATGATCTCGACGCAAGCTTTTCCACAGTTGCATGGTGGAGTTTCAAATGGCTGCATACAAAACAGCCTTTATTTGTCCTCTTCCAATTAAGGATTCCAAGATGTATTATTAAACACATTTAGAATTGGAAATGCATATTTAAGATGCATATGAAAATGCACATATATCACACCATTCAAAAGGTTGAGGCAAATATGTTTTTTTTTTTACTTTTCTTCAGATTTTTTTATCTTTATTTCTTTGACTCCTAGAAGGTGCATCAACTTATCCAAACTGTACTGTACATTAGCATAAGCTAAGTTAAATACATAATTATAAGTACTGTACAAAAATAGGTTGCACTTTATTTTACATTATGTGCACTTAACACGTACTTACCCAAGAAAAATATCGGCTATAAAAGGTAACTACATGGATTAAGGTTAATGTAATGACATGTTTTAAGTGTTCAAACTTATTTTTTAAAAGTTATAAAGGATTCAGTTTGATTGCTTTAAGTCAGTTTAAAGTAAATGTAAGATGAAAATGACTAGTAAGGCTAATTTCATTCCATTTTAAAAATGTAGGACTGCAAATAATTTGTAGTTTTTTTATTTTAAAAACTTAATTGACTGTACCAAAAATTATCAGGACAGTCTACCCAAAAATGAAAGTTTATGGCTAATTTACTCACCGTCATCTCATCCTAAGAGATATTTATATTTTCCCCCAAATTTTTGTTTAATAGGAGGATTTTTTCAACACATTTCCAAATACTTTTAATAACTAATTTCTAGTAACTGATTTATTTTATCTTTGCCATGATGACAGTACATAATATATACTATTTTTCAAGATACTAGTATTCAGCTTAAAGGGCAATTTAAAGGCATAACTAGGTTAATTCAGTTAATTAGACAAGTTAGGGTAATTATGCAAGGCATTGTATAATGATCGTTTGTTCTGTAGACTATCGAAAAAATATATAGCTTAAGGGGGCTAATAATATTGACCTTCAGTGGAGTACTGAAAAATCATACTCAAGTAAAACTACCATTACTTGCCCAAAAATCTAATGAAAGTAGAGTAAAATTATCTGTTTTAAATAGACCTTTTAAAAGACCTTTTAGACCTTTCTAAAGTGCTCAAGAGTAGTGAGTAGTGAGTATTATGCTGTGAACGGCTGGTGCGTTTACATGCAGTTTGTGCAGGCATGTGTAAATGTAATATTCTGTAGTGGATTACGTTATTGTTTAAGGTCCTTTAGCCATGTTTTTTAGTCATCAATTAGTAAACATTATCTCATCAGTGTCTAAACAGTCTCTAAGTTAGTGTGTGTAAAGAATTTGGACGTCTTGGGCGATTCTAATGCTTCCAAACACTTTGCTACATTTATAAAGTGCCCGTTTTGAGGTTGTTACTTTCTTCTTCTTTTTTTCTAATTATCTTTTTATTTTCTCAAAAGGTTTTACACTTACATCAGGTACTTGTCAGAGATTACACATCTTAATACACCCACGAATATAAGCACAAATTCTGTACATCCACTTTCTCTTTCAGCAATATATACTTTCCTTTTTGTGCACATTTACACTAATGTTATACATAATTAAAAGTACAAATTAAAATATTAAATAAATAAATGTAAATAAATAAAATAAAATGGGGGGGGGGGGTAACTTAGTGAAAATAAATAAATAAACAAGAATTGTACATGTAGGGAGTGATCCTTCAAATTTTAGGTTTAGGAAAAAAACTAAAAAATTGTTCCATTTTTTCCAGAAAGAAATAAATTGTTCCATTTTCTGATTTACAAATGTAACAATTTGTTCCATTTGATACATTTCTATTGTAATTTGCAGATAGTTACTTTCTACAGTATGTGCGATTTGATTGGACGGGAATCACAGTACAGATTTTTCCACTTAGCCAAACCCCATAGACAACAAAAATAAAATAAAGTAGTGACTGCAGGTTAAAGGAAAATAGTGGAGTAAAATTATCAATACTGCACTAAAAATGTACTCACGGGAAAGTAAAAGTACACATTTTTGATTTAGTACATTACAATTTCTGAGAAAAAGTACTTGATTACAGTAGTTTGAGTATTTACAATTTGTTACTTTCCACCACTGTTGACCTTAAAATGCTTTTTAAAAAAATTTAAAACTGCTTTTATTCTAGCTGAAATCAAACAAATAAGGCTTTCTCCAAAAGAAAAAATATTATCAGAAATACTGTGAAAATGTCCTTGCTCTTTAAACATATTTTGGGAAATATTTTAAAAAGAAAAAAAATCAAAGAGGGGCTAATAATTCTGACTTTAACTGTATATAGGCTAAACAAAATTAATATTTTGATCTCTTGAAGATATAATGAAATCTATTGATCAATATTTGTTTTGTCTGTATCTGTGACTTAAAATGTATCATTCACCACAGTTACAGGGTTAAAAGGACCACATTTTCTACTGAATTAAAAAGTTACCTACATGTTGAATGGCATTGGGGATTCAAGTAAATTACCCTTTTAAAAAAAGCTTAAACCAACAGATTTGAATTGAGGCATTGTACAGTCCCAACTAAAAAATCCTTTCAGCCAATAGCACTGCCTAAGAAACCTAAGTGGACACTACTCGACTAAATTCAACCAACCTGCCGCCCCATTGAGATTCTCAAAGTCCCTCATTTTCTTCCTTTCATCCTCCGACAATGATACCGAAATCCTTCCAGCATTATATAACAAAAAAGCTCTATCCACATGCACTATACTTAGCAATAGGCTTCTTGATGGAAAGTGATGCTAGTTTACATGCACATGAAGGCACACTCACACCTGCGCGGATGGCCACATCTATCACCATCACTCAAGGCGACGGCTGGCTCTCGCTTCTCGGCAGGCCAGTGCCGTAAAAGAGCGAGTGTCAATAGAAATGTTGGCCTCCAGCCTCGCCGGGCTGTCTAAGCACCTTGTCATAATTGTGTGCAGTGGCGCGGAGCACACATGTCAAACAAGCCATTAAGGGGAAGACTGGGAAACAATACAAATTAGATGAGAATGAGTTGGAGTCCTTTAGGGTATATCAGGCCAGAGGCAATGACCAAGCACAAACACACTCAACATGAGATGAAATGATTGACCAACCATTGGTTTGGTTGAATATACCCAATCAATGTACTTCTGCATTTATTGAATTTATCTTGAGTGTGGATTATTGGTTGTATTTTCAAAAGAGATCATTGGCAGAAGCTGCTCTTGGATACTGGATACTGGAATACTGGAAGAATATACTAAATACTGAATAGGGGCTTGGGTGCTTTATTATATTATCTATTAGGGCACATGTCAAACTCAAGGCCTACAGGCCAAATCTGGCCTGCCATATAATTTTATGTGGCCTATGAGAGCATATGATTCCCACCAAATGTGAATTTAACTAAACAGGGCGGTGTGAATAATTCAGAATGTGAATCCAGTTTGTTGTGCAACGGGTTTGCAGTGAATATGCAGAATTTGCCTCAATCTGCTTCAATTCAAGATATTTAACTTTAGTGGAAAATTCACATGGGGAAAAAGCTACCGTGCAGGTAATCTAGATTGTGGTGATTCATGTTTGCTGTGAATCCAGCATTATAATAAAAGTCCATGCTGCTTTATATTGTATATAGGGATGCAGCAATTAACCAGTTTCACTATTAATCGTGCTGTAATTCTCCACAGTTAATTAATCGTAAAGGCTTCTAAACAACCTAACTAAACAAAGTTATGCCAAGTGTGCGCTAGTTTAAAGCTCCAAGCTTGTACACTGAGGCTAATGCACATGCACACTGGATTAACTAGGACTGAGGCTATTAACTAAGGGGCGTTCACATATTGTGTCTTTTGCATGTGCAAGTTTGTTATTTCCAATGGAGGCATATCAGGATCGACATGCACGCCTTGTAAGAATGCCACAAGCACACCACTAGTCACGTGACGACCGAACTGGACCGATCGCCTTCATACTTTGTATGGAATATACACATTTCTACTCCAAAGAGAAATTAAATACAAAATAAAAAATACTAAACAATTTTGTAATATAGTTGATCAAAAGTGCCTTTCAGACAGTGGTTCAGCAGCCTCTGACTACATTTGTACATTTAAAATGGAAATACTTAGCTAATATGTAGCTTAGATTTACATTAGACAAATACTATTTTTTTATTGTTATATTTATTTATTTATTTATTTATTTATTTATTTATTTATTTATTTATTTATTATTTATTTAAATATTCGTTGTTTATTTTCAGTGTAAAATTATTACTTATGTTTAAATGCCAAAAACTTTTTTGGGACAATTATTTATTTATTTATTTTTATTTTGTGCTGTATTAATTGGTTACTGAGCAGCAATAAATAACACTTTAAAATATAAGGAGTTTTCGTCTGATTTTCTAAACTAATAGTGCATTGATATGAATGAATTCTAAATAATTGTGATATCTTTGAAACCATAATTATTCCTCAAAATCTATAATCGTTGCGTTAATTGTATATTGACTCTCTCACATAATATAAGTTTTTTTTTGTGGCCAACCATCACAGCGGTCTTTCCACATTCGTGTTCAACTAAAATCTTTGTTGTTCCATAGTTTTAGAAAGGTAATGACTTGTGACTAATGATATTTGATGATGATATTTGAATGATATTTTAACCTGATATAAGTATTTAGAATTGTTGAAAGGCTTTCTACAGATGTTGAAGGAAAAAAAAATCTAACTTGATCCATTTTTTTTTTTATGCCGGACAAATTTTAAAGGCATTGTGTAAATGTGACACAATGTGAGGTCATATTTATTCTTTACGTACAAAAAAATCCAGACAAAAATTTCAGACTCAGCGTGAACTTAACTTTACAGTTATAACATACCGTAAAGCTGAAGTGTCCCTACATGTAAGTAGACACCATTTTATTTCAGATAATCTCTACAGCATATAATGCATATTAAGCACCTGCACAGCTATTTCTTTAACAGCACTATCCAAGAAAAGTAATTATTCACATTGTTTTATAAGTACCACCTAATGGAACAGAGTGTATTTGTATGTTTTTGCATGATTGTTTATCTAATTTCATAAAATTAGGAACAAAATCAGACAATCCTGCCAAAAAATGAGAACGGTGCATCACTGGTCCAAACAAAATGTTCAGCGGCCCATCACATGAAGGCTTCTGTGGGTGCAAAGACCTTGTCTGTATTTGTTAGCAAACAAGGGAGAGAGACAAGAAAGGGGAAAATGATGTTTTGGGGGTTTAAACAGGGAGATTTATGGTTTCCTGGGCTCTTCATGCAGACCTACTCCATCATGTCAGCGGCAGTCCAGGCACAAACACTGACTGTGCTGCCGCTGGAACATTTGAATAGAATTACAAAGCACTTTCGCCTTACAGTTACACTAGACTGGACAGAGAAACCGGAGCACACAATTTAGAGGACAGCGGCCCTCCTGCTGGGTGAATTTGCTTTTATGAGGAAAATCAAAACATATAAAAAAAGTCTGACTAGCAAGACACAGTGGTGAGTCTTTTTTAGGAGGAAAGCTGAGGCGCTATTACAGGACATGCACAACATGCAACATGTACAAAAATGTACTGTGACGGGTCAAAAATAAGAGGTTTGCTGGTTAGCTTAGCCACAGTTAGCCCCTGCTGGTAGATGGCAAAACTACAAAGCCTGAGGGATAAAAGCAGCTTTGCCTATTCATGGCTCTTAAAACATAATTTGTATCATATTTTTTCTTTTCATTTTATATTCTTAGTGCATGTTCCCCACAATGCTAATAGTTTACATATGCAGATGCCCAAGGTGAAAATGTTTGTGAATTAAAGTCAAATAAGATTTTCTGAATGTCTAAGGGAGCAGGTCAGATGCAACCTTTTGCATTCTTTAAAAATAAAAGAACATAAAGTATGATATTTAGTTGCTTGATATAATATATGTATGCCATACCTGCAGTGCATAACTACATTTCCGAACAGTTTAGGCTGCTTGACACGAGTGTAACTTAAGCTGTTTTATATTCACTGTAAAACAGTTAAGAGGGCTTGCTAACATTTACTTTAGTGACCCAAGTTTCATGTTAATATTTAAGTTACAGCAGATTCTAGGTTCCCTGTTTCTAAAATAACCCATTATTATTATCCCTAAAACCAGAACGCAAATGATATGATGCATTTTTATGATCACTGTTGTCCAAATGTTGCTCAGTTTTCTCGAAAATGCATCCAAACAGCTCAGCCACTGTACATCTCCATAACATATTTTGTTTATGAAAGAATCTTGAGCTTTGATATGAGACAATGATTCAGTCGTCCATTCAGAAAGACATTTCTGAATGAGTCAGCTGTTCAAACAACTTGCGTCCCAAATGGCACACTATACACTATGTACTTGCGGACTTACACACTCAACAGTATAGTATATGTATGTAGTGTCATCCCAAATGGAACACTAATGTTTTTTTTACTAAGCGGAAGTTCAAACCGTTTCCCTGATGACGTTAGACAGGTGCCAAATTAGTGAAATAAATGACCAAACTACCAAATAATACCTGCCGTGAGTATAACCGCATTTACCATCAGGAGGTGCTATAATCACTGTTGTAGGAGAATTTTGCTTTCACAATCCAAAATAAATAAAGTTATCCAACATGTGCGCCCAATAGCTCTGCTCCTTCCTCTACGTGAGCAAAGCTGCAGTTGTTGAGTTTGTGACGTGTCCATCATTTGCACTTCATTTTAACGGTTGAATAAGTGCATCATCCAGGTAATTAAAGTGCACTTATTATTTTTAGAGTTTTCAGTGTGAACGCACTACTTACACTATTTATACTACAAAATGGAGGACGCACCTAGAGACTTGACTCCACCTACTGGTGGTTTTAGTTTCAAATCACATGACATTTTTATTATTAATTTGATTGCATTCATGCCACCTCCTACGCCTTGTGTCACTTAATAAATAAACAGTAAATTTATCTAAATGCTTGTTTGTTTTTTTCTTTGCCATCTTTGTTGTGTCAAGAGGAATTTTGTTGATTTAATCTGACTGTAAGATATTCGTCCTGATATTATTTCAGTTCATATAAAAAAGCTCATGTAGTTGGGTCACATAATGTAAACAAAGTGTTGCAAATAAAAAGGTAAATATTTATTTAGTCAATCAAACAGTTGCTGGTAGTCAAAGACTTACATTCTCATTTAATTAATTATCCCTTTAGATTTTAGGATTTTCTTAAAAATGACATTGACAAGATGTTAACGGATGGTGGTTATTTAAAAAAAAATCTTAAATAAATTTCTTAAATGTGTTATCACTGTGTGTGTGTGTGTGTGTGTGTGTGTGTGTGTGTGTGTGTGTGTGT
>CAIGQZ010001345.1:9620170-9639706 GCA_903798205.1 Danio tinwini | reverse complement strand
TGTGTGTGTGTGTGTGTGTGTGTGTGTGTGTGTGTGTGTGTGTGTGTCTGCATGTGTGCGTGTGTGGCTACAGGACAGCACCCAACCCAACAAATATATAAATAATAAAATTAATTGAAATACTGTGATACTTTATGCCAGTGAATGCAAAAAGAAAATTATACAACTTGGATGCTACTGTTTGCACATAAAGCATAATGGAATAACATCCATAAGACAATGATAAATGATTTGCAGAATCTGTAACATAATCCAAGTTTTAAACAACTATATGACTAAAAAGACAAGTTTAAGTCTGTGTAATAAAAACTGAAGTGTACGCTACATAATTGGTCTCATAATGAGACTAGAGAGCGTTCTAATTTTAACGGGTGCGATTAACAATAAAAAAAAAAAAGTGATAGGGATTGCCCCTGCATTAACGTCCCATCAAGCAGCTTCGTGTTTCCTTGTAAGCCTGTCAACAACATCTGAACCGTGGATCTGTGTGCCAAACGATCACATTAATCACACGACGCAGCATCTCGAGGTATTTTTGCCTCACTAATGCATCTGAACGCTTCAGAAATAGCACTCAGTGTTTCATCATCATCCCAAATGCATTACTGCTATGCGTTGTAATTATGATAATTACATTCAAAACTGCATAAGAATATGTCTTCCTCTTGCAGAGACCTGATCTAATGAGTGCTTCTGACATGCTTTTGGTTCATGTTGCTATTCAAGGGAGCGACTACGCTGTAGAGTGAGAAGATCTCAAAGGAAGGTTCGAAAATCGGTGATGATGTCATGCTAATTGTTTTATCAGATCAGTTAATGTACTCAAAAATGCATTCACACTGTCAGTCATGCATTTAATACAATGATTTGAAATCTGAATATATATATATATATATACTGGCCACTTTATTAGGTACACCTTACTAGTACCGGGTTGGACCCCCTTTTGCCTTTAGAGCTGCCTTAATCCTTCATGGCATAGATTCAACAAGGTACTGGAAATAATCCTCAGAGATTTTGGTCCATATTGACTAATGATAGCATCACGCAGTTGCTGCAGATTTGTCAGCTGCACATCTATGATGCCAATCTCCCATGCCACCTTATTCCAAAGGTGCTCTATTGGATTGAGATCTGGTGACTGTGGAGGCCATTTGAGTACAGTGAACTCATTGTCATATTCAAGAAAGCAGTCTGAGATGATTTGTACTTAATGACAAAGCGCGTTATCCTGCTGCAAGTAGCCATCAGAAGATTGGTACACTGGTCATAAAGGGATGAACATGGTCAGCAACAATACTTAGGTAGGCTGTGGCTGAACTGCCACTCACTAGATATGTTCTCTTTTTTAGACCATTCTCTGTAAACCCTAGAGATAGTTGAAAATCCCAGTAGATCAGCAGTTACTGAAATACTCAGACCAGCCCATCTGGTACCAACACCTATGCCACAATCAAAGTCAGTTAAATGACCTTTCTCTCCATTCTTATGCTCAGTTTGCATAAGCAACTGCAGCAGATCATCTTGACCTACATAAATAAATACATGTCTACATGTCTAAATAAATGCACTTGCTACCATGTGAGTGGCTGATTATAAATTTGTGTTAACGAGCAGTTGGACAGGTGTACCTAATAAAATGGCCAGTGAGTGTTGCATTTTCAAGCTATAAGGAGAATGTTACTTTTTGAATGATACAGCGATACAGTCATTGAACTGAAAGTATTTTTCAAAACTACACGAAAGACCATATTTCTAAAAACTTGATGTGTTTTTTGCTAGTCTTCCATCCGTTATCACTCTTGTCTTCTCTATCTGACTTGAACACGAAAAGACTGTAAGTGTATATTTTCAATCTCAAGTCCAGGTAAAACCAGAACCGTGACAAAACCTCAATGATGTGAATGTCAATATGAATTGCCTTCCTTGCGATTCTCTGGAACAAACCGGCCGCGTTTCAGATCTACTTTCCTAGCCTTGATGCGTAAACTTGCCATCTCTTCTCTCCAGAAATCAATAGCTTCCATTTCTGCATGGCACACAGCTGAGTTGTGTCAAGAATATGTTAGACAGATTAATATCAAAACAAGCCAGGCTCACACCTCCCTGATTTCCTCTCCATGACAAGCTTTTCTGTTTGTTGCTTATGCAAGCAAATGCTGATTCCACAGAACTACAAAGACAGCCGTTCCCCACAACTTCTCACCGCTGTATTTATGTTCAGACAACACAGAGGGCAACAAAACTTCTCAGCATAATGTCAGAAAACTTTGCAGAGCGCTCCAGTAACTGTAGGTATAACAGCTAATCCTGCAGATAAATTTATGCCACATATTTGATATCTTGATACACGCCATCCTCAGAAACCCCCAAATAAGTGGAGATGAACATGATTTTTCAGGCTCCTTTGTATGAAATACATGACATGAAAAGATTTAATTAAGATAAGAGACTGGTAATAATTAATTCTGCCTTCCCTCTGTCAAGAGCACAGCACACGGCTGAATAAATTACCCAACCTTGCCTTTTATTTATTATCATTTCCCCTTTTCCAAGACGCTATTTAAAGCTTTTCAAAGCTAATGCAAGTTTGGCAGGCCCTCTGAAAGTAAGTCCACAGCTCGGGCCCACATAAACATCCCACCACCTACTCCATTAAATCTGCTGTTTTATTTTTTAGCAGGTACAGCTCGGCCCCGAGGGGGAAAACTCGCTGTGACAAACGCCAAACGCAAGACTGCATTCAGATGGAGTGTATTCATTATCACACGCCGAGATGTGTAGGAGACAGCGAGTTACCGCGTCCATATCTTCCCCATCTCATTTCCAACATGACCCAATTTAAAACGAGTGTGCTAGGTGACCCAGTGCCACAGGCGACATGTACTTGTACGCAACTCTCCAACTGGTCAAACATCTGATTTGACGGTAATAAACCAACAAACACACTAGCATCTTTGTTTCATCCAAAAATAACACTCCTACTTAGCCAATCCAAGGGCATTCCAAGTACAGTTTTGTGCTTGGAAACGAACAAACGAACATTTGTTTAACTGAAAGCAAGATGTTTTCCTCATGCCAACTTTCGAAAACTCCATGGAGATAATTAACAGGACAAAGCTCTGCCAAATCTTACACGACTGACCTTTGTGTGGGCAACACGGCCCTGAGTTTGACAATTTGGTAGCAGTTGGGTTTTTCCAACTCGAAGGACATCGACTTAAAGATGGCGAACAAAAATGCCACTAATTAAAGGTTGTTTGTGATTAAAACTAGAACTACCAGAATACCTCAACTACTAGAATGACCACAGCAGTCGTTCTGACTATGCATATAGTACAACTGGATCTGAATTGAATCTTTGTCATATCAAATTTCCATTCAAGAGTTCACACTTGGCTATTGCTTGATACTAATTGTGGGCTTGGCATCCTGTCCCAGGCCCCATTCACACTAATATGCTTTGTTTTTAAAACAGCGTTTTACAACTAAAACGATCTACATCCTCACTGGCGTTTCATCAAGTGTTTCTAACAAGATTTCCATCCAAACTACAATGCTGGAAACGTACATCACATGACCACACACACACACACACACTCTGGCATGCTCTGCAGCATATGCGCATGTCTGAGCTCCAGGTAGTCAGCGGGTGCTTTGAGCATACCTCCCCAGGTGGGAGCAGCACACATCGGACAGTTCATCAAGGATCTACTGCTGGATCTCACTTAAGTTGTTAAACCTGATATTTAATTAATCTTGTGTTTATCTAACTACTCAGGTAACGTGTTTTGGCTGAGCACAAAGATAAGTTAATATATTAATTTATGTAACCATGTACACTGATTCTGCACATTTGACTGACTGCTATATTGTATAAACTTATTGTACATTATACTTTTATAATGTCCATTATTGATTATTACAGTGAAGATGACAGTCATATAAATATGTAGCTACACAACGCCTCAACATTTTTGGTGTCTGATAAGTTGTTAATATCAAAATGAAAATAGGCAGTTCCTTTATCAAGTTTTCATTTTAAAATGAAACAATGTAGCCTGAGTGATGTGAATGACGTTATAAGGTACACTGTTCCCTTTGAAGATTTACCCGATGTGTCCTCGGGAGTTTGTTTTCAATATCAAACTTGCTAAGTCTGAGAAAAGGATGCAAGACTGAACTTTGTGCATTTAATATTGAGAAAAAAGTCTCAATCAAAGAGGCGAATGTCTGCAGCCACGTTTTCTTCTAATAAAATTTCCAAAATGATCTGTTTTCGGCACTCGAAAACTCCAGGGCAGTGTGGATGGAAGGCGTAATCATAGCAAAATTTTGCATTTAAAAACTAAAACGTATTAGTGTAAACGGGGCCTGAGCTCTGAGATACTTGAGCCCAGGGCTCCCGCCTGGTCATATAGCATAGCAGGGGGTTCTAGATCAGCTAGGTCTTGAGAGCTTCCCCTGGTAAAGTAAGGAAGGGGAGATGGGGTGGATGGGGGTATTCTTCAAAAATGGGCTATTTATTGGAGTTTTGAATTTATCTGATTGTTTTATTGATAATTGTTGATGCAGGACCAGCTGCGATCAATCATGTCACATGCTCCTCTTGAAGTTAAGCTGTGGTCACGCTGCACTTTTCTTACCATAGACTTCCATTCATACGCACGCATCTGTGACAAGTTTTGCAGTTTGCTGTGTTGCAAAGTTCAAGCTTGGTGAACTCTGATCTTGATCACTTGACTGCGTGAGACCAATCGAAGATCAAAACATGACCTCTCTGGACAGAAATTTAAAATATGGACCAATCGCTCCCTCTTTTAAATGTCTAATCATCTTGTTTATTCCCACCCCATTTCTCAGTGGCGCACAGCAGATTTTCGCAGGCTCAAACTCTAATGTGACAGCAGCTTTAGTTTATAAAGCTTCACTTCAAAGCTTCTATTGAGTTTTAAAATATTTTATGAAATCATTACTTTAAAATATCAGTTTCTGTAATATAACATATAATTGTGAAGGAGTTATGCATTTAAATTTTATTTTTGAAAGCATGAAAGACACGACCGAACTATAGTAATGTTTTGTTAGCAAAAAGTCATGCTTTTGTTAGCAGAAATTTGCTAGGCAACAGAGGCACCCATTTTCAAAGGAATAGATGCTGAAATGCATGCAGTCAATTTGACCATTACAACCATTCAACCAGAAATACTCAAAACTATTCATAAAATAAACTCTTAATACAATAACAAAGCTAGAATGAAATTTAAGAAAAGTCATGGTACTATAGTTATATGGTACTATAGTTATATTTTCTTTAAACAAATTTATTAAATTACAACATTAAAAAACTGCCGAAATGACTGTCTTGGTGGTTCTAGAGTAAAACATCTTCTATTGTGTTGGCATTTAGCACATACGCAGTAGGGGAAACTTCAATACTGACTTTTCCTGTCATTTGAAAGGGAAATACTTCAATTGTGCTGCTAATGTCTGTGATGTGATTGTGTTTAATTAAATATCTGTGGATAATTTGGTCTGGGAATGTCATTATGTCCTTGGAACGCAGGGCATGTTTTCTCTTCTCATGCTCATTTTCCTAATGCACAGGCTTTTATGTAAGTACATCTCAAGTCTTGTAGTGAATTAATATGGCAATGAAGGATTGGGGATGGATGTGTAATTGGACAAGCGATCTCCCTTGACGTTTAATGGCCTCTGAAGGCAGTGGCCGCAGGGCAGTAGATGAGAAAGCCAGGAGGAGAGCCTCAGTGTAAGTCTGCCACATAAAGAACTGTCCGTTTGAGAACTAGCAGAACAATCGGAAATGTAATTAAGAGCCGGCTGTGGCTTTTAAACGCTCAGCTAGAGCAGAAACAAACAGGCAGGGGAAAAGAAACATCCATGTATTGAAAATGTGCAGTGTGATCAATAACCCACGGTTCGGAAAGCATCAAAGTGGGAGTTTTGAGACTTTGCTTAGTTTCTTTTCAAAACAGCAGGTTTTCAAAGCAATCTCTGATGTTGTTAAACTTCTATTAAAAGTATACATTGGCTCCATTTCTCTATGAGTCAGACGTATACATTTAAAGTCAAATTTAAGAGCAATCTCTTGGACTCCCTTGAAGGAGTAAGGTTAATCAAAACATCAATCAAACATAATTACCTAGAAGTGGCGCACGGACGGAGTTTCAAGGAGATAATAACTATTGTCTTGTAGCTGCAGGGGAATAAAATTTATCTCAAATCCGGATTTTCTGCACAAGTCTTCCCTCAGACCGAGCATCACACCAAGCAGGTGATTGTGCAATTATTCTGCAAATCGAGCTTAGACCCCGTAGAGCTTTTTTTTCTCAGGGAGTGTTAAGATCTAGTCAGCAAAATCATTGATAAAAATGCTTATTTTTAACAGATGAACTGTGAACTAATAAAAATCTGTTTAATTAAAACACATGTTCTGTTGTAATGTGATATTAACAGTTCACTAACAACAACAAAAATCTAGAAGCAGTTTGATTGTTTCATATTATTTAAATCATAGTCAGTAGTTATGTTTCCATCCAATGATGCAAATAAAGTGTGTGTGCAAAATAGGAATATTGTATTAAACATTTCAGAAAAACATTTCCATCCAATGTGTTAAAGAAGACTGGATTGTCACTTTCTGATTAAAGAAAAAAAATGAATTTAGAAGCCACTGCGAGTCTTTTATCTTAGATAATAAATTAATTGTGCCTCAGAAGATGAAGATGAATGCAACACAATGAATGCAATCATAACTGGCTTTTGGAGGTTCGAGACTACTCTTTGGAAGATAAGCTGCTCAAAACAGTTTTGTGAGGTATTAATACTGAACCACTTTGATGACGGACATGTTTGTCTACTCAAATATATCTGACACTTTTCTTTTTTTCATCATCTGTTAAAACAAAATCAGATTATATTTTTGATGCGCACGCTGAAATTTATTCAGTAAATGTGTTTGTAAATGTACATTTTTATGCACATTTTCAAAATGTAGGTGCATCTTGGCGTTTAGGCGATAGTTTGAAATATGATTAAAAATAGGTGGATGAAAAGATAGTTACTATATTTTTGGAGACAGTCCCACTTCAGCTAAACAAATTTCTGATGATTTCAATCATCAGATGCCATCAGCTAGACTCCAGTCAACATATCAAAATAAGTTATGCATTCTATGCTGTCTCTATAACAAGCATGGTCAGAAGACGTCCAATTTAGCATTGACATATAATTTAGCAATTAGATTAAATTTACTGTAATAAAAGGATTTTACATGCAAGAACGTATATAACTACATTAAAATATATTACAAACCCCTATAAATAGAAGCCCTTAATACAGACTAAAAAAGGTGCAAAGTTCCCAGCAGGCACAGGATATCAACATGACATCAGATTGATGTTGTATCCCAATGTCAGAGGACGTTGCATTTTGTTTGGAAATATAAATCGTGTTGATGTTCAACGCCCAATGTAAAATCAACCAAATATCAATGTCTAATGATGTAACAGCTTGACATGGATCCAACATGATTGGATGTTACCACTATGACGTCTATTAGACATTGGATTTTGGTTGCCGCATCTGATGAATAAATGTCAGTATTTGACGTCAATATGATGTTGGTTTAAGATGCTGGTGCGACGTTGGATTTTGGTCACTTTCCAACACAACCTAAAATCAACCAAACGTCACCACCATTTGATGCGTTATCAAACATCAAAATAATGTTGTCCATAGACTCTGGTTAGACCTTAAATTTTGGTCACCTGATGTCACAACCTAAATTTAAGCTATTATTAACGTCTTATGATGTTGTGTGCCTGCTGGGTTGGCACAAACTAATTCAAATGACCTACTAGTTAATGATAGTATCAGAGATACTTCTGTAAGCATCGATCACGATGTTTACTGTACAATTCTATTTAGAATAAAAAAATTATTAAACAGCACAGAAAATGTGTCAAAAAAGCTATTAGTGTTTGTTTGCTGTACTTCTTCAGACAACCAGGTCAGGTTCATTGACGACAATCAGGCTAAAAACTTTCAAAATATTTGCACGTGTGCACTGAAGTTAATTATGCGACACATAATTTTAACACATTAATACCAACTACACCCACCCACACATGCACACACATGTATCTACTTTGTTGGAGTGTTTATGACGGCGTCCATAATGAAGCTCCCTCCAGCTCATAAAGAGAAGCATCTCCACTGCCAGCAGCTCAGGAGTAACCTCCGAAGCCCATTTCATGTTGTCGCATATAAATATTCATTAACGGAGTTAGGAAACCAGCTGTTTCTCCCAATTAATCTGTGCAGAGATATGCCATTTGCCAATAAATCGTTGTTGTATAATTAATGGCTCTCATTGCATGGTGGCACAGAGAGAAACAATACCTCATTTAATATTGAGATTTATATTCATAAACTTGGCAAAAGCAAGCGGCTAATCAGCTTCAGTAATAAACGGAGCAGCGTCCCTGGAGGACGTGGAAACTTTTAGCTGCATGTCCAAGAATCAGCCACCCCGCATCCCAGATAAATCAAGATGTCAGGAGATTTCTACATCAAAGCCAATGTGGCGCTGGCCATGTTAACAGGCCGCACACACAAGCCGGCGATGGGAAGCGACGCGGTGAAGACGCCCACTTCAAACAGCAAACTGAGATCATTATCTGGGCAGGTTGAAAACACTCCGGTCAGGAGAAATCTTATGGGACTTACCATCAGGAGGAGGAGCCGGTGTGAAGTGAACAGGTTTATCTGCAGGGAGAAAGAGAGAGAGAGGCACATTAGTTAAAAGGAAGACATCTGGACGTTCCCAGGCGGTCAGCCAGTCGTTTTCAATGAGCGGCTGGACAGTGGACTACATGACTCTTTCACAGAGGTTAAATCTCAAAAAGAATAGTTAAGGGAGATCAGTTGGAATATGAGATTAAAAGAACATCCTGGGTCAAATACAACTTGAGCTCTATTGACTGCAACTGTGGAGATACGCGCTGTTAGTAATCACTGGATGTTTGTTTAGCGAACATGCTTGAAGGGATAGTTCACCCAAAATGAAAATGACCTCATTGTTTATGCTTCATCATGTGGTTTTATTCTGTATGCTTCTTTTTTTTTCCCTTTTGAACACAAAAAAAGATATTTTGAAAATGCTGGTTGCTGGCACACATCGACCTCCAAATTGCTATGGCATTACTAGCATTTTTCTAAATATCTTCTTTTATGTTCAACAGAAGAAAGAAACTCAAATAGGTTTTGAACAAGTAAAGGCTGGGTAAATAGTTACATTTTTTTAATTTTAGGTAAACTATGCCTTTAAGTATTCAGGCCTGTAGCCAGGGAGGGGTTCGAAAGACCCACCTCTCACTGACTAAGGTTCAGAATTAGTCTCATACACAAGCTCATTTGTCCTATTTTGACTGCTATGCCATACTAAATTGTTAAAATAACCATAGAAGAAGACCAAGCGGAATCCTCTTTTGGCTGTTGCTTTAGCATGACTGAGTTAAATGTGCTGGCCAGTTTGGGTTTGCCTAATAAACGACAATAGGCTAGTTTTTAATTTAAAACTTGAACAGTGTCCTTTTTTCTAATGGTACTGTATATGATGTAATAAATTTGTATTTAAAAAATAAGTATTATTCTCATATTTTTTTTCTTTTAAATCTTTATTAGGAAATGTTTTTGGTACATCCAAAATGTGGTTGACCATCTGACAAGCTAATACTTAAAAGGTATTTAAACCTCATAATTAAATAGAAAATGAGGCTAATAACTGCCAAACGTCCTTATTTTAAGAAAAAAGAACTACCCCTTTCACCAGGCTGGCTACGGGCCTGGTATTAGTGGTCAAATATAATCTGTACAAAGTTTTCAAGTTCCCAAAGCTTTCAATTTACTCAATACTGTATTTCCAGCATAGTGGTCAAAATGCTTTGCTGTATGGCTTTGTTGATAATAGTAAGAAACGTTTTAGCAAATTTGTATACAGGTATGGCCATTAAAAATGCATGTTTTGTTTTTTTTTGCCTCATTTTGTGCTGCGGCTAGCCACGGCTACAGCCACGACGGCGGAGAAACACCCACTCACCTTCAGAACTGGCCACTACTGAGGATGAAGCTCGGCTGAGAATTACTCTGAGTGCTGTGGCTAACAGCATGCCATTCTGTTCCCTGAGACGCGCATTTCTAAAGGCCACATCTGTATGCATTAACAATGTGTGAGATTGAAACATTTTTACAGACTATACAACAAGTAGGGAAACGTTAAAGCTGTTTATTATTCAAAACTGAAAACTAATGTTCTTAGTTAAATTTGACAATAATAGACCAATGAATAAATTACATTGTTTTTCTGGATATACTGACTATTTCCTATTTAAAACATAAGAGATTATTAAAAATATATGTTCTTTAAAATATATTAACTAACCTTTATTAACTAACCTATATTAACTAACTTTTAAGTGGTATATACAAATACACATGATTTGACAACAAAAGCTGCTCTTCTGAAATATCCACTTTAATTCTCTGTGATGTTTTATGTAGACATTTCTTAGCTATTTCTAAGCTAATACTGCAGCATCATACTGAGCAAATGTGTTCTTATTTCAAGAGCTTATTCAAGCTGAAACGTTTTCTGTGTGTCAGTGATAGAGCACATTCAAATCACTCTCTGGCATTCATAAAGGAGACTACAACTACATTGTTACAGACTAGAGACTCTGAGCATGTGTTTTTAATTTGTATTACGATCCAATTCGAGGGACTGAAACATCCGCATGGTTTTAGCATAATGTTTATCGACTCAAGATCCAAAAAAGTGTCTCCTTTGAACAAACTCTGCAACTACGTCAACTAGCAGCCAATAGAGTATTAGAAGAGTAATAGGGAATGTACTAACTAACTTTTTGTTTTTGCATTTTGAACATTTTTGCCATGTTATAACACCAGGCCACTAGTTAGTGATGTCACTTTGTGAAGAAACACATACAGTCCTGTACTCCACTATTGTTGTGTGGTTGCACATGCAAACAAATGCATTTTTTGTTTCACAGCATGCACAAAATTACATTCTTGTGGCTTATTTAGAGATATAGAGAGAAAGAACTTTGAAACCTCTATTAGTTTGTCTGTATTTATCTGCATTTCCTGACAAGTCAAGGGCAATCTGCTTATACGTACATTTTCCGTGAGCAATCACTTTAAGCTCTTACACTAATAAACGCTAAAATATTCAAACTACACAAGCAGCCAAAACTATTAGGCTGAAACTCATTAAAATCGGCGCAGACTGAAAGTGGGAACTGCCACAGAAGTTGGAAGCAACCCCGCTCAGTCTAACTTTCCTCCAAAGCGAAGTGATTCTGGAAACACTGAACTCGCGTACCTTATTACTCTTGACAGAAGCGGCTTTTCAACAACACCCGCATGAAGCCATCTAGCTAAAAGTGTGGCTACAACACCCTGCTTCGACAGGCGGGAATAACCAACGCCACAAAACTATCACATCAATTGCCCAGCCAGCCGGTTGTGCTTATGTACACACACACACAGACACACGCACTCCCACACACAGGGCCAGAGCTGGAATCTCTGCTCTTCTTTTCACCAGCACCCCCAACTGCCAGGATGGAGTTTAATTTTAGGCTCACTTCAAATTGCTTGTCAACAACTGAGCGCAAGGAAGATTGGAGAGTCGGCGATAGGGAGAGAGAGAGAGAGATGGAGAGAGAGAGAGAGAGAAAGAGAGAGACAGAAAAACTGAAAAGCGAGCAAGAAAGAGAGCAGGGAATCGGCTTGCTGTGCTTCTCTCCTTGAATAATGAAGTGTCTGTTGAACTGGTCCGAGAGTCAATCATGACAGTTACAGCGTTTCATCCTCTGGGAAACATCACCATAGCTGAGGGTGAATAGCACACACACAGATGTGTATCACAGAGATAAAACATATACTGCTCACACACACTGGAATGCAAAGCCTGTGACGCCCCCGAGCACAGCTTAACTTTCTTATATGTCCAGTGGCAGTAGAGGACAAAACACCTGTCTACACAGGTCTCATGGGGACATTTGTCTCACATGTAAATGATACACAGCTAGGAAATTCAACACAAAGTTCACCTCAAGTCCTGCTTAAAGAGACAGCTCATCTGAAAACGACAACCATTTCAACAACCCTTACGTTGTTCCAAACAATTTAGACACAATATTCCCAGTGAAAACTTGCTTGTCAATAAAATTGTCAAATCCAAACCACTCTACAGCAGAACATTTGTGTACTATAAGATCACTGCAATGTTTCCCTCCTGTATGAATGCTTTTGTGACCAAATCAATCAATAATTCATTGATCTGTTCATAAATCAGACATTTAGAACAAATCAATTGAACTACTGATTGAATTAATCGCTCACTAAGACAGGGATTTGTCACCTCATATACAGTAGAATGATTTAGTGTCATATTTATTGTGACATATGGTGAGAAAGAAACATGAACACTGAAGCATTTGAAAGCCAAATCTATCAGCTGATCAATCAATGGATTGCTTACTATATACTACTATATATATATATATATAGTACATATATAAAGCATCCGTAGTGTGAGAGAGACGCAGAGATGAATCTTTACAGTATATGCCTCCATTTTCTCCCTAGTAATGAAATAGGGGATCTTGGGTTCTACTGTACTATCAGTATCAGTGAAACAATGACCAAGCAAACCCACAAGCAATGAATTGAGCACAGTTGTGGGCATTTTAAGAAAATAGGAGCATTTTAATTACTCACACTTGTGTCTTGCCTTCCTCACCATAGTATGCTACCACTGCATGCTGTAGCATGTATACAACAAATGACACCAATATATTATAATCAGCTATGAGCTAATACTGAACCAATACAGAATCATCCACATCTGCATCCCAATACATAGAAGAAACAATTAATTTTGACACCCTTAGTTTAAGCAACATTTGATATATTTGTACCGATACCAACAGTCTCAACTTTCTCACACCAATGATCAACATTTTTCACAATTCAGACCAAATCTGAGTAAGTGATGCCAATGCAGAGTGTTTCTTTTTGTACAAAAAGCTTAATGAAGAAACAAAGCCAAGAAGGTAATTGCAGGAAGTGCTGAAATAATTGAGCACAGATGATTGCAGTATTTTGGAGAAAGAATTGAACTAATGTATATCACTAATCAATAATGCATTAACAATAGCATATATGCACTTAACGATTTATAACTAGCCATAAATTGCACCGTAAAAAATATACAGACAGCCAGCTGTTATCCCAAACAGAACTCAGTGTGAACAGTCAGACAGGCTGTCATACATGCGCATATTGCCATATGTTTTCATTCCATCCACCTTTTTTTTCCATTTCTGTTTTATTATCTAGCTAGCTGATGTGTATGTATGGGCTGATGGATTTGGTTGTGGAGCTGAGCAGCTCTAGTCCTGTGTGGCCTCTCTTCTCTGTGCCTGCTAAATGAAAATGGAAATGACTAACCTTTGGTCTGTATCCCACTCCAACAAGCTTTCAAACGCTACGATGCACCTCTCCATGTTAATGGTACTCCTTTCACTCCGTCCTGTTTTTTACTCTTCTTTGAGGAGCAGGGATGGAGTGCTCTAACTGAGTTTATGTTTAAATCTAATGGAATCTGTCTGGATTAAATCGATTTTGCGACATGGTCGGCTTATAAATGAACCTCACACTCAGACTCCTTTATTGAAGGATGGAGAGGGCACATTTTCAGAATTTCATGAAGGGCCCTTTTTGGTCTTTTAATATAGATCTAATGTAGAGGCACCGCAGATCTCTAAGTGAGGGCACAGGTAAGATTATGAGAAATGAGGTAGGTAATGGTTTACAGAGGGCACACAGGGCTGAATGCGCACTCTTGAGCTTCCTCTCACTGTTTTCTTCTTTCCAGGTACTTTCTTTTAGCAATGCTAAACATATTGCTATATAAAAAGACATATTATTGTCACTATCATTTTAAATCATTTTTTTAATATCTAGTCTGATAACCTAAAGCCCTAGATACTTAAAATGTCATAAAATCTAAACTTTGATTTGCCATCATCCAGATCTAAAACTAGACCATCAATAAAAACAAATTTAATTCAAAGCAAGAATCAATGGGAACTATGTTGCGTACCTTATGATCAAATGTGTCTATTTCTTCAATGGAGACTGTAACTTTTGCATCTGTAAAAGTTAAACAATTGTTTTTACTGTAACTAATGTACGCATGCCATGTTACACCCCTCTACACAAAGCTGCTGAACTCAAATGCTAAACAGACACAATATCAAGAAGAAGAATAACATGACAATCTGTGCAAGCTTCCTTCCTGTTCTCACTAAGAGTTTAACAAAACATCAGCACCGATGCATAGCAAAAACATTATCTAGTTAATTAAACTTACTCCTGTAACACAGCATCCTAAAAAACATATTTTACCTTCCCATAATGAAAATCAACTGTAATCTTATATATTGTGTTTATATGTAGCTACAAACTCACACACACACACAAAAAAAAAAATCTGGAATAAATGATGCAGATCAAAAAAGGATGAGATAGTAATACATCCAAAACAGCAAAAGAGCACCGTTACCTGCTGCTCCATGTCATCAAAGCACATTGTGACATGCTCTGGAGCTCACGTTTCCTTTCCAATTCTTTCTTTACAAGCACTGTGCCAAATCTATCTGGCAACACACACCGGCTGGCGAAGCACGCTAAGACACCAAAGCGTTTGCAGATTCACTCAAGCAGATACAGTAAGCACTGACGCTAATGCCAAGCTTTCACATCCAAAGGCATTTAATCTGCCCCCTTTATCCCACTGTGCAGTCTAAATACCACTGCTTCAGGAATGACAGAATGCCACCGAGCGGTGTTTTTAGACACAAGCACTCAAGCACTTTGTAGGATGAGGACAGTTTATCTGTGTCATCCTTTATCATTTCACTGTCAGGCAGGGGATCGAAGCCTACGCATTAGGGATTAGTTTTTGATTGCCATCGATCCTTATTGAACCATCCATCCGTCAAAGTGTCTCTCTCTACATCACTGTAAGAAAACTCTACAGGGCACACAAGGGAAAGGACCACTAACCTGTAACTTATCAGGCAACAAAACTCATGCACAAACACAAAAACACAAACACATATATATACATACGCTGCATGTCATGTTTCACTAACTGTGACCTACAGTTATTGAGGAAGAGGAGTACAGCGAAGCCAAGCGTGGATGTGGCCAGCAGTATGAGACAGATGTTGCAAGGAATCATGAAGTATCGCACGACCAGCGACACTTTGTGCTGGTACATGCGGTCCCGCTCTGGGGGCGGCGTGGGGTACTGACAACTGGTCATACTCCACTCCGCGCCTTCCCTAAAGTACGCCAAGTTGGCAAGCGTTCCAAACAGGCTCAGAGAAAAGGGGTAGACAAAAGAAATCCAAAAAGGGTTTCAGCTAAAACTCCGGTGATGCTTCTTATCGCAGTTCCTTCCTGAAAAACGTAGACAAATGCTTTCGCCAGTCTCCAAGCAACACATTTTATTCCCAAATTACAGCCTCTCTGGAAGGGTACTGGTCCTAGAGTCCCTAACCTTCAGACAATCCCTCCATTTCTTTTCCAAGCGTTAGTGATTTGTCATGAAAGGTTAGTGTGCAAGTTCTCTCGAGTGTGTTTGACAAAAGCTCCACTGGACCCCTGGCCTAGATTGGCAACACGGACAAGTGAGTGCAAACAATCCCCGCTGCACTTTGTACTTTAAATCCACAAGCGCAGATCTCCACAGCTTGGTGAATTAGTAATGAATTGGCTCTTTTTTTTAGAGATGCTTGTAATTTTTATGGCATAATGAATTCCCTTCTTTCAGAACGTGCTGCCACCTGTCTGTGCCCGACAGTGGCAAGAAGATGCCAGGCTGCTCTTGTTGTGGCATGTGTCAGGATTCACTCCGGGTGTGGCTAGGCATCATGCTAGTCTTCTGTCCAGAGAAACGCTCAGTTGTCCGCAAGCTGGAATTGGAGTCATTAGGCTCACCCACATACACACAAACACAACATGCAAACTTTTGGACAGTGACCACTTTCCTAATCCTGCAGAGATCTGCAACACTTAGGCTCGTCTTCGGTTGTAAATGTTGAAACTTTTCTCCCCCACCCCAAGACGAATCTTCTGAATGAATGAATAATTAGCCCACAGAGAGTCAGCAGCTGTCTTCGGCCAGCTCGACCATATGCCCTGCAGAGAGGAAGGGTCTTTTTTTTCCTAAACCCCCCTTCCTTTAACACAAGTCCTCTCGAAAAGTTGAAAGTTGAGGTGTCTGGTGAGCAGACTCTTCCCCCTGATGCTCCTGACAGCACAGACACGCGCTCCCTGATACGGGCAAGGGGAAACAAGAAGGAACAGCTGAGATTGCCAAGGTACGCGCAAAGAAAACTAGACAACTGCATAGGACAATGTTGTTAGTCCTCAGTCATTTTTAGGTGATAATTCCCAAGACAAGACAAGCTCTCGCCAAGTTGTTTGCTGCTTTGGAAAAAGTGTCTCTCTCGTTCTTATTTCTTTTTGTTGGAGTCAGAAGATTTGTCTTTCTCTCTCCATTTAGCTCCCACAAACATCCATTCCTTTGCTGGTGTTCCTGCCCTTGTCCTGAGCTTAAATTCAGTCTAGCTGAGCCTCAGAGGAAGTGTTCACGTCCAGCCAAAACACACACTCTGATCGCCGCTATTCATGTCAGAAAATCCCCCAGGCAGCAGGTACTCTGTCAGCGCAAGCTTACGTTCCACCAATGCTTCTTAGCCAAAGAGCCAGGGAGCGGCGCGCACAAATTAGTGGAGCCTGAGAGGGAAAAAAAAGCAGAAAGAAGAAAACAAACTGCCCAATGACACTTGGTCCACCTCTCCGTTACGTTAAACAATGCGTGAAGCGTGTTTTCTGCATCCTTACGGCACGGACGCTCATGACTCCCTCTCTCTGCCTCGAATGAAGAAGAAGACAGTGAGAGGGGGAGTGGATGAGGGGCTGTCTCTAACAAAGGGTTGGGAGGGGTGAGAAGGGGGAGGCAGCGAGGTTGGGAGGGGGAAAACAGAGTATAAAAGCTTTTGGGAATACTTGGGAGTGTTTTAAAGGGGGGAGCTGGAATGACAGCGAAAACACAAAAGGGCAATTGGACCAAAAACATGTCAAGCCTTCCGAGTTGATAGTGATTTAAAAGAGGGTAACCAACAATTGGGCTAAATTGTAATTGCAAACTCTGTGGTTTGAATGGGAAGAGACAAACATGAGTAGAGCCGATTCTGAACTACTTATTTTGGTTTTAGTAATTTAAACAATCCATTTAGGACATCTTTACATACATGCACACAAATACACACACACACACACACACATATACTGTATATGGGCAGTAATTGAAAATGCCACAATGAGAAGCAAAAGGCAAAAACATCCTCAATATAAAAAAAATAAATAAAAACTAATCTTCTCGTGACACCGTGCCATGCTTTTATTCATCTGTCATACTGTGAAAAATAAAAGCAAAAACTAGCTAATATGAATATTCAGTAGAACTGAAAATGAATCTACTGGCAAAGGATCAGTGGGAAATGTGTTTTTTAATCCATAGCATTATTTCACTAGGTTTCTCGCCTATGAATGTTTATTTTATGATCTAAGCCACATAATGAGGTCAACAGCACAGAGAGCTAATACTTCTTTTTAAAAAAAAAACCCACCTTCAATACTGACTGGCATATACACAATGGATGTTCATCTTCACAAAGAAGCCAGTATATATTATCAATTATTTATACGCTCGGTTTCTTAACCCACCCCTCGCTGGATACCCATCATGCGAACAGACACACACACATTTTTACTAAGGTTATCCTTCGTTCTGCATCATGAGCCATTTATCTCTTTGGACACAGCCTTTCGGTGACTTTGGGGGCCCCGTGAGATTGAGCCCCTGATGTACATAGCAAAAAAAACAGGGTCATTCGGGCCTCCAGCACAGGGCTCTGGGTTCAATCACCAGCTGTGGTGCTGCACCCTTACACACCACCCACACACCCCCAGGGTCATCAATCTCCCTATACACTGACACTTCAACTAAGAAATACATTTAGTAAAGACAACAGGGCATCTAGTGACTTTCAAAAATACTATAATGCCCCAAAACACCCAACAAACAATAAGAGAACAGAAGAGGGCGCCACATCTGCCCGATTCTACACACCCTTATGTCATGACTCGAATAAAACCTAATTTGATTTCAAAGCGCTCTGTAATGCATCTTTAATGTGCATGCTATCTCAGAAGGTTAACATCTCTCTCAGTGTGCTTTCTCAGCTGGCAACTTCCATTAAGAAACAACCACAAACTCTCTGCACTTCCCGCACTTGCATGACGAGCAGCCTCAAGGCTTTTCATCAGCTTCTGCTAGCTCCTTCTGCTATATTTCTGATATGATGTATATTTACTGATTTCAACATTAAAGGGATAGAACTAAAGCATGGTACTGTGCATTACATCTGCTGCAAAAGATGAAAAGCACAAAATATCTGTCCATCATCCATCCATCTACATGTGTTCATCTATCCCTCCTTTCTATCCACCCATTTAGCATTTATTCATCTGCATCCATGAATCAACCATTCGTCCATCCACGCATCATCCATCCATCAATTTTTTCCATTTTTTTTTATTACAGCCTTATTCCAAAATGGATTAAATTAATTTATTTCCTCAAAATTCTACACACAATACCCCATAATGACAATGTGAAAAAATATATTTTTGAAATTGTTGCAAATTTATTAAAAATAAAAAAGTATTCACAGCCTTTGCTCAATACTTTGTTGATGCACCTTTGGCAGCAATTACAGCCTCAACTCTTTTTGAATATGATGTCACAAGCTTGGCACACCTGTCTTTGGGAATTTTTGCCTATTCCTCTTTGCCGTACCTCTCAAGCTCTGTCAGGTTGAATGGGAAGTGACGATGTAGAGCAATTTTCTGATCTCTCTAGAGATGTTTAATAGGATTTAGATCTGGGCTCTGGCTGGGCCACTCAAGGATATTCACAGAGTTGTTGTGAAGCCACTCCATTGATATTTTGGCAGTGTGCTTTGGACCATTGTTCTGCTGGAAGATGAACCGTCACCCCAGTCTGAGGTCAACAGCACTCTGAAGCAGGTTTTCATTCAGGATGTCTCTGTACATTTCTGCATTCATCTTTTTTCCATCTATCCTGACTAGTCTTCCAGTTCCTGCTGTTGAAAAACATCCCCACAGCATGATGCTGCCACCACCATGCTTCACTGTAGGGATGGTATTAGACTGGTGATGAGCAGTGAACGCTGGAGCTCAGACAGAGTGACCATTGGGTTATTGATCTGTCTATCTTTCTATCTATCTATCTATCTATCTATCTATCTATCTATCTATCTATCT
>CAIGQZ010001345.1:9585611-9607352 GCA_903798205.1 Danio tinwini | reverse complement strand
ATAATATAATATAATATAATATAATATAATATAATATAATATAATATGAAGTGGGGGCGCTCACAACGAAGGTGTGGATCGAAATGCAGGTTTACTAAAAATAGTCAGGCAAGCAACAGTCAACACAGGAGCAAACAGATGTATACAGGCAAATTCAGAGTCGTGGTCATAAAACAGGTGAGTGGTCAGAAGGCAGGCAGCAAGCAATGTCAGGTAAGGCAAAACGCATTGTAATGTTCACAAAAGAAGTAAAATAAGACTCAGCAAAGATGTGAGTGGAATCTGGAACAGGTGTGTGTGAGCAGTGCATGACTGGATCTTATAGTCCATATAATGGTGGATTTGTAGTTCTATGGCTATTTGTGTGTTTGTAATTGTGACAATAATATAATATAATATAATATAATATAATATAATATAATTCATTTTATTTTTATTATTATGTATTTATGTGTATTTTCTTGCCTCTGTATTACCTTTTCAATTCCAAGAATGCTCTGAACTGTAAAAGATTCTCTTACTTTAATACTATCTACCTCCTCTCATCTTTTCAAGAACTCTTCAAATGGGTAACTACAGCTACTTGTACACTTTTTTGGATTAAAAAAAAAAAGACTTAGTGGCAGCCAGTTGATAAAAGCCTTGAATGTTAAATAAATCTGATTTGACCGTTGTGTGCATTTCTCCCACTTTTAATTCTCCACTTTGCGAAACACAACAGACTCAATCATCTGAGAATGAGATCCACTATAAAAAAAGAGAGAGAGAGAGGAAGACAAAATACACCCACACAGCTGCTTTCTAGACGAGTACGGCAATGATTGCTGTGCGTTTAAACATAACAGATGCCTCATCCATTATTCACCTGCAAACCAACAAAGAGCAGCCACAATAACAAGCGAGGACGAAGAATTTTCCTCCAAGATTCTATCCAGACCCTGAGGAAAGAGGCAGATAGTGAGGGAAGACAAGGAGGAGAGATTGTAAGAGAAAAAATAACAATGATGAACGTCTAGCGTGGACATGACCTCAGACCTAGCCAATGCAAACATTCGCTCGGCATGTAATCAGTAAACGTAAGCACGCTGCCAGAGAAACAAAACTGAAGGAAAACATTGTGCGATAGGAAGAAAATAAGGGTACTTTCACACTACACTTCTGAATCTTAGTGTGCTTAATAGAAGTTTATCTGTCATGATTGAACCAGTCGTCAATGAGTCATTTAAAATGGCTTGTGAGACAATTTAACTGAATTAAAAACACTTTAATACCAATAGAAAGATATAAAACTACATTATATCCTGACATTATTGTTCTATGGGTTTGTTGCTGATTTCTTCACTATTCTCTTTCTAACACACAAACAGGCTACACCGGCCTCAACTGATGTGACCTTGTTGTTGTTTAAACATGATTCATTATCAAAAACTGTTTACGCCATATGTAATAAAATCTGATTCATTCTTTTAATTTAGTTACTTGACCATCCATGCAAGCACAATTACCATACACTTGCCAGTTGCCCCCTCAAAGGACTCACTAGTACCAGATAAGCGGACAAACATTAAAGAGATTATTTAAGCAGAAATCTAATCATATACCACCTTCCACTTTTTCCAAACCTGTTTTTTTGACATTCTGTTGAACATTCTGTCATTTGAAGAATTTTGGAAACTAGCCATTTCCATAGTTCCATAGTATTTATTTTTTCCAACGATGGATGTCAATATCTACCAGTTTTCAACATTCTTCAAAGTATCTACTCATAAAAGGTTTGGAACTATACCTAAAGGGTGAATAAATAATAAGTACATTTTCATTTTCAGGTGA
The DNA here is from genome assembly GCA_903798205.1 of Danio tinwini. NCBI lineage: Eukaryota > Metazoa > Chordata > Actinopteri > Cypriniformes > Danionidae > Danio > Danio tinwini. Next base: position 9,605,522 of record CAIGQZ010001345.1, on the reverse strand, counting down.
ACTTTTTTCCTCCTTCCAAGCACCTCCAAAAAGCAAAGAGAAAAGTGGAAATGAGAGTGTGTGCCTTGGTGTTTAGTCAAGTTCACTCACCTGTGTGAAGCACACTCAGAATTTCACATTTTCCAAGAAGTATGGGTGCTTAAAGGAAGGTGTCTGGTGCATACAGTGCTCAGCATATATATGTACACCCCTCACAAATCTATCTTTTAAATGCATGTTTTAATAGAAAGCTATACAATATTATATTTGTGCATATATATTAGATTAGTCAGTACTGAAGCCAAATCTGGAGCTTATCTAACAAAATACCTTATGATAATGGTCCAAAAACTAGTACACCCAAATTTATATGTTATAGAAAAATTATTAAATACAAATAAAAAAAGGAAAACTCAAGAGAAGCAAAAAAATGGGAAAATTTTGTTGAAATTTTGCAGGTTGTAATTTTTTTGCAAGATTTTGCTTGAATTAAATTGTATTATTCCAAAAATAAACAAAAAGTGCTCAGGGGTAGCTCAAATATTTAGTTGGTGCTCTTTGGGTAAGGGATACACCAAAAACAACAACAAAAATCAGTCCAAGGCACTCGAAAAATGTGAGAAATTGTAAAAAGCCTTTATTCACATGGCTATATCGTATAAAAACCTACGCGTTTCGGCAAACAAATGCCTTCATCAGGGTAAATTGTATTATCTTTCAGTTTCTAAACATGTTTTATAACTAAAATTCATTAATTCATTTTCGGCTTAGTCCCTTTAGTAATCCGGGGTCGCCACAGCGAAATGAACTGTCAACTTATCTAGCACATGTTTTATGCAGCGGATGCCCTTTCAGCTGCAACCCATCACTAGGAAACATCCATGCACACTCATTCACACACATACACTACAGACAATTTAGCCTACCCAATTCACCTGTACCACATGTCTTTGGACTGTGGGGGAAACCGGAGCACTCTGAGAAAACCCACGCGAATGCAGGGAGAACATGCAAACTCCACAGAGAAACGCCAACTGACACAGCCGAGGCTCGAACCAGCGGCCTTCCTGCTGTGAGGCGACAGCACTTGACTAAAATATTATTTTAATAAATATATCTGTTTAATGAATCTGTTTTGTTTAAATGCACCAAAACACATTGCCTTTATTCACTGAGAAATGGATAGAAATATTCATTTTGAAAATGGGGTGTACTCAATTATGCTGAGCACCGTGCATAGAGGACAAATGTATGTCACCTACATGTAGTTTGTCAAGCCACACACCTGTGCAAAGCACACTAAGAACTGCACTATGCTTTTCTAGAAAAATAGTTACGTGTTGATAAGAAAGTGTCTTGTGCATACTGAGAGGAGAGTTTGTGTCCTACTGGTGGTTTATCAAGCCCACTCACCTGTAACCTGAAACTAAACAATGCAGAACACCAGGTTTGAGCACACCTGAAATAAACGATTAGGTCTCCATTTGTTCCAAACTTCTTTGAGCTTCTTCTGTTGAACACAAAACAAGATATTCTCAACAATGTTGGAAAAAAGCAACCACTTACAAAGTAGGAACAAAAAATTATGGAAGTCAATCAACAACATTCAATAACCAAATTTTTACCAACATTCCTTAGTATATCTTCCTTTGTGTTCAACTGAAGAAACTCAAAGAGGTTTGGAACAAACGAAGGGAGAGTAAATTATGGCAAAGGTTTGGGGTGAAATTACCATTTATTGCAGGTGTGCCCAAACCTGGTGTCTTACATTGTTTAGTTTCAATCCCAATTAGACACATCTGGGCTAGCTAATCAAGTTCCTACTGGGCTTGCTTAAAGTGTCCTGGCAGGTGTGTTGAGGCAAGTTGGAGCTAAACTCTGCAAGACACGGGTCCTCCAGCACTGAATTTGGGCAGTCTCTGCATTAATGGTTTTACAGACAAACTTAACATTAGATGATGTTAAAATGAACTAAAAGTATAATGTGAAAAGACCAGACAGCAGAAGTCTGTTTCAGCACAAGTAATCAAACTGAGTGTGAAAGCAGCAACAGTAGGCTAACCTCATCAGACATCATGTCTGACAGTCTCACGCAGACGTGCAAGGACTCAACAAACCAAGCGACTGCTAAGCTCTGCCTAACGCTCTGCAACAGCTTCCTTTTTAGAGAGCGTGTCTGTCCCGTCACCATTCTGATGAAAAACCAGCCTCACTTTGAGCAAGCAAATCAATTTTGCCTTCTCTGACCCGTCCAACGTGTTCACAGGTCTGTGCTTACGACTAAGGCATAAAGTGCATCTTCCTTCAACCGAAGCCTCTGTGTTTTAATGAGCAGAACAGGGGTCATGGGTCAGGCTCCCAGACATCCATTGAACAACACAGCTGCACATTAGGGATGGGAATTAGCTTGTTGTTTGCATTGTACCTGTAAAACTTCTCACCATAATAAGAATTAATATTCCCATGGTAATTACGATAAAACCTAGAGTCTGAAATCTGCCTCTAGAAATCTGAAACTGGTTTAGCCAATACTGTAGACTGCAGCAAATAATGTGGGCATCTGCGATGCGGATTTGCATTTAAATATAACTGGATGGTGTCTGGAATATAAATAAACAATGTAAATTGTTTATTGACTTCAAGTTTGATCAGTTTAAATGTTCTTAATTATATCAAATATATTAGATTTGATAGAAATAGATGAATAGATGAATAGTTGAATAGATTCACTTAATAACAAGAACAACTAAACTTTTTCTTTATTATTTTTACCATCACATTTTTAGTACAGTCAGAATACCAAAGCAAACAACAAAATTTAAATAAATACCTCCAATATAGACTAATCAGAAAAAAACTATTCTCTTTAGTGCAGGCATCTTAAGAAAATAAACTAAAATTAAATAAATAACTGCAGTGTAGACTAGTAAAAGATAAACAGGCTTTAAGAACATTTGGAATATTCAATTAAGTTTTAAGTTTTTCTTCAAAAACGCCATAATGTCCACATTCTCGGGTGAGATAGATAGATACGCCATAATGTCCACATTCTCTTCATTTAGATAGATAGGTTTCCGTTTAAATTAATGAAAAAATATACATATAATGTGTCTGTAAAGTGTTTTTTACATGACATATTCACCAGTAAAATACATTGCAGTTTTATCTGAAACTAATGTTACGGTTGTAGCCATATATTGGTTGTATTTTTGCCTCCCGTTCTCTCTCTCTTGCTCTCTCTCCATGCCTGTCATTTCTGTAGGTCTGCCTTCACGACAGCTGATTGGTCAGGAGACCGGTCTATCATAATTGGGCGACATGGCGCGGGAATATAAAAATGACGTCAGGAAAAGCGGAGGAGAGCGCATTTTCCTTTGATCTCGTTTTTCGTGTATTTTGCTAACATGATTATGAATTTCATTGTTTTTGCTTAACTTTCAGTTGGGCAAAATTATTTTGCAATTCTTTTGCCCACTTTGAGAAATTTTGTGATTTTTGTAAATTTTTTACCACATTTTTTAAATGTTATTCCTTATTAAGTTTCGTGAAACAGTTAGCTACGACAGATAGTGTGCGCTTTGTCTACGACACAAATTCCATTCCTGTACTCCACTGGAAAACCAAAATGTTCCCAAACAGGAGACTTAAATGTGTTTGGGGGATCTGCAATCTCAATATATGCGAAGCAGCCGTCCTGCATACACAGTAGTAATCGAGTGTGATCGCTCACTCAAGTCACATGACATGGCATGCACTTGGAAAGTACTAACTTTAGAATATAATATTTAGAACAAAAGCTCATCATTACTAATACAATTTAATTAAATGTGATAAAATAAAAATGTTTGGTTCAATTAGTTAGAGACAAGTGACGTCAACCTCAGCAATGGACAGCAGGGGGTGTGAAAGTATCGCATTCCTCCACGAGAGTTTCGCGATACATATCGTGGTTGGTGTATCGCGATATTTCGGTTCGGTTTGTAGTATCGTTACACCCCTAATATATATATATATATATATATATATATATTAGGTCTCCTCCAGTGCTCCATTGTTCACATTAACTATGTTTCTTCTTTTTTTCTTGTCATGGTCAGGCCGCTTCAACAAGTGTACATCGAATGTCCACATGAAATCAGTGTTGATTGTGGGTAAAAGTAGTGAATGGAAGACGTGAATGAAGTCATTCCCTCTGACACCCCTAAAAAATGGTAGACTCCCAATATTGTACACTATATAGTGTATAGGAAGTGGCTTTGGACATAGATTTTGTCAGCTCAGAACAAGACCACCCAATTTAAAAAAAAATAAAAAAATAGGAAAGAAAATGCTTCTCTCTAAAGATACAGGATTTGTCTCTGAGTGGATACATATGAATTATTCATTCTTTCCTACTTTTTCCATTGACTTAGTCCCCTATGGGTCGCCACAGTGGAATGAACCGCCAACTATTCCAGCATATGTTTTACACAGCGTAAATGCCCTTCCTGCTGCAACACATATGAATTATCATCATTGAGTTATCGCAATAAATGCCAAAACATGTTGTGATATAGTCCATATCAGTGGCTGAGAGAGCTAAACGTGCTGCAACTTAAGAAAACACACAACACAACTCACAGCGCAAACTCACAACACAGACACATTAAACAACAGCAATGCAAGCCAATTATTAAAACATGCTGCATTTTCTCAAAACGCAAGCAAATTACGAAAACACTGCATTTTCTCACAACACTTGCAAAAAGAATGGAACACAATGGAAAAGTTTCAAGGAAACCCGAAAACGGGACGGATGCTGACCATTGCTCAGTGAAGTTGTAGGTGATCTTTGAGTAGGTGAGTTTTTTGGTTGTTTATTTTAACATCTCGATTCCCCTGTCTTTTGTATTTTATTTGCCTAATTAACCATAACCTAAATAGCCGTCCGTCATGTTTTAGGGTCTCTTTGTGTCATCGTTACCAGCGATCCAGCCTGTGCAGATCGATAACGGACTACAAATCTGCTGGCATGTGGACTACAAGTTTCAGCCATGCAGCTGAAGCTGCTTAAGCACTCATTACATGGACTATTTATACAGCACTCACACACACACAGACATTGCTGAGTCTTGTTGCTACCAGTAACCACTACGAAGTGTTTCTCCTTGCATTGCCATGTTTGATCCTTTTGCTTTGATGATTGTTTTCTGATGCCAGCTGCCTGGACTGACCTCTTTGCCTGTTTTTGACTTCTCTTTTGGATTGTCCACATAATACTGTTTGCTAACCGACCCCTGCCTGCCTGACCATTCCTTGTGCAATATAGACTCTGCTATTGGATCCTCACCTCCGTTGTCACATCTGTATTGTTACACCTTGAAACATTTCCATTTTGTTCCAAGCTATTTGAAAGTGCTGTGAAACAATGCAGTGCGTTTCCATAAATTGATTGTGTTTTGAGAAAATGCAGCACATTTTATTAATTGTTTGCGTTGTGTGGATATGCACGTGTGCTGTCAAACGGATGAAGATCTTTTCTCAATTTGCTGGCGTTTTTAGTAATGGCACATGCTTTCTTAAATTGCAGCACGTTAAGCTCTCTCGGTCACCGTAATATCCTGTCCTCTACCCTCGACAAATTACATCTGCCGCTTTCTCTCACATGATGACTTCATTGCGTTTTCTGATTAGATGGAACATTGTGAACGTGTGAACACAACCCTGTGGGATTGTGGATACTCCAGACCTCCTCCCCCTCGGCTCTTGTGCATTGATGATCTATAAACCCCCTATTCTGAAAGTCATTCCTGTTCCTCCATTTGGCTATCTGACCCAATGCCCCCACCCCCACCTCCCTCAGGAGGGTGCAGAGGTCATGTGACTCCCCTCACCAGGCAACAAATTGGCTCCATGTCCCGGTGTTCCGGAGGGCCGTTGCCATGTGACACTCTTCAAAAGATCCACTGTCACACACATGGAGCGCAGGATGATCTCATTCATTCCGAGGTTGTTTGTGACACTCAATCTCAGAGGCTCTGAGAAATGGAATTACATGTTGATGGCATGGATGTCTTGTGTCCCAAAAAAGAAAAGCACAAAAAGGAGGGATATCAATTGACTGCACACTGAGGCAGATCATTAGGCTCATTATGGAATGGTGATTTAGAGGTGTTCGAAAGGTTTGACTTTTCATCTTATACTCACTTCTTTTGCTGATATTTATACCACAGGAGTGTAAGATGTCTTACTAACTATGAAGGCCTGTTTACACTACACACTATGTTGACACAAAAGCAATGTATCCCTAGGGACTCTTTCACACTGGTGGTGAATTTCATGTTAATTTTCTTTTAGGTCACGCATGTGAAGGAGAATTCTAGATGCTGTTGATAACACTGGCCCCCAAGTGTGGAACACAGAAAGCAAAACTTCTAACCACAGTAAATACATTGAATAAATAAATACTACTTAAAATAATAAATAATATGGCAATAAAATATTTGTATTTAACATATTCACATATTCCCAATTATTTTTAAAGCTGAATAATAGTTATTACAATATAATTATTAGTTGTATTTATTTATTTATTGGATGTATTGTTATTGATGCTGGCTTAATGTTAATAATAATAATAATAATAATAATAATAATAATAACAATAATAATAATAATAATAATAATAATAAATTATTATTATTACCATTATTGTAGTTGTTTATTAATAATAATAACAATAATAATAACAACAATAATAATAATAATAATAACAATAATAATAATTATTATTATTATTATTATTTATAATAATAATAATATTGTTGTTGTTGTAGTTGGTTAATAATAATGATACAAATTATTATTATTATTATCATTTTTAGTGTTATTATTATAGTTGTAGTTGGTTATTATTATTAGTATTAGTATTAGTATTAGTATTAATAATAAAAATAATAAAAAAATAATAATAATAATAATAATAATATATTTTTATTATATGTCAAATGAAATAAATAAAACTGTATTTAATATTAACTTTCGTTCATTAATTAATTAATTCTATTTATTCAAGTATCTGATTTTATTTAGACCCATTAAATCAATTTGGCTGATGCAAAACATTTCAGTGACTTTAACCTTTAAAGTTGTGCAACGAAGCATGAGAATGAAAGTGCATTCCAGAATTAAATAGTCAACAATTAATAAACTAACACACATACTGTCTCAGATTACATGCAGATTTGCGTTTCCATTCAAAAGTCAATTAACTGTAGCCTTTTCTCCTGCTCAGCTGCATTATGTTAGTGTTTTCCACTTCCTGAATAACATACAGTACAAGACATCCTTGCTACATTGATCATGCACATCCATATACAATTTATACACTGTCTGTTTGATTCGATCTGGCATCAACAGCACGATATCAGCTCAAGCTGAAGACTCTGGGCTCAATCCAACTCTAATGTACAAGCAATTAATGTAATTAGGGGCTGTCAGCTTAGAACGGCGGTGTATTGCAGATCATGCAGCTTTGATGCAGTGTAAAAACCACTTATTTAACCACAATATTTTGGCTCAGAGCCTTGAGGGGCCATCTATGCATGGAGGGCCCGGGGTATTCGCGAGTTGGTGGTAGAAATCAAACTCGGGTTGGACAGATTCAGAGACAGCTGAAGTGAAGACGAGATCAAAAGAGTGGAGTGGAAGAACAAAACAGACAGATAAAGAAAATGCAGACTCCAGAGAGAAAATTAGAGTGAGTGGAGAGAAGAAAAGGTGAATCAGACAGGAAAGCGAGGCAGAGTGAGGAACAGAAGGGGTGAAATTACAAAGAATTGAAACCCAAACTAGATTTGAAAGAGACTGACGGGTAGCTTAAAAGAAACAGAGGGGGGCAGAGAGAGGAAAGGTGCAGTAAGAAACTGAGCCTTGCAAGCCATCAGGGGTGTGTTTCCCAAAACCACCATTAGCCAAAGATCCATCAGGACCAACACTTGTGTGTGGTTCAAATTCAGCTCTCGATCTGTAAATAGAAGCATAATTTCCTTCTAATGTGACATAGTCTTAAATAGACCACATAAGTAAGCTAACATGTAGTACAATATATATCTTTCAATCCATACAGATATACATTTCATGTGGTGTCTTGTAGTTGCCACTAAAATCACTCCATAGTGGCATTAGGATGACAGAGAACAGTGTACAGTGTACAGTATGTGCATTTAAACAGGTAAAATAAAAAGAATACAACACAATTGCAGATATGTGCTTAACTTTCTTTTGCCAACTGCTAGGAAAGCAGATGTCTTCAAGAAACTTCATATCAAACATTTGATTTTTATGTAGATTGGATAGTCGATATTTGTGACAGAATAAACTGTCAAACTGTGTGTTGATCTGACTTCAGATTAAATCTCTAGGATGAGTTTGTTAAAATACAAGACCTTAAAATTGCAAAAACTACAGTCATCTGAGAAGTAAAAATAAACCAACTTCCTGTTGGGTATAAGTTTATGCTCCAAGAGACTGTTCTGTAGGTATTAGCACATTGGTCTGCAACCGTTTTATCACCGTGGACCAGTCAATGCTTGACAATTTTACCACGGACCAGGGGGCAGTGGTTCTTAGGTTGCTAGGCAACCATCAACCGTTTTCTCAGAGGATGATAAGCTGACAAAACATTGCTGTCACTCTGATACAAGTTGTATTTATGGAGACAATTGCAAAGCACTGCAGTGTTTGGGTGTTCTGTCTGAGATAACTAGTCGACCAAAATGCGCTCGCGGCATTCATTCAATTGGGGGTGTCTGGAAGCCGCGCACCTTCACTGGAAATAATGAGCTTGTGTGAACTCTAGAAAAGACGCGATATGCAAACGGCCCCTAAAGCCACCATCATTTGTGATCTCCAGCAGTTCTTCTTGCACAGACATGATGGATTCACCTGATTTGTGGGTTATGGATCCATTCCGAGAATAGAATCATTTTTCAAAATAAAAGATTTTTCACAATAAAAGATTGTTCAGACTCAGATAATAAATAAAACAAAAATAGTAAGTGATTTTTTTGTGCGGCCCAATACCAATTGATCCACGGACTGGTACCAATCTGCGTCCCGGTGGTTGGAGACCACTGTATTAACACATCCCATGCCTGTCAATTTTTGTACATGAAATGTAGCTCTAGAGGCACATAGTTGACAGGGTATAGGTGTAACTGTCCAACCATATTGTGACATTGATTTCTGAAAACCATCAGTTTTCAGATACATTCATATACATTTTCACCATTTCTGGCACATGTGCGAAGTTTCATGAGTTCTTAAGCATGTTAATTCCTTTAAAAGCAACAATCTGACATTATTTTGATCTCTATTACTTCATTTAAGCTATTACTTCATTATGCCATCACTAAGGGCAATTCCAAACCACGTGGTTCAAAAATGTACCTGCAACAGTCTGGGAAATTAGTTAGTGTCTTTAAAAATGCAAAAGACTATGATATTTCAGGAGCAAGTTGCATCATCTTTGGGCAATGCACCCCAGTACAGCTGGTAGGATTCATGTGCATGTTGACTCCCACAGGGGACGTCCCATCTCCACTGTCCATGATGACCGCTGACTGTGGACACCAGCCAGAATCCATCTGTAACCCATCCAAAACCAATCCTCCACTAGGCTTAAAGGATATGAGGGAGAGCCAGAAGCCAAAACATTATCAAACATGGACACATGAAGTCAAGACAATGGACAGACACGGTGGCACATTTTGGGGAGTGGTTTACCATTGCCAGGTCAAAACACCAAGGCAAGTTTGACAGTGATGAAGCACTGCCATTGCAGCCAGAGGACGGACAACTGGGAGCCCACCATGGAGTGTCTCTGACCCGTCTGTTGGCCACATGCATGGATCAATAACTTGACCCGAAGCTCCATCTACCACCTGCCCACAACAACTCATTCAGAGAGAAAATGCTCGCCCCATCCCACAATCAAATGCTCCTCTCAGTGTTCATATTTCATAATCCTCCCTTCACTCCGGTATCGTTTCCACCTCTATCGATCAAAACAGCCAGTCTATAATTGCTAGGTCTATTTAGCGACTCCGTCAGAGAGCGAGGAGAGAAAGAAGAAATGGACAAGTGAACTCATCTTACTCAAAACAGTGCCGCTTTTGTAAAGGTTATTGTCTTATAAAAAGCTGAGAGCCTGGAATAATTCACTTGGTAATCAATTGTCATCGCGCCATTCATATATTAACAGGGCATGATGGACTGAAAAACTACCACCTTCTCTCGTTTTCTTTTTGTCGGTTTCTTTCTCTATCTTGCAATTTTTTTTTTCTCTCTCTCTCTCTCAACCATGTATTGCGTGGTGACCTCCATTTTCATTTTCCTCGCTTTCATATCAGCTTCGCAGCTTCATTCTGGCTCATTCAAGAAAAAAAAATGAATTAACCTGGAGATGAACTGACCCATTCTAAACACCTCAAAAGTGACAAAGGATCAGCCACATGCTAATCCTTGTTAACACGAGGTACAAAGTGACACTTCTCAATGAGGTTCAGCGTGGTTGGGTGTGAAAATCTCATTTGTGTGTTGTAAAATGAGGGGTTTTTCATGCATATTTATACACTGTGGTATATGTGTCGTGCTTATTTTTCGTGAAAACTAAAGCAGAGGACTATATTTCATACTGCAAATGGACTAATTGAGGAGCTCTTCTAATGTAAACAAATGGGGACTATTATTGTTTGTGATTGCACTCGCAGCTGATGTAAACACACTGTAACTGTGTTGTTTTACGGTTGCACGGCAACGTCACAGTTTGATGCACAAATATAAAATTCATCATATATGGGTTCACAGGTGTGCTTATTTTACAGCAGCTTCAAACGCAGCTGACACAAACATATTTAAAAATGCATTAGGGGTCTGAGCCTGTTTTAACTCAGGAGATACATATTAATGTGAAGCTTTTTTTGTTGTTGATGCACTGATTCCAAATTTCATCTGATGTGAGACTTCATGGCATGCATTTTAAGAATTATCTTATATCTCTGGTTTTATACAAAAAAAACTTGCATATAAATGAAATGATGGAAGATGTTTTTCCAACACATTTCTAAACATAATAGTTTTAATAACTGATTTCTTTTATCTTTGCCATGATGACAGTAAATAATATTTTACTAGATATTTTTCAAGACACTTCTACACAGCTTAAAGTGCCGTTTAAAGGCTTAACAAGGTTAATTAGGTTAACTAGGCAGGTTAGGGTAATTAGGCAATTATTGTATAACAATGGTTTGTTCTGTAGACTATCGAAAAAAATATAGCCTAAAGGGGCTAATAATTTTGACCTTAAAATGTTTTTTTTTATTATGCTGTTATTATAGCCAAAATAAACCAAATAAAGACTTTCTCCAGAAGAAAAAAATATTATCAGTAATTAGAAATGAGTTATTAAAACTATTATGTTTAGAAATGTGTTGAAATAAAATCTTCTCTTTGTTAAACAAAAATTGGGGAAAATAATTAACAGGGGGGCTAATAATTCAGGGGGGCTAATAATTCTGACATAAATGTATATATATACCAAGTGCCTTAGTATTCCATCAGTGACGATGGTGGGACACTGATATTACATTGCTACAAGTGTGATTTTGTACTTATACTGTACAACAGTTCGATGGTGCAATCGTGTAAAAGCTGACCTTCAAAACAGCAGAAACTGTTGCTACTCCACAAACGTCACTTTAGAACTAGTATTTGAATGATTCTACAGCATAATGTTTAAAATGATGACAAATCAGGTGATTTTACTGACATTTTAGGATTATAAAGCTGAACAGCATAAAATGCCATCAGTCTACAGAGATTTCCTAATATTTCTCTATTGCAATCAAGAGATCACAATAGTTAATCCTGAAAAAAACCAAAGCAAAGCAAACACTACCAGATTACTATGGCATAAATACAGCACTACAGAATGCAAAGGAGATAGATTCACTTAGAATGTCACTTACTTGTTCTGTAATGATTTGTTCAGCTGTAGTTTAAAACATACGCTGAAAAAAAATGCAGTTTTGACATCTTTTGACATGCGTTGAATCAGTCACGGGCAGACAGAGAGGAAACGGGTGAGTGAGATCAAGTGTGTGCATGTAAATGATGCAGGCATATCTAATAGCTCATAGTAACATGTCCTAGCTACTGTACCTCTTTGTAAATATTTTTGAGCATATTATTGGCGAATGACATATCTGTGTCCTCAAGATCACACAGATGAATGAAGGCTCTGGCAACTGTCACTATGTTACTACTAATTTTGGTTTGAAGGAAGAGTATTCATTTCAAACTGATCAAACTAGAACTGCTTGTAAATTAAACGATTTTATTGTATACATTCCAGCCAATCAAAATCAAGAATTTCAACAGACCATTAAATAAACACATTCAAACATGCATACACACACCACAAGCACAGCTCAAAAGACATTATTATTCTGTAACTGAAGTCGAAGAGGAAACACTAATGAAAACAAACACAACATCCCCTCATTTTCCAAAACCTTTTTTCTGCCATTCACCATCACACCCAGATGATGGTGATGATGATGATGATGACGATAATGATGGTGATGATGATGATGATGCTGCTGTGTGTTCAAAATTTGCTTCTACTGATATAGCGTTAATGAGGCCAGCCAGTGTTTATGGGTTAGTGTAAATGTTTAATGCCTTATGCTGATGAAGCTGCTTTTCTCTCCAGCCCTCAGAAGGGCAGTCTGGTGTTAAAATGCCCACCCAGTGGCACACCAGCCTCTGCAAGCCAATTACAGTGCCGTATGACAGCACATTCAAAAGCACCAATTAACTCCATCAGTCCCTGCACCTAAACGCATATCAAAACAGCCTCTTAATGGACATCCTGTTGAATTCAGTCTTCATTTTTTCCCATCGTCTTCAGAGAGCAGCGTGTCATCATAACCACCCCGAAAGGCTCTTTTTATTACTCTCACTGCAGGATAGGAACAGTATGTGGCGAGCGCACGTAATTGTTTAGCCCGGAGTGCACATAATTAATGAGAGAGTGTGATAACAGTATTGCTTTGTTACATCTCATTCTATTAAAGAATTGGAAATTAAATTAAGTGATAGATAAATTAAGAGTGAAGCACTCTCGTTCAGTTTGAAGCTTTTTTTGTTGGAATGCTAATAGTTTGTTGTGCTCTTTTCTTATCAATTAGCTAGACATGCTCATTTATTCAGCCCTGCTTTTTATTATCATTATTATTACTATTGTTATTATTATTATTATTATTATTATTTATGTGCCACAGCTTGCTGTGAGGGACAGTAGCATCATCTATTGTACATAAAAAATTAAATCCCCCCAAAACCTATTTATACAATTTGTTTCACAATGGATTAGGGCTTGATTTGTGTGGTAATGGAAAAACGTGCCTGAATAAATTGAGATGTAGAATGGGCAGATTTCACATCCCTCGCAATATCAGGAAATAGCCAAAAGTGATTTTCCAAAACAAACGGCTTTTGTTTAACGTCTGTGTTAGTCATTGTTTTTGACGTAACATTAGCATGCTGGATTAAGTGCACATTTACATAGGCTTTACCTCGCTGATCACGGCTGCAGTCTGGGTTCCTAATTTAAAGCGTGCTTATTGTTAGCATCATCCATTGTGCATAAGAAATACTAACCTTGAAACCAATTTATTCAAGTATACATAGGGAACATATTTTATACCACATCCCTTTCCACACAAAACGATGTATATAAAGATGTTTAAATGCATAGTTCATAGCAAAAAATAAGTTAATAAAAAAAAGGTTTTCCTTTCCTGGCCTTCATGTGACTATACTGTGGCGTACATTTTTTAAGTGCAAAAACGGGGTTTTAATGTTTATTACTCCTAAAATAATTATATATATATATATATATATATATATATATATATATATATATATATAAAATTTAGTCATTTATAGTCCTTTAGAGCTATTTTGTCAACATAATACTAATATTTTAATTTCAACAAAATAAAATAAATCAATATTTGGTGGAATAACAATGATTATCTTTTGTCACTCTGATCAGTTGACATTTTAAAAAGAAAAATGCTTTAAATCACTTTTTAATTTTGAAGAAATGCTGTCAAGCCTTTATAGAATAAAACAAAGAAACTGAAAAACTGAGAATTTCCAAGTTGTCTTTTTGGTAGATATATAGATATATTTAATGATTCAATTGAACCAACAAAATTATTGACTTCAAAAAAGCGTGTGATATGATTGATCACGGCTGGTCTTTCATCTGCAATCATTGATAAATCAATCAAATTAATCCAAATCTACAATATATAGCTCATTTCACCTTACTTCCCTTATCTTCATTTTTGAAGAATCCCGGCATCCACCCATCTCCCCTTTTACCTCCTTTACTAGGGGGGCTCTCAAGAGCTACCTGATCTCAGACCCCCTTACATGCAACCCAGGCTCATTCTGATTACGTGCCCCTATATACATTTCTGGAGAGAGCAAACTACATTCCAGGAGCTACGTTTTTTTTTTTTTGCAGTTATTGTTTTCGCAAATCCGCCAAAGGCCGCTGTGTACACCTTTTCAGATCTCTAATATTTATCGCGAGTGCCATTTGCGCCTGGTCTTCTCATGTAAATCCACCAGAGGCAGCTGTTGACTAACCCACTGACTGACTGACCAACCAACTGACCAACCAACTTTTGGCTTCTGTTTTTGTCTTACCTGCCTTTTGGAACTTTTTTTCACCGGACTCGAACCTTGTCGTCGCGGTCCACTCCGCTCTGCATCTCAAGTCCGCTGACATACGTGATGAGCTACAACCGAAAAAGCTGTCCACAAGCAGGTAAGCGGAACAGCATCATACCACCCCGTAGCATTCATTTTAAAGACGAAATGCAACCATTTGTAGCTCTGGCTACATAATTTGTGATCTCCAGAAACATATATAGGGCTACGGTTTCAGAATGAGCCTATGTTGCTTATATGCCAATTGACCAGGCGGGAGCCCTAGGCTCAATTATCTCTGAGCTTAGGGTTCTCTCCCGGGATAGCATGCCAAACCTGCTATTAGTATCAAGCACTATCTTTTAAAACTTAATTCAATGACTGTGACATAGATTTTGACATATATCGGGGTAAAACTGCTTTTCGAATGAGAAAAATAGATAAAATGGGACTTGATTTTTATCCATGGGGAATTAATTACATGCTGCAATTTGATGAGAGGAAATATTACACTCCGTACAACAGATTTACCAATTATGATTCCTTTGCAATGTTAAGAGCTAGAGAAAAAGATTATTCAAACCGCTTCAGAATGACACAAGGGTCAATAAATGAAGATATTTTCTTATTTTACTCATTTTATTATTATTTGAACATACCCTTTAAACACATTCATGGCTAATTCCAGCCATTCACGTTTCACTATTCATATCTGTCACGCTTCCCATTCATTCTCCTTTCTTTGACACATACAAGAGCGCTAACATTAACAACTACGATGGGTAAGTCAGCATGACAGCCAGAAATGTGTCAACAGCAGAATTAATCAGTGTCAAAGCGTTGATTGAGATTATGCAGAGCAGACTCCATGCGCACATCTCCTATTTTTACAGTACATTCCCTCACGGCAGGACTCTTTCCTTTAAATGCTGCCATTGTGAAGTGATGATATCTTTTGCACATTTACAGCGCCATAAAAGAACCATGGGCAAATAGCAGCAGGCTCAGTATTAGTCATACTCATTGAAACACTTCCTAGTACGGGCTCACAATACAAACAGAATGTATAATCTAAAGAGCTTTGACCCAGCTGTCTACACTCTTCAACCTGTATTTCTCAATGTTGCATCCTGGTTGCTTTTTCTTTTGAAAGAAGCCAGACATGGCATATACAGTGCATATAAATGTAGCAAAGCATGCTGTGCGACATTCTTACAATTAATATGGCCACAATGTTAAGGACACACCAGTAGTAGGTTCATTATTTGTGAAATCTGTTAAATGTACTGTACTGTAGATTTACTCTGTGATATTTCATTGATTTTCTCATTCACTTTTTGAAAACTATAATACAAGCAAAATACATGAAATTCTGTATGATTTTCTGGTTAGCATATTGAGCTATCTTGAATGAAATTCTGGTTAGCATCTTGAGCTAAACCATAAAATGGTATAAGATGTCAACTCTGTCATTGTCAAATCTGTTAGTGGTTAAAAAAGTTTAACAATATCTTAAACAAAAAAAATGCAGATGTTAATAACAGAAACAAAGGTTATTGTTGTTATTATTTACTTTAATTTATTTTTACTTCATTTAATTAAAATTCATTTGAATTCATTAGTCCCTTTTTTCCACTGGGGTCGCCACAGCGGAATGAACCACCAATTTATCTAGCATATGTTTTACACAACGAATGTCCTTCTAGCTGCAACCCAGTACTGAGAAACACCCATACACTCTCACATGCGTACACATGCATTACAGCCAATTAAGTCAGTTTACTTATAGCGCATGTCATTGGACTGTGGGGGAAACCGGAGCACCCAGAGAAAACCCACGTGAACACGCAGAGAACATGCAAACTCTACAGAGATATGCCAACTGACCCAGCTGGGACTATAACCAGATCATTCTTGCTGTGCTAACCACTGAGTCACTGTGTCAGTAATTTAATTTAAACCATATATTTTTTACATTTTCAATTAAAACAATTGCTGCCATTTACAGTACACTCACCGGCCACTTTATTAGGTACACCTTACTAGTACCGGGTTGGACCCTCTTTTGCCTTCAGAACTTCCTTGATCCTTTGTAGCACAGATTCAACAAGGCACTGGAAATTTTCCTCAGAGATTTTGGTCCATGCTGACATAACAGCATTACGCAGTTGCTGCAGATTTATTGGCTGCACATCCATGATACGAAACTCCCGTTCCACCACATTCTGGAGCTCAGTTTGAACTGCAGCCATGTCTTGACCATGTCCACATACCTCAATGCATTGAGTTGCTGCCATGTGATTGGCTGATTAGAAATGTGCGTTTACGAGAAGTTGGACAGGTGTATATAAAGTAGTATGTGAGTGTACAAACAATTAGTCCTAAATGTTTGTTATACAATTATCAAGCAGCAATGATGACAACATTTTTTGTGTGCTGTAAAAACATCGGCAACCCAAGTTCGATTCTCGGCTTAAGGTCCTACCCTAAAAATTAATTATATAAAAAAATAAACATCTTAAATAGTATACAAATAAATTAAAATGTTATGCAAATGTTGAAACAACTTTATCAACTTAAAACAGTCTACAAAATGGCAAACAACTCATCAATAAATGACAAGTTTGGTCTGCTTTCTTTTTTAAGTAAAACCAACTTTCTACTACAAGACATCAAAACAAAAAATGTAACACATTTTAATCTGTTTTTAATCCTGTTTAACCTGTTTTATCTGTTATACTTATGTTTCTTTTATCCTTGTTTATGTAAAGCACTTTGAACTACCATTGTGTATGAAATGTGCTATATAAATAAACTTGTCCTGCCTTGCCTTACAAAAACAACTACAATAGTAAACCAGAGAAAAGCAAACAACATTCTATTGTTATTAGTAGTAGTTTTCTCACAAATACCTCACATTATTATTAAACACTAGATCAGAAAACATTTTATTGTTTCTACACAATATAAAGTGCCAGACTGAGAAAGTTTATGAAAAAAATCCCTAAAACATATTCTATAACAGGAAAGCTTTTATGCATATACACTATTTTTGTTACTATCTATGTTTTATATAAACATTTAGCTAGCTCTGCATTAATCTTTCACCCCAGTTTTATAGCTGTGCTGAAAGGAGGAATTGGGCGTTGTTTTTGGGAGACGTATTGCCAGTAATGGGGGGCTGGTGTATGGGGGTCAGTGTGAGCAATTCCCTCACGCCTGTCTGCTGCCGAAAGACCGGCTCCGTCATCCAGCCTAATGGAGATCTCAAGCCTATCTAAACAGACCCCCTGGAGCCTCCCCTCACACATCAGACAAAATACTGCTCACGTGTCCATTAAACAGATATGAGAGACGTGAAAAATCAGGGGGCTAAAATGTGGAGCAGTGCCAGGGTTTTCTATTAATGTACAGCACTGAGACTCATCGATGTCTGCGGACCAGATGGACCCCCTACTTAACAAGAAGCCGGGTGGGGGTGAAACCGAAGCCCTCGCCTTTCCTCAGTTTGAATGTTAAACAGTGGTTTACAGTGACCGAGCTCATCTTCACAAATCAGCCACGGTGACCTGCAGGGTCGTCGCTCATCATCCGCTCAACACAATCAGCCTTATCTTCCAACAGCCATGTACGCTATTGTTCCATCCGTCAAACATAAAGAGACACAAAATCAATGCAGAGTTTGCTACAGAAAGCAATTGCATTCAGTTTTCCATTTGTCTAATGATCTCATCCTTGAGTGTAAGGGTGTATGTGTGTGTGTGGGTAGGAGTGTAGATTATTATGTGCAAGAGGGATTTGCAGGTTGACCTCCACAGGATTTAGGCTCGTGTTGTTGTGTATCTACAGCAGCTATGAAATCAATACAGGGGCTAATAAGCGCTGCCTGGAAGTGTTGGTGCAGCTGCGCCCTCTAGTGGGCCACACTGGAAAATTAGTTTGATTCTTGGTTGCTTAACACCAAAATGAAGGCATCATTTACTCATTCCAAACTCATTAGCAACTTGTTTCATGTTTTGAACAGTTTTAATTCTCCGTTTAAAGTCAGTTTTCACCCCAAATTCAAAACATATGAATTGGTATGTTTAATTTAAGCCTTGGTCGACAGGGTGGCGCAGTGGGTAGGGCAGTCACCTCACAACAAGAAGGTTGCTGGTACAAGCCCCGACTGGGTCAATTGGCATTTCTGTGTGGTGGTTGCATGTTCTCCCCATGTTCACGTGGGTTTCCTTCAGGTGCTCTGGTTTCCCTCCCACACTCCAAAGACATGCATTATAGGAGACCTGAATAAGCTAAATTAGCTGTAGTGTACACATAGGTGTGAATGCAAGAGTGTATGGATTTTTCAGTTGGGTTGTGGCTGGAAGGGCATCTGCTGCGTAAAACATATGCTGGATAAGTTGGCGTTTCCTTCCGCTGTGGCAACCCCTGATTAATAAAGGGGCTAAGCCTAAAAGAAAATGAATGAATGAATGAATTTAAGCCTTCTAAAAACAATAGATACAAGGCTATTAATCACATTTAAACATTGATAATGTTTACTGTATTCACAATCGCTCACAGCCATTTTATTAGTGTAACTATTGCTAAAAGAAAGAGTGTTCACCAAGCTTCAAAAGCATGCTAAAGGTTATGTAACCTTCTGTAACCACTGATGACAATTAGGTACCTTTATTTATTTATTTTAATGTAAACTGGTTGTTAACTAAGGCCCTGTTTACACTGGGTAAGATGTGTTTTAGGCAATAAGGATCCAAAATAGAAAAATGAGACACATTCCTATTTTTACCTGCTGTTTTTATCAGTTGCTTTTGTCCATTTTCTTACTTTGAGGGTAGAACTGTGTGTGATAACTACACTAACTTACTAACTTACTAACTTACTAACTAACTAACTAACTAACTAACTAACTAACTAACTAACTAACTAAATAAATAAATAAATAAATATTCCAAAATTGTAAGTGAAACATAGATAAAATACAATTAATTTTCATACAAAAACAACTAATAATGTTATTGTGGTTATTATTATTATTTTACTACTACTACTACTACTACTACTACTACTACTAATAATAATAATAATAACATCAATAATAATAATAAAAATAATAATAATAATAATAATAATAATAATAATAATAATAATAATAATAATAAT
>CAIGQZ010001345.1:9574840-9585108 GCA_903798205.1 Danio tinwini | reverse complement strand
GTGTGTGTGTGTGTGTGTGTGTGTGTGTGTGTGTGTGTGTGTGTGTGCCTTGTATTCATGACATTGTGAGGACCAAATGTCCCCACAAATATAGTTACACGTATAGCCACAAATACTAGTCGATTTTGACCTTGGGACATTTTTTGGTCCCCATGAGGAAAACGGCTTATAAATCACACAGAATGAATTATTTTGAAAATGTAAAAATGCTGATTATTTCCTGTGAGGGCTAGGTTAAGGTAGAGTTGGTGTAAGGAGACAGAAAATACAGTCTGCACAGTATTAAAAAAATCATTATGTCAATGGGAAGTCTCCATAAAGATAGCTGTGCAAGTGTGAGTGAGTGTGTGTGTCTGTGTGTGCCGCACCGCTGTCAGCTCAGACAGGTGTGAATGTGGTATAGCTCACACTCACCTTGTCAAAACAACATGTCAAGTTAAGAAACAGACTATCCACCCTCGCTCAGCCACTGTGAATCCACCTAACACATCTGACCTGATACAAAACCAGCAAAAACATCTAACAGCATCTATCATGTTTTAGGTATCATTAGCATATATATTTGATAATTTGATATGTATATACAGTTGAAGTCAGAATTATTAGCCCCCCTGTTTATGTTTTTCGCCAATTTCTGATTAACGGAGAGAAGATTTTTACAACATATTTCTAAACATAATAGTTTTAATAACTCATTTCTAATAACTGATTTATTTTATAATTTATTTTATAAAATTTATTTTATTTACCATGATGACAGTAAATAATATTTGACTAGATATTTTCAAGATACTAGTATTCAGCTTAAAGTGACATTTAAAGGCTTAACTAGGTCAATTAGGTAACATAGGCAGGTTAGGGTAATTAGGCAAGTTACTGTATGATGATGGTTTGTTCTGTAGACTATCAAAAAAAAGGGGCTTTTTTTTGATAGTCTACTTTAAGGGGCTAATAATTTTGACCTTAAAATGGATTTTAAAAATTAAAAACTGCTTTTATTCTAGCCAAAATAAAACATTCGGAAATACTGTAAAAAAATTTCCTTGCACATTCATTTGGGAAATATTTAAAATTTTTTTACAAAATTCAAAGGGGGGCTAATAATTCTGACTTCAACTGTATGTATGTAAACGTCAACATATTGCTGAAAAGTTGTATTTAATAATGCATGTTGAAAAAATGATTCACCATTTACTCACCCTGAAGTTATTCCAAATCTCTTTATATTTTTTCTCTTTATATTTTTAGTTTTTGATTTTTATTTTGAATAATGCTGAAAACTGGTAGCCATGGACATTCATTGTACAATGTAAAGAATACCTGTACATCAAACAATGTACTGGCAGTTTATTACAAGGTTTTTGTACTACAATATACAACACCAACCGGACAATACATCACTTTAAACTATTAAAAATGTTAATAAAAGTCACTTTTAAGACTGTTTAAAGTTAAAAGTTGTTAAAAGTTGTTTAAGGTCCCATAATGCAATTCAAAAGCATAAATAAATGGAAAAATAAAAACATGAATCACAAAATATGGAACATATAGCATATGGACAATTAACAGTGTATTATAGAAAATGTCTTCAATGGCTGTTTACAACATTCTTCAAAATATCTTATTAAACATAAGTAACACTCAAATTAGACAAGTGATTTAACGATCACATAATGTAGTTTTTCGGTAAACCATTCTTATAAATCTTAATTTAGCAGATGGTTTTGGCTCTGCTTCTTCCACACAAATAACATTTTTATGAAGCCCGATCAAGAACATTGCATATCCACGCAATGCCGTCTATGGCCGCTAGATAGCAGTAGGTGTGTTGTTTAAATGTGCTTTTCCGACCACTTTCCTTTACACCTGACACTTTCCGTCCTCATTTATTGATGTTAATAACTTGATCTGTCTCTTCAGGCAATCGGTAGAGACTTAGTCTAATGAAATGTGGTAATCAGAGCTGAGGTGATTCTTTTTACGAGAAAAGGCAGGTTGGTGAGGTATCAGAAAGCGTTGTGGTGAACATCTACACCAATTAGTCATCCTGACGGCGCCGACTGTGAAACTCTGATGACCACGAAGAGGAATGAGTGGATTATTTCATTCCTGAAGCATTGCTTATTGCCGTGGGTGATGTGGAGAACAACAAAAAACATGTCTAGTCTGACCTACAAAGACAAACACAGACTTTAAGATGACTGCTATTACCTGACTACTGCCACTATTACTGTTATTAGCAGCTGCAGTAGTTGTTGTGGTAATAGTAGTAGTAGTAGTCGTAGTAGTAGTAGTTTTACCATTGTCGTTGTTGCTGTCAATAATGATATATATATATATATATATATATATATATATATATATATGTGTGTGTGTGTGTGTGTGTGTGTGTGTGTGTTAATATAAACATTATTACTAAACTATTATTATAATTAAAATATTTTAATGGTACAACAATATACTATTGTTATTGTGAAGGATATATTACACTGTAATTACAAATACATCAAAACTTCCGTAATATAACATTATTATTATTATTATTATTATTATTATCATTATTATGGTCGTTGTTATTGTACATCATTACACCATCAACCACACCATCACCCCCTCCCACGACATTTTTATATATTACTTTATTACTATAAATGTATTATTATTATTAATTATTATTGATGATAATAATATTTTAATAATATAGTAAAGCTTAAATATGTTTAATAAAATATTTAATATATACTTTATTATAATAAATATATTATTATTAATGATTATGATATTAATAATAATAATAATAATTTAGCATATAACTGTTATTCTTATTTTTTATTGTTGCAATAACATTTCTATATATTTATTATAACAGTATGCACATGTAATATTATTCATTTAAATTACATAACACTCTCTATTCTTTACATTAGAACAGTCAGGCTAAACACATCTGTCAAAATGAACACCCATTAACTGTGTTTTGCTTTTGTAGGGCTTTCAGAAACCCTCATCCCTTTCAAAACACACCAGAACCAGAAAGCGTTTTCATCACTACCCTTACTGTCTCACCCTGGAGATCAAAACAACAGTAATTACCAACACTGAATGTTCAACACACACAATAAAACAGGCTATTATGATTTATCTCTTGCCGAAACAAGCCTTAAGGTTTTCAGAAAAGAAAAACCACAGTGTGAAAAAGACTCATATGGAGCAATAGGATGTTTGTATTGCGCACTACAGTAATAACAAGGACTGGGCAAAATAAAGAAATAAAACATTGAATAACTCATTTCTTAAAAAAGACTGATTCAATATTGATTTACAAATAAAAAGCCTGGATTTTCCCCCTATTTTCTGTAATTCAGAGGTTTTCTAAATGTGGGATGACCTAAATAATTAAGCTGACACCTTGCATTGACATGTTTTTTCAGTATGCAAACAGTCAAATCTAACGTATTGTCTTATATATTGTGCAGCCCTAATCATCATAACTAAATGAGGGCATCTAAACCAAAAGCTGTACTAAAATCACTGACAGACTCGGCTAAATGCGGCTAAATAGTTGCAACCCAGGCTCATTGTGTATATGTACTCAGGTTTACGTTCCATGTCAACTGACCCACCCCACTCCTTTCCCTTAACCTAACCAATAGTGCTTTCAAAAGCAATCTAGAAAAGAAAAGCTGTCGCGGACGCATGATTTTACAAGGTTTTCAGATTTTACCACATTTTTGACCTGTTATTTATTGTTTTATTTTTTAGCTTTTGTTTTACCTGGTTTCTGGAACCACTCCTCGCTGGAAACGAACCCTGTTATCACAGTCCACTCAGTCTATCTGCATATGTGGTGAGCTACTAAGCAAACTGGTAACACCAAAAAAGTCTTCTATATGGAGGTAAGGGTTCAGTGGTAGCACGAAAAGGAACAAAAGCTGTCGGCTGTGCCATACTTCTCTATAGCATTTGTTTTTACAGACAAAATGCAGCCAGACGTACCTCTGGATACATATTTTGTGGTCTCCAGAAATGTAGTCCTGGGTACATATCCACAATGAACCCATGTTAGATAGTAGGCTGGTAAACTCTTCTCTGCTGCCCCTGGTGTAACCGCTGGTAAACACATGCCATCCCATCTATCCCTATACCCTCAGCCAGTTCAACAAGCCACAACTACTACAAAACTTCAGTTTGGGTACCAGTCAGACAGAGAAAAAGATTGTGAAAAGTGTTAAATAGCAAACAAGTAAGAGAAGAAAAAAAAGAAGTGAGGTGAATGAGTTCAGAATTACGTTTAAACTTAGCTGTGTTAAAGAAAACATGGAAAATGAGTGGAAACAACTGTAAAAAATGAGTAATCCCAGAGGGAACATGCTGATGGTTTGTGTCAAGCACTTCTGGTCTGATATCTGTGCTGAAGGAGGCGAAATGGATTTAAACAAAGCAAAATGTGTTAAATTGAGAAGTTTAATTGTACTTATGCTGATAGATGTCCACAATTTAAGGGGCAATTACATCTTGCAATTACAATTGTCTCTGAAGATTTAAAGCTTCAAAACGGACAAAAAAAAAAGACCATAAAAGTCTATTGCTACAGTTATTCTTATATATATAATTTTTTTTAAATAGTAGTGGCAGTATATTTTAGTACTATATTTACTATTACTACCTACCTATAGTATTCTAATTTGTTATAACACATTTATCATAACACATTTCTAATATTGCCATTGTTATTAATATTACATGCCATTATAATATTTAATATAGAATTATTATTCATTCATAAATTTTCCTTCGACTTAATCTCTATTTCAGAACTCGCCACAGCTGAATGAACCACCAACTATTCCAGTATATGTTTTATGCAGCGGATGCCCTTCATATTATTATTTTTATTTTTATTATTATTATTATTATTATTATTATTACGGGTGTCACAGTGGCACAGGGGGTAGCACGATTGCCTCACAGCAAGAAGGTCGCTGGTTTGAGCCTCGGCTGGGTCAGTTGATATTTCTGTGTGGAGTTTGCATGTTCTCCCCGTGTTCGCATGGATTTCCTCAGGGTGCTCCGGTTTCCCCCACAAATCCAAAAACGTGCTATAGGTGAATTGGGAAGGCTAAATTGTCCGTAGTGTATGTGTGTGAATGAGTGTGCATGGATGTTTCCCAGTGATGGGTTGCAGCTGGAAGGGCATCCGCTACGTAAAACATGTGCTGGATAAGTTGGCAGTTCATTCTGCTGTGGCAACCCCTAATTAATAAAGGGACTGAGCCAAAAAAAATGAATAAATGAATTATTATTATTATTATTATTATTATTATTATTATTATTATTAATATATAAATTTTTCAAAACCAAAATTGTAGGATGTGTCCAGAACAACAATGAGAGATTCCATTAAAAATGTATTGACTTTTATATAATAGCTGTTTGTGATTCTGCAGATGGTAGTAATAATAATAAAAAACTGCAATAGCTGAAAAGTCTCATTATGACTGAGAGACAAATAAAACACTGAATATTCTAGCGATCTCTGAAGGCATATTCTGTTGCAGTTTTTATGTGGATATCTTTTTTTTCCAGGTGTTTGGCCCTGACAGGCTATGATCACCACCAATCATCTGTGTGCATGCAAAGTCCTGACATGCCAATTCAAAGTAAAGCCTCGACCTATTACAAAGATTTACATTTAGACCCATATAGAATCTAGATTTCGCATTTCGCTTACAACATATTTACGATGACGCAGTCACACAGGAAACACGTCTGGAGACTTCCAGCCACTGTGTATGGAATAGCAAACAGCCAATTAAAGCATGCGCTGAATCTGCGACTGGGTCTGTGGTACATATGGGGCCACTGGGATCCTGAACTGCACATAGACAAGCTCTAAATGATCCTACAAGCAGACCGGTAAACATATAGGTATCGACACAGCTG
This sequence comes from Danio tinwini, assembly GCA_903798205.1. NCBI lineage: Eukaryota > Metazoa > Chordata > Actinopteri > Cypriniformes > Danionidae > Danio > Danio tinwini. The sequence continues at coordinate 9,579,165 of CAIGQZ010001345.1, read as the reverse complement.
ATCTAAGGACAGCTATGTGGTAAAACTAGAGGATGAAGTGTTTTCTGATTTTGTAATTTCTGGATTATTATCAAATACTAAAATGGCAGATTAATGAAGGTGATACAAATAATAAATGATTATAATTGGCAAATACTGACTTGGAGATCTCCTGACTGTAAAACTAAATAATAAAAGATTTAGATTCATGGTATGTTGCAAAACTTGATAATGATTTAAATTGTATGTAATTACAAAAGGCAAATCAAACCTAAACACGCTGCAAAGGCAGGCATGAAAAATTATTTAAAAGAATATATTACTATTCATAAGTTAAAATACATCAACAAAAATAATATGCGAGGTAAAATGATACTTCTTTTATCTATCTATCTTTTATCTTCTTCTATCTACAGTGTTTACTGAAGAACATTGAACAGTGAATTGTTTCTTTGCATTTTTCTTTGCTTGTGATTTTAATTATTATTAAACTAGAGGTTGTAAAGTAGGATATTTACACAGTTCTTGTCCGTACAATAAATTTCACTGTGTATATTATTACAATTTTATCTAATCAAATGAGTACGACTAAATGAACTATGTGCATAATTGTAAATAACAGTTACAAGTTAAAAGAGGTTTACTCACTTATTTAAGCAAAATAACTAATCGCTTTTTACAGTTTTTTGTTAAACGTCATCTGTCATTTTAGTTTTTTTTTTGTAGTTTTTAAAGCATGTAGTCACATTTTTCAACATGTTGCATAATAGTTATTAATCATAAAAATTTCTGTCAAAATTAGAATGCAACAATCAATGTCATTTCATAAAAATAATTGCATTTCCGCCTACTCTATAACCACAAATCAAGAGAATGACAACTCCTACACATGCTTTATTTCACCATATCTAGTTTGTAGATTTATTATAGGCTATAAATCAAACAAATCAACACACTGTTTTGCAAAAATATTCCTTCAGAGGGCTTGTAATATAGCAAACAAGTCATAGGACAGATGTACTTTCAATTTTAATTTAAAAACCTAGCAGCAAGAACATTCGACTAAACATTGTTGTTATGTAAACTTATCTTTTAAACAAAATGAAAAGTCTAAAACATAATAAATACAAAAAATATATATAAAAAAAACATGATCTACCTCAATCTTTAATTGTGTACTGTTCCCTAGGGTCCACTTATAATCTAATTAAAATGTTTCCATAAAAAAACTTAATAATACAGAAGTAATTTACAATTTCCTGTGCTGTTTTTGACCCTCATCATCAGAACATTCTGTTTTTATGGGTATGGCCAGTTGCATATTCAGAAGTAAACACCCACTGCTGTGATTGGCTAACATTTTTGCATATTAGCAAGGCTGAACAGGCAGTGACATACTACAAAAGTGCACATTGATCTTAAGGGGAGGCGGAGCTTGTCCACTCTATTACATCATAGAGTGGAACATCCCAGAACCTGTGTTTTTGTCGTACTGTCTTCAATATAAGCAATTTTAAGACATACCACAAAGTGTTGAGTTCTAAAAAGTACAGATAGTTTTTTTTTATAGTACAATGAGCTTTACATGTCATAAGAGCAAGAGAATTTTGCTTCCTCAGTTCATCACCCCTTTAAAACACACAAAAGTACATGATAATGACTTAAATCTGCATTCAGCAGGACACAATACCGTTTGTTTAGTATGATTCAAAGCCAAGTGAATCAGTGAAAACAGCATTAGTCATTGTGACAGACAGCAGTGAGCCACTAATGAATCTAAACATTTTGCTGTCGCCTGAGCCAAAAGCCCAAATGCCACTCCACAGGACTCACTCGCTTTTCGCCGCCGCATAATTGCAATCTCCCAGGTGCCGAGATAACATTAAACGAATTATCGCTGTACTTGCCACGAGATAAAGAGCACAATGAATCTGACATTGTTCTGTTTCACCAGTGCTTCTCCTACCTGAGGAGGGCATTCAATCAAACTGACAAAACACGCAATCTTCTTCCGCATGCATTTTTAATGGGACTTCTTAGAAATGAATGAATGGCAACTCTGCGATGAAGGAGGGATGGAAAAACATGAGGGGTTTATACAAAAGAGAGCTGCCGGTCAGCAGATTTGTGGCTTCGGATAATACGGCTTTTCTCATTTGACTGCAACAAAAGGTGTGCGACATAAAAAATTTAGGCTGTAGAAGAAGAAAAAAAAACATGTCAAATGTGGAGGGGGTCTGATAATCAAGCAGAAAAGCCAAGTCGCCAGTGGAAAAAAAAATAGAAGAGAAGGAGAGCATCTCGCTAATGGGACAATAGTCACTGAAGGCCCATACTGTGCCTTGGTGCACCCTTTATTGGATGGTGTTTATATGTGGCCCTGCTATGGTGACAAAAGAAATAGGGCAGGGTTTTCACACCTCAGAAAAGGAGAGAGAGGGAGAGAAAGAGATGGGAAACAAACAGCCTCATTGAAGCTCAGGAGCCACTGGAGTTTTAGGCTCCACCAGTGACTGGATACAACCAGCTGTAGAATAAAGAAAAAAATGCTTGAGACTGAGCGCTACAGTGACTGTAGATGTGGAGCTTTAGAACTCTTACAACTGGTAAAACCAGGACACTATTTTATAATATTTATTTTAAATTAGTATTAATTATTATTATATACTTATAAAACACTATCATTATTACTGAAAACAATTGTATACAGGGAGTGCAGAATTATTAGGCAAATGAGTATTTTGACCACATCATCTTCTTTATGCATGTTGTCTTATTCCAAGCTGTATGGGCTCGAAAGCCTACTACCAATTAAGCATATTAGGTGATGTGCATCTCTGTAATGAGAAGGGGTGTGGTCTAATGACATCAACACCCTATATCAGGTGTGCATAATTATTAGGCAACTTCCTTTCCTTTGGCAAAATGGGTCAAAAGAAGGAATTGACAGGCTCCGAAAAGTCAAAAATAGTGAGATATCTTGCAGAGGGATGCAGCACTCTTAAAATTGCCAAGCTTTTGAAGCGTTCATCGAACAATCAAGCTTTTCATTCAAAATAGTCAACAGGGTCGCAAGAAGCGTGTGGAAAAACCAAGGTGCAAAATAACTGCCCATGAACTGAGAAAAATCAAGCGTGCAGCTGCCAAGATGCCACTTGTCACCAGTTTTGCCATATTTCAGAGCTGCAACATCACTGGAGTGCCCAAAAGCACAAGGTGTGCAATACTCAGAGACATGGCCAAGGTAAGAAAGGCTGAAAAATGACCACCACTGAACAAGACACACAAGCTGAAACATCAAGACTGGGCCAAGAAATATATCAAGGTTTTAGGTTTTATGGACTGATGAAATGAGAGTGAGTCTTGATGGGCCAGATGGATGGACCCGTGGCTGGATCAGTAAAGGGCAGAGAGCTCCAGTCCGACTCAGACGCCAGCAAGGTGGAGGTGGAGTACTGGTTTGGGCTGGTATCATCAAAGATGAGCTTGTGGGGCCTTTTCGGGTTAAGGATGGAGTCAAGCTCAACTCCCAGTCCTACTGCCAGTTTCTGGAAGACACCTTCTTCAAGCAGTGCTACAGAAAGAAGTCTGCATCCTTCAAGAAAAACATGATTTTCATGCAGGACAATGCTCCATCACACGCGTCCAAGTACTCCACAAGGTGGCTAGCAAGAAAGGGTCTAAAAGAAAAAAAACTAATAACATGGCCTCCTTGTTCACCTGATCTGAACCTGTGGTCCATCATTAAATGTGAGATTTACAAGGAGGGAAAACAGTACACCTCTCTGAACAGTGTCTGGGAGGCTGTGGTTGCTGCTGCACGCAATGTTGATAGTGAACAGATCAAAACACTGACAGAATCCATGGATGGCAGGCTTTTGAGTGTCCTTGCAAAGAAATGTGGCTATATTGGTCAATGATTTGTTTTTGTTTTGTTTTTGAATGTCAGAAATGTATATTTGTGAATGTTGAGATGTTATATTGGTTTCACTGGTGAAAATAAATAATTGAAATGGGTATATATTTGTTTTTTTGTTAAGTTGCCTAATAATTATGCACAGTAATAGTCACCTGCACACACAGATATCCTCCTAAAATAGCTAAAACTAAAAACAAACTAAAAACTACCTCCAAAAATATTTTTTGGGTTCATTGAGAACATGGTTGTTGTTCAATAATAAAATTAATTCTCAAAAATACAACTTACCTAATAATTCTGCACTCCCTGTATATTTAATGTCATTTAATTTGTACTTGTGTGAATTTACTAACATTTAGTACTATTTACTATTGAAGAGTACTACTACTACTACTACTACTACTACTAATACTAATACTAATACAAA
>CAIGQZ010001345.1:9506181-9562988 GCA_903798205.1 Danio tinwini | reverse complement strand
ATGGATGGATGGATGGATGGATGGATGGATGGATGGATCAACAGAGACTGATGAGTGGACAGACAGATACACAGGTTAAAAGAAAAACAAATAAGTAAATGGATATATAAATGGATGGATGGATGGATGGATGGATAAATGGATGAATGGATGAAAAGATTTACAGAAAAATAGACAGACAAATGAGTGGATTGATTGATGGACAGATGAAAAATATACATATGACTGAATAGACATTTGGGTGGATGGATAAATGGATGAAGAAATAGGAAGAAACAGACAGGCAGATGGATGGATGGATGGATGGATGGATGGATGGATGGATGGATGGATGGATGGATGGATGGATGGATCAATGGATTAATGGATGAATGGACCAACAGAGACTAATGAATGGACAGACATATAAATAGTGGAAAGACAGACCGATAAGTGAATGGATGGATGGATGAATGGATGGATGGATGGATGGATGGATGGATGGATGAAAAGGCATAAAAACTAAAGGTCAGACAGGTGGATGGATTGGTGGAAATACAGAAAGGCAGACAGACAGATAGGATACATAAATAAGATAGATAAATAGATAAATAAATAGATAAATAAATAAGCAGATAGATGTATGAATCAAAAGGCACCAATAGGTAGATGTATTAACACAGACAGAGGTTTTAAAAAATATTATCAAAAAGACTTCAGTCATGTAGTGATGTGCATGTTTATATTATCTCCACATATCCACAAGAGCTGTGTGTCGTTACTGAGGTACATCTTCATTTGCATTCACTGTCTACAAGAGCTATACATGACGTAAATGGAAATGCAGAAGGATCTGTTTCATTCAAAGCACATACTTTCACAACAGTGCAATTTCACGCTATAGAGCTCTAATTCCCAATCATTTTATGACTGTCTTGTTTCATTTAGTGTGAGTGGTCAAGTTAAATACTCCATCACGAGTCTTCACAAGGCGCCACAACGAGAAAATGTTGGCCTTTAATCAGTTTAAATAAGAAAGAGGCTTTAAACACTCATAAATCTGCGCCTTTGAGCACAAATTATAACTTTATGACACGTTGCCCGCTCACAGCATACAAATTTAAGTGATCGATTTGGTGAAGCTACAACACAAATTCGATTTACTCCAAGCTATAAATCGACTCAAGACACTCTCCTCATTAAAAGCAACTAGAGAGAGGAGCGCTTTTATTAAGAGTTTTATTTTGAGTTTAACTTCTGAGAGACCTCCGGTACAAACCCACATTGTAGCACTTCATGCCTGAAAGCAGAGAGACAGCGGGTTATCAGCAGCTTTATGAGCTGGATTCCTACTGCCTGTCCTGCTATGAGTGATGATGGATATACTGTACCACACACAGACAACCCGTAGAGACTGTCTGTTCTCTTTACTGTCAGTGGGAATGTCAGTTTAGACAGACAACTTACACGTTTCCCAGGATCCTCCTCTTTCGCTTTATTATTTCTTCAAAACTGTGAGACATTGTAGGAATTTCAACAGGGGTTTTAAAACTGAAGTCTGCTGATTGGAGGTCTACAGAATTCCCAATCACTTTCCTTTGCCTTATTCCCTTCTTTATCAGGGGTCAAACAGTGAAATGAACCACCAATTACTTTGAAATATGTTTTTTTTTTACTGCTGGATGCCCTTCCTGGTGCAACCAACCTTGGAAAGTGCACTAAGGGGCCATTTACATGACGTTTTCAGCATTTTATGCATTTTGCTTGTTTGTTTACATGACAATAGGGGTTTTTTTTGTGACTGAAAAGGTATAAGTCTGAAAACGATTTTCAAAGTTTTTGAAAATGCCACCATTGTTGTGTTCGTGTAAACACCCAAAAGGCTACCCTAAAGATAACATCATCTGTATCCATGGTATGTGTTTAGGGAGATGTAGATTAAAGGCAAGTGGCTGAGTATGTGGTAGTGTTGTTGTTGCTCAAGTGTTTTCAAACACTTTAAAGTGTTGATTTACTTCACATTTAAACCAATAGTGGAAACATATCATCATACACAAGGCAAATTATACATACACACCAGTGCAGAGACGCCATTGGCATGTCATCACTTCCTTACAGGAACTGTACTGTTTATTAGCATGGTGACAGTGCCAAATACTGGCCTGTTCTGGCAAATACCTGGCATACATGTATGTAATACAGCATTTTTGGTCATGTTCGCAGATGTGTAAGAATAGATTGTTTAAAAAATGTTGTTGTGTAAACATGAAAACTTTTCAATTTTTGGCTACATCATCGTCATGTAAATTAACATGGCACCCAACTAACCTTAACACCCACACACACTCTTTCATTTCATAATTTTTCTGAATAAAATTAAAAAAATTATATAAATAATATAAAAAAATATACCCTATTATAAGCATCCACATACTGAATATCTAGTATAAGTATCCAAGTTGCAGTAGACTGTTTAAAATTTAAAAATTACAAATATTTTTGCAAAACAAAACACTATTTCAGTGGTTTTACTTTAAAATCTCATGTTTAATCCACTGCCATAAAACAAATCTAGAAATGTCAGGGTGAAAACTGACAAGTTTCTGCATCAATTTCTTTTTTTTTCTTATTTGGGAGTCTTTCAAAGTGTAGCATCATACAATTTGAAAGCCTTGTTCTACAAAAGTGAAGCACTGTCATATACGAGGTGAAGGTTAAAGGGCAGAGATCATTCTGGGAAGACGAGCTCTCCCACAGATCTCATTACACACTAGTATGCACCAACAATTTGAAGACTAGGGGTAAAAGAAAGAAAGAAAAAAAAAGCACCAATTCTCTCATTGGCATCATGTATTAGCTGACTGAGCAGTAAGAGACTTTCTCAAGGGCATAATATCAAGTATTATCACAAAATATCTACAAGTTAGCAAAATTAACCCTGAACAATTCAAATGTAATATCCCTCTTTCTGCATGATGTTTTATAAGGTAAGCTAAAACCTATTAAATAAAGAAATAACACAGATTTAAGGCTTTTTTTGGCTTTTTATTCTTTTTTTTGTCTAAGTAAAAGAAAACAACAAAATCTCCACTTGAGCAATAATTTTAATACACAGAGCTTCTTAGTTGTATTCACATCACCGTTCTGAAGGCTTTTACAAAGACATTTGTTCTTTAAAAATAGATGTCCAAAACCTCCTCTGTATAAACTTCTGACTCTATGTATTTAATAAAAAACCTGACTTCCATTTTCCAATTTGAATGCCCAATTTTAGTGTAAAACATGCATACTAATTTGCACAAATTTAATAAACAATGCCTCATTTGCATATTACAACACAATTTTTAAGAAATTCCCTTCATTCATATAAAATTTTGGCTTAATCCCTTATTTATCAGGGGTCACCACAGCGGAATGAACCACCAACTATTTCAGTATATGTTTTATGCAGTAAATGCTCTTCCAGCCACAACCTATTATTGGGAAACACCCATACACTCTCTCATTCACACATGCACTCATACACTACAGCCAATTTAGCTCATTCAATTCACCTGTAGTGCATGTCTTTGGACTGTGGGGGGAAACTGGAGCACCTGGAGGAAACCCAGGCGAGCACTGGGAGAACATGCAAACTTCACACAGAAATGCCAACTGGCCCAGCCGGGACTCAAACCAGCTACCTTCTTGCTGTGCGGTGACAGTGCTAACCACTGAGCCACCGTGCCGCCCATTTAAGAAAATGTGATTCTTTTATTTATTCAGGGTTCATACACCTTTTTACTACTAAAATTCCATGGTTGTTCCAAGACTTTTCCAGGACTTTCAAGTAAATTTTCATTACCTAATTTGTTATATAATGTCTATGTAAACGTGGTAAATAATAATAAACAAAACACTGCACGTTCAAATTTATTATAGCACATCCTAAAACATGCAACAATCTATTTAGTTTATATTTATGAAAACTGTATTTAGATGATGCTTATACAGCACTAAAAATGAGAGCATGTTTTTTGGCCAAGGACAGAATAGAAGTAAAGACAAGTAACCTATATTTACTGTAAGTATACAGATATTTGTTAGGGCAGCACAGTGACTCAGTGGTTAGCACTGTCACCTCACAGCAAGAAGTTTGCTGGTTCAAGTCCCGACTGGACCAGTTGGCATTTCTGCATGGAGTCTGCATGTGTTTGCTTGGGTTTCCTCCAGGTACTCCGGTTTCCCCCACAGTCCAAAGACATGTGGTAAAAACAATAAACTAAATTGGCTGTAGTGTATATGTGTGTGTGTAAATGTGATAGTGTATGTGTGTTTCCCAGTAATGGGTTGAGGCTTAAAGGGCATTTGCTGCATAAAACATATGCTGGAATAGTTGACGGTTCATTGCACTCTGTCAACTTATGATAAATCAGAGACTAAGCCGAAGAAAAATAAAATAATTAAATAATGATATTTGTTAAACTGATTTCCAAGAATTTTCCAAAACTTTTTCCAGGCCTAGAAAATGCCATGTCAAATTTCCATGACTTTTCCAGGTTTTCCATGCACCCTGTTTATTTTTTTTTATGCAAATCTTAATGTAATCAATCAACCGGGGAAATATTGTGACTTATATTAGTTATATTCTTTATTCACCTGCAATTTCTCCGCCAGTCTTCCTGCTCCTCCCTCTCCCCCGCCTGCTGCCAGGATTTTATTACGCTAATCATTTTTCACGCGTTGCGCTAACGAGGGTGGATCCACTTGTGAGAGAGCAGCTTCATGCCTCCAACCAAAGAGACTCATTTAATGGCACTAAAACCCCTGCTATTACAGCAAACTGCTTTTAATCTTCCCAATCAAATGGCACATAAATTTGTCAGCTCTGCTCTGGAGTCCTAGCAGCCGCGGGGTACGACCTAGCATTAGCATGAGTCAGCAGCATCCAGGGCAATACGTGAATGCACCCACACAGGAAACTGACTGAATAAACTGGGGCTCGTAAGTAGACTGGGCTTTTGGGATGTCGATGTAGTTCTTACTGCACATAAGAAGTGTTAAGCTACTTCTTGTACAATAAAACTTTCACTGCTGGAAAAAGTAATTAGCTTTAGGGACAGATGGCTTAATGCAAATGGCAAATGCGTATGATCTGTGTGAAAGGATTATGCATGTTTATGTAACTGTTAATTTTGCAATGATTTTGATGCAATTTTTTATTTGATGGTTAGGTTTTGTAAATACAGCAGAATTATTATTTTTTTTTTACAATTAAATAAGGAGAAAACGTGGGCCAGAAGTATTTTAGTATCACATCCCTGATTTAAAGATGAAAATATATAATTTATATAGAAATATAATATATAGAAAATATATTATTTGCTAAGATTTAGTTAATTTCCATGAATCAGTTTTTTGTTTTGTTAATTTTTTTTCATTAAAAAAAAAATATGTATAAATCAGATTCATGGATTTTTGCAGACTTGCAGTATTCATTCTTTCATTTATTTTCTTTTTGGCTCAGTCCCTTTATTAATCAGGGATCGCCACAGCAGAATGAACCATCAACTTATCCAGCATATGTTTTACACAGCGGATGCCCTTCCAGCTGCAACCCATGACTGGGAAACACTCATACACTCTCATTCACATACATACACTACGGAATATTTAGCTTACCCAATTCACCTATAGTGCATGTCTTTGGATTGTGGGGAAACCGGAGCACCCGGTGGAAACCCACGTGAACACGAAGAGAACATGCAAATTCCACACAGAAATACCAACTGACCCAGCCGAGGCTTGAACAAGCAACCTTCTTCCTGTGAGGCAACAGCGCTACCCACTGTGTCACCGCTCCACCATAGACTTGCAGTATATATATATATATTTTTTTTTTTTTGTTTTTAATATATATGTGTATTTAATACATTACGACCTCAAAAGCCTATTATTATTTTTATTATATTAGTAATTTATACATACACACCTGTATACCTACACGTATAGATATCTATAAAAAACATTCAGAGAAAAAAAATATTCAGAGTCTCATCAAAGTTGACAACATTTTTTTAAGTTACACAACATTAAAAAAGTTAAAGTTAAAAAACATTTATTATTCATCATAAAAAATACTTATTCTAAGGACCGTTTTTATTGCAGTTGATATTTAGCTGCACCATGTTGATGTTTCGTAACTAATTTTTAAGAGGTGGGTCATAATCTCAACGCTTAACCCCCAACCTGGAGAACCAGGACATATACACATACGCTACAGACAATTTAGCTTAACCAATTCACCTATAGCGCATGTCTTTGGACTTGTGGGAGAAACCAGAGCACCCAGAGGAAACCCACGTGAACACGGGGAGAACATGCAAACTCCACACAGAAATGCCAATTGACCCAGCCGGTGCTCGAACCAGCAACCTTCTTGCTGTGAGTTGACATTATTACCCACTGCGCCACCATGTCGCCATAAAAAATAAAAAATAAAAGGAACAGAATATCCTAAGAATACATTAGTATAAGGTCAGGCTCAGATGATTAAACTGGCTTGTTATTAATCAGAGCTGATTAGCAGCAAGGTCTCGTCCTGCCGTCTCTCCCTCATCTGCTAACAGATAAAGCAGACCCTTGAAAAGCATGCAATCAGTCTTTAGTGTTTTGTCATGTCTTGCAGTTGAGTAAAAATTAATGGAGTCTGCACCTTATTTGTTTTCTGCTTAAGAAAACAGTGTAAAAAGCCATTCAGCTTAATGGGGTGAACCCACCTTTACCCATCACACAGACGGATTTAATTGGAAAATCTGTACATGTGGAAATTAATATGACAGGAAAAAATAACACATTACATCTGCCTTATGATTTTTGCAAATTTAGATTAATAAATGAAAAAGAAAATTACACTTAATTGAATTGCGATAAAAATATAAAATATCATCTCCAGAGCTGATCAGGATATTTTTTGTTTTATAAAAAATATATAATTTATTTAACAATTTATAAAGTTATCTATCGGGCGGCGATGTGGCGCAGTGGGTAGGAAGAGGGTGCTCCGGTTTCCCCCACAGTCCAAAGACATGCAGTAGAGGTGAATTGGGTAAGCCAAGTTGTCTGTAGTGTATGTGTGTGAATAAGAGTGTAAATGGGTTGCAGCTGCAAGAGCATCCGCTGCATAAAACACTGGATAAGTTGGCGTTTCATTCTGCTGTGGCAACCCTAGATTAACAAAGGCACTCAGCTGAAAAGAAAATATTGAATGAATCAAAGTTATCTATTCTATTTGATGATAAATGTGTCCATAAAATCCATAAAATGAAATGTGGGGAGAAAATATTACATGATACAATTTGTATAAACATAAAATTAATAATTTATTTAATAATATAAAAAATAAAGCTATATAAAGTACATACTGGAGAATAGTAATAGTATATGTAAACAATATGATCATATAAACAAAATATACACCATACAAACATTTTAAAAGCTCCCTTTGTAATGTTTTCTTTATATACATGCCTCATGTGTACCAAGGACACATTTATTTGGTTGAAAAATACAGTAAACTAAATAAAAAGTTATATTATTCAGTTGATTAAATATTGTGTATACAGAGAATGTGTTGTATGAATGTAAAATGAATGTAAAACAAACTTTAATTTCCACCAAAAATGTATATATTTTCAAAATTGTGTACAAAATATATAAGAAAATAATTTTCTGGGGGGGAAATAAATTCAAGCTTATAGGACCCTACACAACCAATGTCATGACCCAACTTGACCACTAGAGGTGCTAAAGTACTGACGCCACATCATTATACTTCACAGACCCTCATCCCATCTGCTAGAGGTCACCTCAAAACCAATCACTCTAAGTGTTCTGACTTGCAATAAGGAAGCAGATTAAACAGGCTTCAGCTTCAGTCACTGGACAGAAGAAAGAAACCAATCAAGCTAAAAAAACCAACAACAACTCAACCCTTCCTTTTTCTTTCTAAGGCTTCTGCAACGTAAGAAACTACTGCTATCTCCTCCTTCTTCAGTTTATCTCCTCCATTTTATTAATATAATCCAAACGAAGACCCTCAAGCTGCTGACAGATCAAAGGGTCATTATAAGCAATGCACTTTCAGCATTGCATTAACCTAATGAAAGCGGTGACTCATGGAAATCTTCCCAAGATGAACTGCTCTTTTTCTGAGGTCAGCATTACTGCTTAGAAGTAAAAAAATAAATAAATAATAGCGGATAACAGAGGCGGTATGCTAAATCTATAGTCTTTTTGGCACCTGCGCTGCATACAAACGTGCTTACTGTTGCTTTTTCTGTCTGAGTTTGTCAATTGGGCTCTGATTAAGATGTCTGAAAGCAGTGGTAGTTTTACAGGGCTTTTAGAGGGCAGCAAAGTGTCGTTTTAAGAAAGAAAGATCGGCAAGAGAATCAAATGCCCACTGAGAGGCTAAATGCAGTATAAATGACAGCATTAGACAGTAATACTGGAGCACCGAAGGACTGAACGTCGTGATAAATGGCAAGCTTGAGTGAGTGGACTGAAAGTCAGAGTAATGGCTGTAGAACTTAGCTCCACTTAATAGGTAATCGCACAGATGTCAACTCAATTGAATATTGGTGACAACAGTACATTTAATCATAGAAGGATTTTAGGCAGGACATCTTTGCTGGAATATAAAAGTCAAAAACTGTCAAAAACTGTCAAAACTTTGATTCTTTAGAAAGAACTTTGGAAGTCTTGCAATAGGATTGCAATAGGTGATTGTGAACAATTGTTTTGTTATGCTGGTTGAGAGTCTCTTAACATTAAGTTAAATTAAGGGGTTCAAATTTATTTATATGGATTTTAATATTCTGTGGAAAGTATAGTACCAAGAAAAGTTTGTCCAGTCAAAATGTTTGCGATAGTTTACCCAAAAATGACATTTCTGAAAAAAAATTTTTTGTTACTGTTCATATGGTATTAAGGTATGATTTGGCAAGGAATCTTAAACAATAATATTATACTAGGGCTGAACAATATACAATTTGAGCATCGAAATCACACCTAAAATAGTCACATCACAGGACTAGATTATTTATTAATGATTAAAAGATAATGATATTACATTTTGTTGAATTCTTTATACAATGATGACCATTTTGTTTTACATTTGATGGTTCAATTCTGTACTGTTAGACTCCGCGGAAAACCAAAAAAGCATTGTTTATTTATTTATTTTTGCTTGTAATTATGTAGATGCACTGCATAGAAAAATACTTTAATCATTACAGTTGATCTAAATGAATGAAATCTTTTCAAATAGAGCTATTCAAGTCATCTGGTGAAATTATATTCATATCGAAATATATATTGCAGCAAAATAAAATATTGCAGTGTCAGATTTTTCCAATATCATACAGTCCTACTGTGCACTGAGAATAAACAAATCAATCTACTTATACTTTTTATTGGTTATTTATGTTTATTGAAGTAGGCTTGCTTTAATTAAGTAATATTACAGTTTGTGGTGTTCCAAGGTATTCTAAACCAAACCGTGGTACTGCCATAGCACAAAAAAACCCAAATTTGTCAGTCAGTGCATCCAGCTAATCAGTTCCTCCAGGATTTTGCAAGTTGAAAGGTTCTTGAGATTTAATTTTATTTACAAGATGTTTGTGCATTTTCACAGCAAAATAGAAATTGAAACAAATAATGCCATACGTTTTGACAAAAGCCATCACAAAAACATTGTAGGCCACAAATACATTAAAATAAATGTCTCTGCAAAATCCTGGAGGGAATGATCAATCAGTCAATAAAGGTAAAAGTTCAAATTTGTTCAAAAATTGTTATTTATGCATACAATTTATTTCATTCCAACACTGACCTCAGTGTAGATTTCAGTCTTAAGAGTTGCTGACTTAGCTGAGCATTTCCTTCAAATGACTAAATCATTTATGCTATTAATAATGCAAGGAATAATACAAAACCAGGAGTGGAGACGATTGAATTTCAATATAAAAGGTCATGCAAACAGATATGTCCCTCTCCAATGTTAATCATATCAACTTCTTAATGATTTCCAAAATAAATTTCAACATAGAACCAAGCAATTAGCATGTTCGCCAGAGCAGAAAACAGACGCTGCACAGTATTGTACCATTATCTCAGTGAAATAAGCACCACACTAAACTTCCACTTCTTTAATATGAGTCAGATGATTCATGTGTGTGTGTGTGTGTGTGTGTGTGTGTGTGTGTGTGTGTGTGTGTGTGTGTGTGTGTGTGTGTGTGTTTGTATTTTCAGTCTATGCATGCTAATAATGAGGACATCAAGCTGAGATTCCATCAATAGCGTTGGAAGTGATGAAAACTTTCACCCTTCGTGAAACAACAGGAAGACCACGATGCAGAAGCAAAAGATATCTGCAGTTCATTAAGTTCAGAGTTCTGCGTTTTGTATTAACTGCGGCAGTGAAGCATTAAGCCTGGGACAACAGAAAGCATTTTTGGCCCATATGAGGCCTTAGGCTCATCTGACCATTCAAGGAAATCTGTTGCTTGACAATAAAAGATTTGTTTTGTTCCTCTGTAAATCAGTTCAGAGGGCAGAACATTAAGCAACTTAGGAGTAATCAAATGTACCCGTGAGAGGCTAGCCAATCCAATTCATTGTCTTCATTTGTTTTCTAAGTGAATGCTAAGTGAACACTAACTCCTCCCTTGCTGTCACTGCTGAGAAATGTTTCAGTCCTCCAGCACAAACGCACTTCCATTTATGGAAACGAGGCACTGTGGACACAAACAAATTGCACATCCGCAAGATAATTATTATTCAAAAAGTTCTGCAGTTCAGTGATACAAATAAGAGCAGAAAAAAGGTATCTTCTAAAGCAGTGTTTCTCAACCACATTCCTGGTAGACCACCAACATTGCATGGATGTCTCCTTAATCTGTCACTCCCATTACAGGTCTTTCAGTCTCTGAATGAGTTGATGATTTGAATCAGGTGTGTTTGGTGAAGGAGACATGGAAAATGTGCAGAGCTGGTGGTCCTCCAGGAACATGGTTGAGAAACACTGTTCTAAAGCATCTGAATGGCAAAAGCCACTTATCAAACATCTGAATACAAGCATCCCTCATGATGACACCATGATACTAAAAGTTCATTTCCATTCCCACAAACAGCAAGACAAGAATATTTGTTCTCTTCTCTTGCAAATTTGGATAATAAAAATGTCTTAAGGCTCGTACACACCGGGACACTTTTCGTTTGCGTTTATCGTCAGCGTTTTCCAAGACGTTTTTCCGGATTCAAATTCAATCGATTTTCACAGGCGTCAAGCAGAAAAGTATGCAAAATCACTCCTTGACGTTAGATGGTGCTACACAACTTTAAGCTTCTGACACCCGCTTGTAACACAGAGAAAGAAGACAAAGTTGACACCCTTGTTGTTATGGATGGTTCAAGTAGCAGCTCCAGCTCTAGCGATGAAGAAATGATTATTGTTCACCAGTGCAATAAGCAGCTCCATGTTCATATCGCCTCTGGGCATCTTCTTCAATGTGCGCTTGCACTTGAGCGCCTCCAAGTGCTGTTTACTGTAACTTCAGCAGCTCTGGGCACGTGAACAAAAGTGCCAATCTAATTGGTGGAGAAGGTTTTGATGCAGCGCGTCAAAACAAAGAAAACGAGCATGAGAAGTTTTTTAAAAAATGACGCTTTTCTGCCTGGCATTTTAAGTGTTGGTGTGCACGATCACATTGATGCCCTTTATTTAGTCACGACGCGTTAAACGTCGACGGAAAATGCGAGCAAAATACGTCTTGGTGTGCACGGGACTTTAGTGTTTTTTTTAACTAGAGTTTCGGGTATTTTAAAAGCCGTCATGAATTGCTTTTTTATTATTTTAGATTCTCTGTGGTCCACTTATAATGCTAGAAATGTAAAACAAAAAAATGGAAAAAAGCTGTGAGTGTACCCACAAACCCAAATGAAGAGGCTCAGGTGCGAAAAATAATTAAATAAAGGAAACAAATGTCTACACACTGAAACAGAGTACAACTCTATAAGGGGAAGAACAATACAATTTACATACAAATCACTCAATCTTTATTAGGATCAACAGGAAGGCAAAAGACAAAAGTTTTTCCACAATTTAAAATGGCACAATATTTGTCCACAGAACCATCTCTGGAGTAATCCTCTGTTTGTGTTGTAAAAAAAGTAGCTGTAGGAAAAAAGCATGTACATTCTGAATGTGAATTATATGCACAAATAAAAGTCTATTTACTTTGTTTATGATAAAAGTTGCATCATACAAACTTTATGCATACCTTACCGTATGTGTAAAACAATGGTATTACAGTACCATGACTCTAAAGGACAGAGTATGTATTTCAGAGTTAAATTTCAATATTTATCACCATAGCATTGTTTTATTATTATTTAATGATGGGATCAATTTGAGATGCAGATTTGTGAAAGTAAAAGGTGATGAGATGACATACAGTAATAGTATATGGGAAATTTTTCAATTAACAGCATTATTGTACCTGCATTTCCTTTCTAGTTGCAGGTGTCTTGAGAAGCTCTGAGGGAAAAATATGAATATAATGCCTGGGGTCTGTTGGGTGGGCTTTCTGCCAAATTGAAGAAGATTAAAGAAACTAGAGAGCAATATATACCTCTAACAGAGGTCCTCAACCCTGTTCTTGGAGATCTACAAGCAAATTTAGGGTCTAGAAGTCTAGAAGGGATACAGCTGTGGATATGCACATCTATATAGCATTTTTTGTGACACTGTACAGCATTACTTAACAATTGCTTACAATATTTTTTTTGTTACTGTGAAGTTTGGGGTATAGGGCTGGCTAGGGGTAGGCATTAATACAATATTATTTAATGGGTAGTTTTTGATAAATAATATAAATGATACTCAATATAATGAGGGATGGTTTAGGGTTGGGGTGGGGGTAGACGTTAATATAACACAATTATTGAGTATATTAATAAATAATATAAATAAGTCTCATTAACTTCCGTCCGCAGCTGTATCCCTTCTAGTAACAACCAGAGCTCCACTTAAACATAAGAAGGTGTGATTGATCAGGGTTAATTTTAATATTTAGCACCATAACCACCCAAAATTTGACTTAATGGTTCTGACATGCTTTTTTCGCTTGTTTTAATTTAATCATGGGATCAATTTTGAGATTGATTTGTTGCACATTTGTTAGGTTAAAAGATGATAAAATTATGTACATTAATACTATATGGGGAATTGTAAAACTACAGCTATATTGTAACTGGATTTCCTTTCTAGCTGCAGGTACCTGAGGTAGCTCTGAGGAAGAAATATGAATATAACACCTGGGGTCTGTTGGGTGGGCTTCTCTGCCAAATCCAAATGCTGCATTGGAGAGAGATTTAGAGAACTAGGAATATATACCCCTAGAATAGACATCCTCAACCCTGTTCCTGGAGACCTACCTGCATATTCAGGGTCTAAAATTATACAAGGGATACAGCTGTGGATATGCACATCATTCATTCATTTATTCATTCATTTTCTTTTTGGGTTAGTCTCTTTATTAATCTGGGGTCGCCACAGCGGAATGAACCGCCAACTTATCCTGAGCCAATCTCATCCATGTTTTACACAGTGGATTGAAACTGAAATCTGAAAGGTAGATCTCCAGGAACATGGCTGAAGACCCCTGCTTTAGAAAGACAGAAAAATGGCTAAGCACAACCAAAACAAAAAATATTATTTCCAAATATATTGGACCACTGAAGCTTTCTATATTTTTGTTATTTTCAGTCTGTTAAGCCTACAAAATCATAGCTGCCAATCATCTAAAATATTCTAGTCAGAAACCAGATTTCCTCCTTCTCTTATTTCCTCTTTTCATGTCATGGACATCCAGGTTACTGATTCAAGAGAGGAAATGCTGCATCCTCGCTCCCAGACTCTCTCTATTTCAAGGCCTGGAGTGATGTCAGTATTCCTTCCACAAGTAAACAATCCAATTTATTCTTTCCACACAGAAGCCTGGTCCCAAAGCACAGCTAATTCAGTTAAAGTGATGCTGAGTCTGGGACGAGGATTCAGGGAAAAGAGAAGTGTTGGGAGAGAATGGGCGATGGAAAGAGAGGGTGCACCCCTGCTGTGCCGGCATGGTCAGTTTGCCCCAGAATTTCTGGCTCGTCTCCGGTTTGCATTCGGCAAACGCAGCCTCTGCAAACAATGGCCACTTATGTTTCCATAGGGACTGGAGCTTATGGGTAGAGGCTTGACTCTCTCTGCTCAAGAGAGGCTCATTAAAGTACTGAAAGGCGCCATACAACACGGTGCAGTGTGCAAATCAGCCAAACACACCACACCGACCCAACAAGGTGATTTAAATAGCGAGGTGACAAATACTGGGAAATCAAAAGAACCATAGCTGAGATGAGGACCAAAGAAGCAAGGAACAAAATGGAAAAAAAAGACTTTATAGTGAATATAATTTGAATAATTTAAGAATCCACTGAATAATAGTATAATATAAGTTTAAGAAATATAGGGTATAATAAAAATAAATAAACTAAATGCACGATATATATATTATAAATATATATATATATATATTATATAAATAACAATTGTGGACACACAGATGCACAAGCAATGCAGTTCTGATATATTTTGACTATATATAATGTATATTTTATTGTTAGTGGAAAATCAATTCATATACTGTACAGTTGAAGTTAGAATTATTAACCACCCTTTTTTCACAATTTCTGTCTAATGGAGAGAAGATTTGTTCAACACATTTCTAAACATAATAGTTTTAATAACTAATTTCTAATAACTGATTTCTTTTATCTTTGCCATGATGACAGTAAATAATATTTGACTAGATGTTTTTCAAGGCATTTCTATACAGCTTAAATTGACATTGAAAGGCTTAACTAGGTTAACTAGGCAAGTTAGGGTTTGGGAAACATTTAAAAAAGAAAAAAAATTCAAAGGGGGTTTAATAATTCCGATTGCAACTGTATCTTTTTTAAAAGTCAGAGACTTTATCCATCCATCCATCCATCCATCCATCCATCCATCCATCCATCCATCCATCTATCTATCTAATCTTTTTATTATATTTGTTTTACAATGCTGCCATAAATTGTGAATCCCAAACTTTTAGTTCCCTGCCGTATATATGTCAAAAGGTGGAAGACATAATCGATTTCGAAATTGCAGTAAATGGCGAAAATCCGATCGGATTACAAAACGGAAGAGCTACAGATTGTTATTTATAGTCCTGAGAGGTCTGACATAAAGCCGAGTGAAACCAGAGATCGTCTGCTCACATAATGACAGCAGGAATTCAGGGAAAAAGTGGCAGACATCTGGTTTATCCAGTGCCCGTTCTCACATAACAGACTAATAAAGAGTAAGTGCTGGAAATGTATAGCTCAGAGCTGTGGATTCTCTTCAGAGAGAGAGGAATGCTGAGCAGGTTAACACATGAACACGGTGACACGTCTGCACAAGTCTCCGTCCTCTATACATTCACCTTCCCAGCTGATATTTCGTCTCCGAGTGACGCCTTCTGCACGGCTTTGAAGTGATTGAAATACAGTATAGGGATGCACTGAGCAGCCATCCAGAAATCACTTGTTTTAATTATTTTACTTCAACTCGCCCAATCTCTGTTCTAGGCTTGCAAAGAAATTGCATCGCAAAAAATGTACAACTTGTGTAATCTGAGCATTAAACGAGGCCGGAGATGTTTTAAATTGAGCACAGATGTATCAAAAGTCAATACTAAACTTTACACATTTGAGCTAATACTGACCATTGTTCATTTCATACTTCCACAATGTGTTCAACAATAAATGAAAAGATTGTATAGATTTGTGTTTGGTCAGTTTTTGGTCATTATAGTTCATGTTTAGGCAATTGCTTGGAGTTTTAAATTTAGTTTAGTTGTAGTTTCAAAAATATTTGTTAATTCCATGAGGAAAAATCTCAGAATGGTATGAGTTAATAAAGGTAACCCGCAGGCTTGCATTTCCACCACCAATAGTACCATTAGTTGATGGCATGGTTTGTGCCAGAAAGCTCTAATCAAGTCATTCTTTCTATGTAAACATCCCCATTAACAACAATAAAGAACCGTCATCAGATCCTATGACATGTGCTTGATCCAAGAAGATGACAAGCATTGTTTGAGCTCTACCATTGCTTTGTGCATCCATTTTTATTTGTTATTTAAGAGTCTGTAAACCAATCAGCATTTTGCAGTGATTCTAGCTCCACATTTTAGATATTACTGTGATACAGGTAGGTACCCTTACAAAGGAGTTCAAAAAAGTGTTTTTGGTATGGATCGCTATTTTGGTACTATTGACAACTTCTGCCAGTGAAAAACTGAAATAATTGCATACCATACTATACTGTATTGAATCGTACCGCTCAGTGGAAATGATCCGATACGATACAGTGCCTTCATTTAGTATACTTGTGCATCTGTGGACTATTTAGTTGTATATTTAAAGACTCACTGGCAGAAACATGAATCAGCCCTGTGACATAGAGAGCAGCTCAAACTCTTCCTGATGTGTGAAATAATAAAAGAAAATCCTAACTACTGAATTGAGGGCAGATGAATTATCTGAGGGGAACCCACTTCAGAAAAATTCAGATAGTGTTTTCATTATAGACGATCTGAGTGTAAGACATATTAAAAACCGGTGCTACCAATAGGCCAAGAGAGAATTCGTACTTTTATGCAGACTGTCTACTGATTAAACTTTTAAGCACATGTATGTTTTATGAGGCATGATTGTCATAAAGCTGGAGTCGATTTTTTAAAGACGCTGTTTGAAGAAAATCAAGATATACCCATGTATGGAAATGGCTTATCGTAAGCCTTAAACACCATTATTTTATCGTTCTCTTAAAATGTAAATGCAAAACTCATAAAAACAGGCCAGTCGAAACAAAACACAGACTGTTACATTGGCTATGTTTGACAGGCCACAATAATGGCATAGTTATCATAGTGATATACAACAATGATAAAATAATTTCCTTTATTTTTAAGTTCATCTAAGCATATAATAAACTTACTATGTATTTGGTACTCTAATTTTGAAAACGGGAGATGTAGTGAGTCAAAAGTCTGTCACGCCCCATCTTTACAATGTTTTCTAAACATTGCATTTGCAGTTAGCAGTGCCAGTGGGTCGGACACTCACAGAAAGCAATGTTTAAAATTCTAAAAGACGTGGCATGTCACCTTGCGTCTGGTGTGGGAGCTGTTGTCTTTAATATTCAAAACAATGTGTTTAATGTGTCCATTCCAAATATGGTCAAACCCAAGCTTTTATTCTAGGGGTAATTTTTAAGGTTATAAATGAGCATATAAAACTGTTTTGGGAGACCTAGGCCCCATACCTAATATGCAGATATTGAAAAACAATTCACCTTATTGAATAAATGCATTCTATGTCATCTTTAAGTTTTATATACTTTGTTTAATAAGGGTTTTGCAGTTTCATCATGTCAAATGTAAGATTTTTTAAGACCTTTTTAATAACATTATAAATGAAATTTCAGACTTGGATGGGCATAAATGCAAAGGATTTTTTTCTTAATGGCTCGGTTGGGCCAGCGGAAAAATCTTTTACTTGCCCAATCAAAAAAAAAATAATATTTCTTCACCACCTTTTAAATAATGTGTCAAAACAAGCAAACCCTAGTTGCATTGATATACATTTTTTTCAACATAGATTTTCTTTTCAAAAAAAATACAAGCTTTAAAATATATAATAAACTAAATATTAATAAATTTGCATGGACATAGCAAAATTAGGACCAATGGAAAATTATTCAAGACCTACAAGACATTATTTCAGAGAATTTAAGACTTTCTAAGGCCTAAAATATTAGATTTGAAATTTAAGACATTTTAGGACCCAATTATACAATCTAATATCAACATTTACCATCTCTGACCAGATAAAAAGACAATAATGAGCTAATGTTACAAAAGTGGACAACATCTAAAAAGCTGGAAGTCATGCATTTAACTGTGTGCTCCAGTTTTGTAGATGCCAGGCATGTATTCTCTAGATACTATTTCCCCTTGCAGTGGAAAAATGGGTGGGACAATGGATCTTGTCGACATTCATTATGAGCGAATGGATGGACTGGAAGAGCCTCGTCAACCAAAGCGCTCAGGTTACCTGAACCAGACAAAAACAGCCAACAGCCACCAGTCACCAGACGACACACACACATATTACCCACACAAAGAGAAAGACGTGTGCCTGACATGTACCACAGCACACTACTATACCAGATATACAAAGGTAAGAACACTAACAAAAATATAAATGAACAAGCACATTTATAAAAGACTAAAATTAAAACAGAAATTGAAAACAGACACAAAACATAAAAAGCTATAATAATGCAAAATACAACAACTGATGAACAAACAAAACATGAATTGTTCATTAAAAAATGTAAATTCCATTGTCAAATGCAAAATATCAGAATTCTACACTAAATCTCAATTACACTTAAAAATATGTCATGGTTTTAATATATTAAGAAATCTGAAATACGAAACAAATACAGCAAATAAAATTTAAGTAGTAATTTTGGTCTTTGAAATGTATTATTCATTTTTACTCACAAATTTTACTTTATCAGTGTCTGCCACAAATTGACTGACCTGCCTGCATTCCTTCCTTCCTTCGTTCCTACCTACCTACCACAATGATTTTTTTCCCCATTGCTTATGCTCACATACAAATGTAGGACACATAAGAAAAGTGCAAATAAAGAGACAACATACTGCATACTGTACGCATAACTAAATATATAAATGTTAAATAAAAAGTGCTAGGCAAAGATTCATCCAAAATAAAATTAGTTTTGACATAATGTAGGTGTGTGCGTTATAAATATTTATTATGTGATACTCACACATACATAACAACAAAATACATTTTACACACATATATTGTCAAAGCAAACTTTAGATATGATTAATCACAAATATGTTTCGTTCAGTGCTAAATATTTTTTATTCAATCAAATGTTCACAATAACAATAAACACAATGTAATTCATAATAAAATATTTTATTATCATATTTTTTTGATAAATCCTCTCTTTTGAAGTATTTGTTGTTGTTTTTTTGCTCCAACAGGAAAAAATACAGATTTAGCATGCCATCAGCAAGAGTATATAGGTCTTTTTTTTTTTTATATATTATTTTATTGATCAGTGCACTACTCCTAAAACAAAGAACAAAGCACATTGTTCTGCGTAAATGCACAAATGAAACCTTATTTTTTTTAAGTGAACCCTTTAAAGGCTGCACATCATGCGATGTCAAGAAATCTAATTCACCATTAGGGTCAAAAGAAACCTATGCACAACTTCTAACCTCTCCATAAGAAAGAAAAAGCAAGGTACAAGGTGGGGAAGTAGAGATAAAAAAGAACACAGAGAGCACCTTGGCAGATCAGCAAAGACCTGTGGGTGGAAACCGAATCGCTGGAATTCCTGCCCTATATAATCTCATTATCTGAATGAGTATGAAATCTGCATTCCTGCACCCTTTCACCTCCCCTCCCGGGTCTGGTCCACTTATTCTGTCCCTCTTTGCTCACTACGACACTTCAAAAGACCCTCCAGAATGCATCTGAAGAGAAACCGGATCCGGCATGGAGAAGCCACTCATCTGTAATCTATAGAGGACGAGCATCTCCAACACACACTATCACTGAACACAGCAGGCTGAGAGAAACATGCGTGTAGTGGCACCAGCTGGATAAGATAAAGCTCTTTTTAAAGCTGCAAAAAGGACTAGAAAGGATTTCGGTATCAGTTGGCTCTGAGTGAATGTGTTTTTTCAGCCATCGATGTGTCAGGAGGGACATTGAGTTTTGTCTTTTGCTGACAGAAGACAGGTTTAAACTTTAGCATGTTCTTAAGCGTGACTTGAAAATAATCCCAGGAGGAGCTGAGAATGGGATGCATGATGCAAATGAAGTAGAGTTCAAATGTCAGAGAAAATTGAATATGTAAGATAAAAAAATATGTCAAATCAAGTCAATTGCAATAAACATAAATTAAATTAAATAAAACTATTGCTATTCTGATTATATGTAATTCTGAAAAATATTTATATAGCTTTAACATAAAATGTAATATTTAATTATTATTAGTGCTGGGCAAAAATTAGTTTTGACAATTTAAGTGTGTGTACAGTGCATATTCATTATGTAAATAAATACACACAGCATATTTCAGAAATGTATATTTAGATATAAAATATATGTATATGATACAAATTATATATAAATTTAAACATTTATGTTACAAAATAGTTTTGTATAGTTATTTCTTTCTAATAGGCGGCATGGTGGCACGGTCGCCTCACAGCAAGAAGGTCACTGGTTCGAGCCCCGGCTGCGTCAGTTGGCCTTTTTGTGTGGAGTTTGCATGTTTCCCCCCGTGTTCACATGGGTTTCCTCTAGGTGCTCGGGTTTCCACCATAAGTTCAAAGATATGTGCTATAGGTGAATTGGGTAAGCTAAAATTGTCTATAGTGTATGTGTGAGAATGTGAGTGTATGGGTGTTTCCCAGTGATGGGTTACAGGGAATGCGCTACGTAAAACATGCTGGATAAGTTGGAAAAGATAACTATATATATATATATATATAGTTATTATGATATATTTGAAATTATATTTTTTACTATACATTTTATTTGGTTCAGTGAAATAAAATAAAATGGGCTCCAAGCATCTCTGAAGATGCAAGATGCAACATATGTTTTATAAAAGAAAAGAAAAAAATTAAGATAAATAAAATAATTATCTACTACATAATTTTTAAAAAGTACATGTATTTTCAGTGAACATACCAAATACATTTGAATCATTTATTTATGTTGCTAATATATTTGTGTTATTGACACTAAAATATAAGCATAAAAGCATATTATATTCAAATATAGATTTTCTAGTGGTCTCAGATATTTGGACCTCACTGAATTCAATATTTATTTATGGGAACCACACCTGCAAATAATCTGCAAATGCAATACCACATAAAACAAATCACAAAAATGTCCTCATGAACCGCAGGACAGTACATTTCAAATGTTAAGGTTAAACTCAAGGGTGACACCTAAATAAATGAGCTAATCAGCATGGTTTAAAGGTGAAGAATGCCTCCAACTGTCCTCTGAAAATGTTACAGACAGTCTGTGTCATATGTCTGGGTGACACCGTCCCTTTGGTAAAGGTGACTGTCTCTGTTATTGTAATAAATCAATTAATAATCAGTGTTACTTTAATCACTGAGCTTTTAATTTATTTTCCCACACACGTCTATTTTTATATTCATTGCTCTTTAAGTGTTTCATTGGGAGTGTAAAAATGTTCTGTGGTGTTTTTTAGCTGATATTTACTTCAAGCTGGGAAAAAAACACATTTGCATTATATTTATATCTATTAAACTATGTTTTTTAATGTACTATTTATAATTTGTCAAATTATTTTTATGAAAACCAATTTACCTATGTATATATTGCAATATATAATACTACATACCATATCTACATTATGTTACATGGTGAACATGTATTGCTCTATTACAGTACCTGCAAAATAAAGTAGTCATAATAATAAATATTTACCGCAACCCTGACACAGTAAAGTAAAGCAGCCTTGTGAACTTTCCCAGCCGCAGCTCTTTAACAGTTCTGGGAAAATTAATAGTTAAAACATTTCGAAACCACAAAGGGCAGGGGGAGCATAAAAATCCTATTAACCAATACAAAGCCTGCAGTGTCTGGCTCTGACACTATATGGCACTCCGCTTTAATGAAGCAGCCCGCTAGCGCTGAGCTAGCACAGTGCCAAGATAAAAAAATAAACAGCTGATGAAGAACGAAAACTGCATTGCTCACTTTGAAGAATTCACAAAGACAAATATTAGCATTCTGTTAGACTGCGCTCTCCGCATTATGCTTCATTATGAGTGTCTGAGCTCAATGCCAAGCGGGGATACGAACCCAGTAACGGGACAAGCACCCAGTCCCATGAGATAGAGGCCAATAAAAGAGGCTTTTAGAGTGGGGAGCGATGTGCCGGAGAGGCCGCGAGGAGGTTTACAGGAAGGGCCGGGCTTCAGGAGATGAAAGGGCTTCTCCCTCACGTCCGCTTTATGAGACACAAGGCTTGTTTTGACTGTCTCCTGGCTTTTAATATACATGATAAAGGATGTCCTTAAAAAGGACAGCTTAAAGCACAGGCCCACCACTCACAAAAAAAAGGCACACAGCTTCCTCACAATGCCGATTGTGTGTGTTTTTGTGTCTCAGCACCACTTTTCATGTGGAACTTCCTGAATAAGCACATAAAAATCAGGGTGCTCCTGATATTGCTCATTTCTTATCATCAGTTTTGTGAAATAAATGCAAATAATGTGGAATCTTGGACATGTTTTTAAATTATTATTAGCAGTGCAACAATACAGGTTTCTCATGGTAAAAAAGCACTGTCAAGTAAAAATAAATATTGCTCAATGAATACAATATAGCGAATAATATACTAAAAAAATTGTACCTGTATTTCCATCTACCTAACAGTAATTTTAACTTAATTTAACTTTACCCCCCCACCCCACCCCAAAAAAAATGTTTTTTTTCAACACATTTCTAAACATAATACTTTTAATAACTCATTTCTAATAACTGATTTATTTAATCGTTGCCATGATGACAGTAAATAATATTTGACTAGATATTTTTTAAGACACTTCTATACGACATGACATTTAAAGCCTTAACTAGGTTAATTAGGTTAAGTAGACAGGTTCAGGTAATTAGACAAGTTATTGTATAATGATGGTTTGTTCAGTAGACTATAAAAAAAATAGCTTGAAGGGGCTGATAATTTTGACCCTAAAATTATTTTTAAAAGTTAAAAACAAAATAAAACAAATAAGACTTTCTCCGGAAGAAAATATATTATCAGACATACTGTGAAAGTTTCTTTGCTCTGTTAAACATAATTTGGGAAATATTTAAAAAATAAAAAATAAAAATAAATGTGGGGGCTAATAATTCTGACTTCAACTGTATACTGAACAATGTAATCAAATATAGTATTGTGGCATCCTTATTTATTATTGCCCATAAGGTTATTTAATTCAATTCAATTTATATTGTATAGCCCTTTTCACAATAATTATTATTCCAAAGCAGCTTTACGAAGTGTGCACATTATTACATTACAATCCAAATCAGAAAGGGTTAAGTTGTTTAGGATGGACAGTACAGCGGTCAAGCATATATATAGTTAACCTGCGTTTACACAATAAATATTTTACGTTCAAAAAAGTGATATCTGTGTATATATTACATTTTCAGTGAAATAAAAAATAAATCTCTGTTGTCCCCAAAATGTGTGAAGCTTCATCTTACTGTAAAATACCCCATAGGTCTTTTATTACAGGTGGTCAAATTTGCACATAATATTTTTGTGTGTCAACCTTTAAATGTAAATACGCTGTTGCTTTGCAGAAGAGGGCGGAGCCATTACACACTATTCTGACACTCCAGAAACAACAAAACAAGTGCATATCAACTTAGCAGTCAAAAGGTCAGAATTGTCCAGTAGCGGATTAAAGCTTGCTCAAACTGGAGTCAGATGATATTTCACTAATTTCTCTCACTAGACACATTTATATGTGTATTGATTTATTTAACTGCTACAGATGCTTGGCTAAAAGCAGCAGAGAGAGCTGTTTGTTCACAGCAGGACTATTGCCCGCTGGTCAATGCTGCATTTGAGAGCCCTCAAGAACACACACACACGCACACATTGCTATTCCCTCATTGTCTTTCTCTGTCAAGGTACTGTATGACCAGCCTGATCTCACGAGGAAACATAAGTATAATACGTTTTGTCAGTTTAGTGGCTAATTCGTATGAATGAGTTCAGTCGTACGAAAATGTACGATTTTAAAAAGGAGGCGTGGCACCTAACCCCACCCCTAACCCCAACCGTCATTGGGTGATGAGCAAATCGTACCTATTTGTACGAAATAGATCGTACGAATTTATACGAATTAGCCACTAAATCAAAAAGTTACGAATTGCCGTGAGATTGCATTGGTATGACAGGTGCAGACACCAGTTTTCAACAGGGCTGGGATAAAAGAAGTATTGTAGGATAAAGGAAAAGGTGACTATCAATATTGAATAACACAACCACAAACATTCAATAAAAGCACAAGCAGTTACTCTCTCAGATCTAAAAAAAAAAAGACATTAACCAATATTTTATCTGTATTACAAAAAGTACTAGTTGCTACCGACTATATCGACAGCTCTATTCTAAAGTAGCATTCCAACTACAAATTAGACATTCAAACATTTGTGGTTAGTAAAGGCAACAACTGATTCTAAAGTTTGACATTAGCATGTTGCTAAGTTTGTTACACAAACAAGCGGAAGAAAAAACATGGTGGCCGTCAGCACAGCGATAAATATTAGTGCTTTTAGTTCTGTACTGCTTTTATGTGATAACATATAAAGAAACAACTAACAACATAGAGTAATTAACAATAATCATGTTCTTATGACGAGTAAGCTATCTGTTTAAGATAGCAGAAGGAGGAAATGTTGCTCTCTATACAGTATTATCAAATTAAGCGTTGATTATTTAGCTATTATTTATCATATTACATATTATTATTCTGAATCAAATGAAAGCCCAATAAATGTGATCCTGCACCACAAAACCTTATGTTGCATGTATTGATAACAGCTAATAACACATTGTATGGGTTAAAATTATAGATTTCTTTTTATATCTATAACATTATATCGTTAGAATAAGCAAAAATCATATTTCATGAATATATTTTGTAAATGTACTACCATAAATACATCAAAATTGAGTTTTTATTAGCAGTATGCATTCAAAAAGCAATAAGTTGACCAGTTACCTTAACATTATTAAGTAAATAAACTGTGTGCATAACTATAAAATTAAGTCAACTTAACAGTTCCAATGATTTACTTACATTTTTTAAGCAAAGCCAACATGTACTTTTGAGGCAACGGGTTTACTCACTTTTTAAAAGTAAAGTAACTAACCACTTTTTACAAAGTATGATTAAATATGATTTTCTCAATAATTTTATTTTTTTTTGAGCCTTCAGATTCCAAATATTTTAAATAGTTGTACATTGGCTAAATATTGTCCTAACCAAACCAAAACGTCTTATTTATTTACATTTCAGATGATGTAAAAATCTCAATTTAAGAAAAAAAGACACACGTATGATTGGTTATGTGGTCCAGGTTCACAAATGTCAATAGCTAATTACTTTACTAATGCAAAGAATGTAGTGTAGCATACTGTAGAACCGCTGTCTGACAACATGGAAGTATTGTTCATATTTACTTCCTGCCCCAACATGATCAGTCTTGAAGAAAGGCTGAAGGAAAAGCATGAGGGCTGCAATTACAGCTGATGGAGATGTAAGAAAGCACCGGGTATGGAGAGAAGACAAGGGGGAAAAAAGAGTGACGCAGAGACAGATGACGGCTTATTGGGGAATGATGAAAGTCAGTGAGTGTCTTACCTGAAATGGCAGTCCACAAGGCCAGTGATGGAACATGAAAGAGAAGAAGAGAACAAAACAGTCATGTTAGAGTCCAGCAAAATCTTCCAAACAACGTATTAGCTCTGCGCCAAAACCCAGTGAGAATAGTAGAATGCCAGCCATCATGGTACCATCAAGTGAAGGATTTGTAACACATTAAGCTGGCAGGAACACAAAACTAACAAAAATGCCACCATGTTTTTTTTTTAGATATTTATATAAAATTTTTAGATAGCATAATACCTTTTTTGTGTGTGTGGAATATTCCTAAATTTAAATTAAAATATTTTTTTTATTTTTACCAATTTGTAAATGATTTGTAACAGAGAAAGCTGGCAGAAACACAAAATTAACAAAAATGGCACCATATTTTTTTTCTTCACATATTTATATACATTTTTATAGAGCATAATATCTATTTTTTTACTTTTAGTGGAATACTCTTAAATTTAAATAAAAATATTTGTTATTTTGACCAATTTGAGAATGATTTGTTACACACTAAGCTGGCAGAAACACAAAATTAACAAAAATGGTATGCTTTTTTCCACACATTTATATTCTTTTTTTAGATAGCATAATACCTATTTTTTAACTTTTAGTGGAATAATCCTAATTTCAATGAAAATATTTGTTATTGCGACCAATTTGTGAATGATTTGTAACACACTAAGCTGGCAGGAACAAAATAGTGCTCACAAAATACTCTAAATTAACCAAAAGAAAACTACGTATTTGTAAACTACTGATGACATTTATTCCAATTTTGGGTTTTTTTTGTTGCATAAATTAACAATGTACCATGTTTTTTCCAGACATTTATATTCATTTTTAGATAGTATAATACCAATGTTTAAACTTTTAGTGGAATAATCCTAAATTTCAATGAAAATATTTGTTATTTTGACCAATTTGTGAACAATTTGTTACACACTAAGCTGGCAGAAACACAAAATTAACAAAAATGGTACCATGTTTTTTCCAGACATTTATATTCATTTTTAGATAGTATAATACCAATGTTTTAACTTTTAGTGAAATAATCCTAAATTTCAACAAAAATATTTGTTATTGCGACCAATTTGTGAGTGATTTATAACACACTAAGCACTCTAAATTAATGGAAAGAAATTTATTTGTGAACTAGTGATGACATTTATTTCAATTTTGCTTTTTTTTGCATAAACGAGTCTCGGCTGGGTCAGTTGGCATTTCTGTGTGGGGTTAGCATGTTCTCCCTGTGTTCGCGTGCGGGCATGCGGTATGGGTAAATAAACTAAATTGGTCGTAGTCCATGTGTGTGAATGAGTCTGTATGGATGTTTCCCAGTACTGGGTTGCAGCTGGAAGGGCATCCGCTGTGTAAAATATATGCTGGATAAGTTGGAGGTTCATTTTGCTGTGGCGACCCTTTATGAATAAAGGGACTAAGCCAAAAAAAAATGTATGAATAAATTTATTTTTATAGCATAATACATATGTTTTAAGTTTAGTGGAATAACCCTAACTTTCAATGAGAATATCTGTAATTTTCACAAATTTTCAAAAAAATGCTCTGAATGACAACATTTTTAATTTTCAAATTTAGAAGAAATGATATCAGACTTTCATCCTATAAAACAAAACCCAAACACATACTTAAAAAGATCCAGTAAATCCAGAAAAACCTAACATAAAGAGGTTTATTAATTGTATTACTGTATATATAAACACAGTTTATCTATACAGTGCGTATAATAAACAAATAATGTTATAAAATCAAAACTGCATGATACTTTATGATTTCTAATTTCTATTCTGCTGTCATTCTCAAAGCATGTGCAACTGCCGAGTCTTTTATATATTATGCTGAATATTCAAAGCTGCTTCCAGACAAGACCTCTCAGGAGTATCCACAAGAATAGAGTAATTTCCCTTCAGATGTAGGTAGATGGGTAGATACTTTTTGTAATCCCCGAGGGACTATGTAATGCAACACAGCTGCAACATCAAACAAAGAGTGTATAAAAGCGTGGCTATAGATCCGCACACTGAGGTTGAACAGTTGACAGTTCGTGTCTTCAGTATGGTAGTGTATTGAGGTCTGCCAAGCTCCATACTTTCTTGAGCAGCCATCCCTCAACTCACTGACACTCACTGAAATATTTACAGCAAGACCAGACACATGTATAATTTCCCCAGCCGGTTACACCGCCAGCCAAAATCCAGTAACCAGTCGCTTTTTACCATCATGCATATTTAAAAGCAGATTGAGATACACTCGGGCGTCCCACTTGGAACATAAACGAACAGCTTCGTGACAAGTTGCAGAAGTTTATAAAATTGAAAACAGACATGAAAATGAGAATATAAGGAGAGGAAATATAAGGGCAAAATTTCTGACTAATGCATGCCTTGAAATTCCTGGACATAAAACTTATTGTATTTGACATCCAAAGAAGTTCTAAACTCATTACTCAATACTTCACCATTAATTTTCATTAAGAGACATCTTCAAGCAAAACAGTATATTTAACAAGGATAAATATTCCATTTGGGAATTGATTATAGGATGAGTACATTACAAAATACTGGCCTGTAATTACTGTAATAGCAATGTCTACACCACATACAGTATACTGTAGATATAAAAATAACAACACAGAGGAACATTATCATTACACTCACTTTCAGAGTGATTTTTTTTCCAACTGATGAATAATTAACTAAAAAAAATGACAGCCAATAAGAATCCACTAAATTTAAAGTGGCAAACGGCAAAACTGCAGTTCACTTGTAATAAACAAACAAAAAAAAAGATTATATGTTGGCATGGACATTAATACAGTTATTATAATGCTTATATTTACTGTATTATTTGTGCTGTGAATGGTCTTTTAACACTGGAATTACCAGAATTCTATAACTACTAGAATGGTCACAATTAGTCTTCATATAAGACTACCAAATACATTTTTGGTCATGTTAGATTTACATTTACATTCAAAGTTTCAATTGATATATTAGAACATTAGTTTTTTGAAAAATGTAAATGTCATATTTTTGTAATATAACCTATAATTGTGTAAAAACCACTTGCAAAGGTGCGTACTTCACTTAGTCTGTAAAGAGGGAACGCTCTTTATTTTTTTCACCAAAGTGAAAATGTTGTTTTTAAAAGACATGTCTGAAGTAAAAGTATATTTATGTTAGCAGAAAGTTGCTAGGCAACAGAGGCATGCGTGTGATCAATTTGACTGTTATGGCCATTCAAGTTAAAAATACTATTATATATTTTGTAATTTTAATAAAATTCTAGAATGAAATATACTGTACACACATTTAGGAAAAGTCATGGTACTATAGTCATTCATTCATTCATTCATTCATTTTCCTTCAGCTTAGTCTCTGGTTTATTAGAGGTTGCCACAGTGGAATGAACTGCCAACTATTCCAGCATACTGTATGTTTTACGCAGTGACTGCCTTTCCAGCCGCAACCCATTACTGGGAAACACCCATACACTCTCGTGTTCACACACACACTCATACACTGGGGCCAATTTAGTTTATCTAACTCACTTATGGTGCATGTCTTTGGCTGTGGGGGAAACTGGAGCACCCGGAAGAAAGGGGGCAGAACATGCAAACTCCACACAGAAACACCAACTGGCTCAGTCGGGACTACGCATGGGATGATAACCGCTTTCAAGGTATATCGCGGATTGGAAAGGTCAAGTTTTTAAAACAGCCAAAATTATCTGCTATATCGTTCCTAAGGAATGTGTAAGATTTTTTATTTACTTTTTTTCAGTATCTCCAGCAGAAAAGATATCCAAAGATGCCCTTATTAAACTGTAAAGAAATCTGTGTTTTTAAAACTATCGAAGACAGCAGAATTCAATGATTCATTTGAATTATTCAGCCTGACATGTTTACTGTTCCAAAAGATTTTAAAGATTTTAAATGTTTCTCAAAATAAAATAAATTGTGTTCAAAGGGGAAAAAGTAGTTTGTTACCCAGACATTTAAAAAGAATATATTTTAGAGCAGTAAATCACAATACCGTGAAACCGTGATATTTTTATCTAAGGTTATCATACCGTCAGAATCTTATACAAGCCCATGTCTAGTCAGGACTTGAACCAGCAATCTTCTTGCTGTATGATGGCAGTGCTAACCACTGTAAACCACTGCACACTGTGAACACACACCTGGAGCAGTGGACTACTCCACGAGCAGTAGAGTGCTGGTTATTCACACCCCCCACCGACAATCCCTGCCAGTGCCAGGACTCAATGTGCCAGTGCCAGTGACCAATGGCACACAAGGCCTTAGTGATGTCAGCAAAAAAGGGGAGTTGTCTTAGCAAGGAAGCACATGTTCAAGTACTTTAAACAAAGAGTACAAAAGGCATACGTTTAAGTCTTTGGAGGAACATACAATGGAAAATAGTTCACAGAAAAAAAGTGGATTTTGATTTTATGTCCACTTAAAAGACAGAAAAATCAACCCTGACAGATCAGCATTTGTGCTTGAAAGCATCAAAGGTGACCCTGCATAAAGCATGGACTGACCCAAGACACAAAGCATATCAATGTGCTTAAAAGGAAGTTAATAATAGACTCAGGTTATTAGGACTCTTCTAAAAAGAAATCGTAAGAAGGTCCCACAGGGGGCGTATTAAAAGGTAACTTCCAGTACTTTGCACTGAATCACACATGAGGTCAGAACTTTCAGAAGGTGTTTTGGTGAGTAAAGATGTGAGAGAAGGGGCAAGGGGAGGAGGAACGAGGGGGTTGATGCTCTTCCTCTATCAGGCTGCTGGTGCCGGGATGCAGAGATAACCTACACTGAGGTAAAACTTTAGACAAAATATAACTCTTCCCCCCGGCCCCCTCCCATATACATGATACACATCATGTCTGGCATGCACATGCTCTCTTTTGTGTGTCATTAAACATTGTAGGGATGGCAGACAAAAAGCGACCTTCAAAGATCTTAACTAGGATTTGTGTCACCCAGGAGTCTGAAAAAAAGACCAAATAGGACGATATGTAATGCTTAAAGATCTATGCTGTTCTATAGAAGTACAGTCATCTAAATAAGATGTGTTTAATAATATGTCAAAAATGAGACAGTTAAGAAAGTTTAAGTTTTTTTTTTCTTTTTCTGCTGCCCATTCCTTGACAAATAAATGTCTCAAAAGCGATTTTGGACATCACTCAAATCTCTTGTTCTAGCTGCTACTGGCTTATCAATCAAAGTTGCAAGATTTGTCTTTATCTTATAAAAACACTTACTGCAAAAATAAAAATAAAAAAAAACACACACAAAAAAATTTGACTTTCGCCATGCTGTAAAAAAAACAGGGCTGCTATTTACAAGCCTCCCAGACAAGCCCCCTTTAAGGTGCCGATTGAAAACCAGGGACCAGGCTGGAGCCATCAGGGAAATTGCAGTGCAGGACTGCTCACTTTGAATGCACTAAAAGTAATCAAGTTGCACAGCAATCTTCATTACAAGGAGAGCACTCTACTTTATTGAGGTTCAGAGGAGGGGATGTGCCAGCACAGTGCACAAAGGAGAAATTTATTGATTGAACTTAATGCAATAAGTATGCAGGTTCCAATGCAACTTCATCATCCACCCCCGGCCTATTTTGGTTAGTCAAAAGAATGGGCCATATACCCAGGCCAGGGATTTATGTCAGCATCTGTACCGCATTATGTCACGCGCAGCCAATTTCTTTATCAAATTTGAGTCCACAGGAGAAAAACATTTTCTACCGCATTGATCTGCAGCAATCAGACAAGATGAAAAGGGTAAAGAATATAAATATGCTGATCATGTGAAATAGTTACAGTAAGCTTTACTTAAATTTGTTTTAACACAATTTAAGAAAAATTTCACTTGCAAAGATGTCAAAGTTTCTGCTAATCAAGTTGAATATAAACAAATTCTGTGTGGGGAACTTTTGTTTGGATCTCAACGATGCAGATTCCTGTTAAAATATCTAGATTTGACTCAAAATTTATCTAAGAAACCACAATTGTGATTCTACTATAAAAGTAGTAACAAAAATAGCTTAATTTTTTTAATATTTATAAAATACTACAGTTCAAAGTGTTTTTATTTGAATGAAAAGAAGCAGTTCAATAGAGGTGTTTGCTCAACATTCAGATTACAATACAATTAATTGTACTGCAAACTAGTTCCTTAACAGTTGCTTTCAAGAGTTTGCCCTTGCTGATGATTGGTTATAATGCGTATTTTTGGCATGCTGTCCCGGGAGAGAGCCCTGAGCTCGTGAGATCCTCGAGCCCGTGGCTCCCTCCCGTTGCAGGGCGAGAGGGAGTCTGAGCTCAGGTAGGTCTCGAGAACTCCCCCTGCTTGATAAAGGTAATGTAGACTGTAAAGAGCTATGGAGAGTGTATGTGAATTTGAGCTTGTATATGATGTCGATTTAGTTTTGTCAATTTACTTATATGTTACATGTTTTTGGTCTATGGGAGGAAACCGGAGAGCCCAGGGAAAACCCACGCACACACGGGGAGAACATGCAAACTCCACACAGAAATGCCAACTTGGCTAGGTAAGATCTGAGCCAGTGACATTCTTGCTGTGAGACAATGATGCTAACCATTGGGCCTCCGTGCTGCCCTGACAAGGAAAGGGGAAGAGTAGGGGTGGAAGGGGGGATTCTTCAAGACGAAGATGGATAAGGTAATATACTCTGGTTATTTATAGTGATTTGGAATCTTCCGATTGGTGGATCGTGCATTAGCTAATGAGGATCAGCTGCTATCAATCATAAGCGCGTGCTCCTCTCGAAATTAGTTTATAAATAAACTTCACTTATTGCAGAGTTTAACTTCTAATAAAGCACATCTTTGACTAAAGCTCCAAGAACACCTTTGTGCATCAAAATAAAAAAAATTTTGGATACTGTTTAAACCCTGGTTATCTGAAGGAGGGAATTGAGACATTATGGGTTACCACCAGATGACCATAATGTTGTTTCAACATAATGTCAGAGTTCCCAACCTTAAAAGGAAACTGTAAATCAACTTTTTTCGTCAATGTCTTCTCTTCAGCATCAGGTCCTGATGCACGTTTACTAAGATGCTTGCGTGAAAAAAGCATTTGCAAACATGATTTGAATAAAGCTCTCAGGTTTCATCTAAAATATCTTCATTTGTGTCCTGAAGATGAAAAAAGCTCTCAGGGGACCCTTTGGAAGGGTAAGTGATTAAAAACAGAATTTTCATTTCTGGGTGAACTAATCCTTTAAATATAATATTCTGTCCATATTGCGGGAAAAATTATTGAATCAAAAAAGGCACTGTTCTGCTCTAACAGATTGTGCAGCGTAAAGATATATATCAGATATTTTGATGAAATGAAACAGTATCAAGTGTTTCATCAATAATGGTGTCAATGGCAAGCCTGCGATGAGGAAGGTGATCACATAACTAGATAGCTAGATAATTGCTTTACAAACAATCATAACAAACAGGAAGCTGAATGATTAATTTTGTATTTGCTTTAATAATCCATTCTATGCAATATTTGGAGACCGAATCAAAAGATTGCATTAGTCACGATCTCAAAAAGAAATGATGTATGAGGCTTAGCGTAAATTAATTTACAAGAACCCTGTGGGGATATTAAAACGTGAAATGCACACCAATGCCCTTTGCCTGTTTCATATCCCGATCTAAGCATTTCCAAACAGCAGCTGCTGTACTTCTTTTGAGGACAGAGCAGTGAAAATAAATAAATGCCCTGCTGCTGTGATCCATCAACAGGGGCCATGTGTTCCCGTTCATTCCAGCTGTTATGCTTCACATCTCCAGCCACAGCCTCACACCTCTGGTGCCCCTTCCACACCCCCTGCTGGAGTCACCTTTAGCCCTGTCCCGTAAATACTGCCAAAACTACTTCACACACGCTTATCATGTTGCACACTGATTTACAATGAATGTAACATAGTAATTTGAAATTTACCTCAGGGATAAAAGATGCATGATTAATTGTTTAAAACTATAATTTATTTTACTTTCTTAATGCTCAAGTATGATCATTTATCTATTAAACCATGATCACATTCTGATCTGCATTCGTGCTGCCGCTGACTCAGGCATACAGTAGCAGTCTTAAAACAGCCTCACTGTCTTTTCAAACACACTTTATTTTAACAATAAAACCAGCTTGGCTCTCCAATCAGAGATTATTTCAACTGCATCATTATGCCAGTAGCTGGTTGACATAAATATGCTATAAATTAATGGATTCAAGAGGTGCATTCAAAAATGTAGGTTCATCCAGTGATGAAATAGTGATTTGAATGTCTTTGAGTGAGTCACTTAATGATTCACTCAACATGAACGAATGAACAAATAACATTGAAACATTTACTTGATGCTTAACACAGCATGTATTGTTTTTGTTGTCTAATAAAAACAACATAGGAGAAGCTCTGATCCAAAACACAGATTTGAGTTTAATCCTAAGAAATATTGTGCACATTATTCCGCGTCACAAAATTGATATCATTGTATTTTTTGTGAAAAAAGAGGCATTTATTCTCAATTGTAAAAGATAACTGTTTCAAACCTGCTGTGTAAGACGAGCAACATGTTTATGCAAGATTTTATTGTGCAACATCTCATGTTGGAAACATACAACCTGAAATTTTCTGTGGCTCGTGAAACCTCTAAAAACAATATATCAAAGTGTTTTTTTAATTGCAGCCAAAGGCAATTTCTTCACACAGTAATGGTTTAGCAGGCTTAAGCTGAAGTGAGGCAAATGATTAATGTTGTGCTTCTGAGTTTCTAAACTCAGGAAGCCCTAAATCAAAACCGTATTTTTCTTTTACCAACTGAACTAATAAAATTATAACAACAGAGGTCCCACAAGTCCTCCTGTCTGTGTTGGAAAGAGGGGAAAAATCTGTTTTCTTTAAATCTGACAGTTTGCTATAATAAGAATACTGTATATTACAGAATTGATATACAAGAAAGCACAGAAACTCAAGATCTCATCTCCATTACTATCCTTGCAAATATTTAACACAGCATTTATGCTGTTAAGTAAGTTCTCACCCCTCTCTCAGAGCCAGAAACAGACAGCATGAGTTCATTGAGTGAACAGGGTTGTGTTTGCATGGCTGACGGGGCAATTCATCTGTGTTTTCATAAATCACAAGTGAGTCATTTGACTCTGTCACAGTCCAAACACTCGTCCACATCAGCGCTTTATCTTTACCTTTTTAAATGAGCCTCAGGCCACTCTGAGGAATGGACATTCCTCTCCTCTGACTCTCATCTCACTTCATAAAATTTCCATTCATCTGTCACTGGAAAATTGACATTCACTAGGAAAAAAAATGGATGAACATCTGATGTCTGTAAAGAACTGTAATCCTCAGTCGAATGGCTGTTATTTCTTAAAGTAATCTCTGAAGATCAGTATTGAGTTGTAAGCACAACTTCAAATCCAGTATCACTTCTGAAACGGATGACAGTCAGGTGGGGCTCTGGTTACATGATATGCTGAGAGCACATATAATCAAAAAGATTTGTTGCTGAGAGAATATCCGATTTCTAATGGGATGCTTATCATACAACTTAAAATCCGTAGACTATTCTTTGAACAAGAGATAAAATAAAAATAATGTCCAGTCAAAAGATTATTTGATAAACTGCATTCAAATTAAATATACAAAAAAAAATTCATTTCCACAAACTTCCATTTTAGATGTTATTGATCACAATTGATCAACTGTATCATTTGACAGCACTCTAAATAACGTAAACCAAAGTAGATTGCCAGAGATTAGTTCCTTTCAGCCATCTAAACCAACAAAAATCAATTTCACCAGTACAAAAAGTACCTTTTTTATTCTCGCTTTATTGATGGATTTGGCTTCATGAATACTGCATGTTTTTCAGCATTTTCCTGAATAAGCTGTTTCCAAAATCAGATGTTTACATACAATCAACAAGACAAAATAACTCAATTTAAAAGAAAAGTTACAAACTAATGGCAAAGTAAAACCTTCAAATGACAAGCAAAAAAAGGTCAATCAAAGGCACAAAACAAATGGTTGTCACAATATCAAAATATTAGTTCTCTGTACTAATTTTAAAACCAAAGCAAAACTCAAAAAACATTAATTGAACAATACTATTATTATTAACAAAGTTGAACAACATTTATATGGTTTAAAAGGCTATGTAAGGAGTTTTTTATGTGACTACAAACTTTTGAATACAAAATTCTACTAAACAT
The DNA here is from genome assembly GCA_903798205.1 of Danio tinwini. Taxonomy (NCBI): domain Eukaryota; kingdom Metazoa; phylum Chordata; class Actinopteri; order Cypriniformes; family Danionidae; genus Danio; species Danio tinwini. The sequence continues at coordinate 9,527,045 of CAIGQZ010001345.1, read as the reverse complement.
TAATTCAATTTGAGTTGATAAAGAGACAGACAGACAGATTGCATTTCAGTTGAGCAGTGCTGTCAGAGTCAACATTTGAAACTTGTAAAGGGATTCAATTTGTTTGTATAAAGAAAAAAAATAAAATAAAAATAGTTTACCCTTATAAAATAAAGCTAACACATGCAAAATATCCTCTCTGCCTTCTCTATTAGCCTTTTTTTCATGCAAATTGCAAAAAAATGGCTAGTGATAGATAAATTAGAACTCTCTCCGGTTTATGATGCTATAGGCGCATGTTAGAGAGATATTTAAATATAAAATATGTATATCACACTACATTAAAACGTAGCTTAAAATATTTCTGTATCTGAATGCTTGTGTCGACTGGGACCTCTGTATACTACTGGTACTTAAGAAAGCCTGGTACCATATTAGTGTTTTTTTTTTAACCCTGACATGATACTAAAGTAGAGCAATCAAAAAATAATACTTTTTTGCTGCTTGTTCAAACTACTTATTTAAAATGAGCAGAATCAACGCAATTCTTGAGGGGTTTTTGGGACAACCTAACTGTTTTATGTATAGTTCACATAAAATTGTAAAAACAATGTTAAAGAGCCCCTATTATGGGTTTTTGAAAATGACCTTCCATACAGTGTGTAGCACAGCTCTAAGTGAAGTGAAATATCCAGCTAAGGGTTAAATCTGAAAGTGCACATTGTTTAAAGCTATTGATTCATCTATAAAAGAGTCGACTCAAAGGGTTTTAAATGAATCGTCTTGATAACGAGTCTTTAGCTGTTTCGGCGTGACATGGATACAGAACTTAAGCCCCGCCCATTTGCTGCACGGGCAAACCCATGGAAATTTAAACCCCCGGCCCCGCCCACAAACACAAAACAAAAAGGAGAAAAAGAACACTGTAGCAGACGCTGGATAAATCATCTCGCGAAGACGCTGTGCTCAGCTGGATATAATTGGAAGTGTGAGGATGAGCCAAAGATGAAACTGTAAAAAGTCAGTGGTTGAGGTTTATTTTTGCAAAAATACCTCAGCATTATAGCCCAGCCTTGTGCTTTTGCAATCTACACGCTTACAACGGGGGATTCGTCAGCCGTTTGTTAAAAGAAGGATCAGAAAAGACTATCAATATATAGGCCTTTGCAAAGCTTAACAGGAACTTTACACAGTTTATGGACCAGTACGTGCGATTAAAATGGTTGCCTCCTTATTTTCTCTAGCTTGCAAATTATGTATTTTATTTTGTTTTGTTACTTGTAACTGCCTGTACTATATTTGGTTAACTCTTTATATTCTCATATTGCGTTTAAAGCCACGTTGAAAACGCGACGCATGCTGCTTTGTTTACAGGTTTAAATGCGTTTGTGAGCTCACGTTCCTCTGTAGTTTGTCGTTGCTATGGCCACTGTCAGCTGTTCCTACACACGTGCGGCGGTCAAGTTTCAAAATAGTTCAGCTTTTGCCACTGTGTGCATTAATGTGTGTCACTGTTTTACTCAGTGAGGTGTCTGAATAACACTGTTAAGAACCGGGTACTGTGTTGTTAGTAACTACTGTGAAGCGTGTTTCGGGCTGCCGCTTTGATCGGATCCTATACCAATGATGACAACCTGGGAGTTTTACAGACCATGCCAAAATGCTGAGGAATGGGGGGGGGGGGTAGTAATTACGGGAGATGGGTAGGGAAACGGGAGTGTTGGCAGGTATGCTCACACATACAGTCTGCACTCCGACTACTACAAAATTGTTGATAAGCCGTGTAGACATTTCTCTCTATCTCTCGCACTGAAGGCAGTCGACCAATCGCATTAGACTGTCATAGGTCCAATCAGCGAAGATTAGCATGGAGTTGTTTGGGAACAAATGAATCGCTGAACAAATCATATGAGAGTTGCTGGAATAATTAGGTAAAAATAAATGCATATGATAAGAAAATGAAAGTGTTTTTTGACCTTGCATGCATATCAGCCTGTTGTTGGAGACTTCCAAAACCAAAATATGACCTTTTTTAATGTATAATAGGGTCTCTTTGAATCAAGTTACCTTAAAGGGTCACGAAACACCAAAACACATTTTTTTAACTGTTAATAGTCATATATGTGTCTCACGCTGCTATAAACACTATTGGGACACATACAGTAAATTGCACTAAAAAGTGAAAATTGGTTGTTTTTGCGTTATTTTGAGCAAATTCGTTCTTAGATACTTGCGTGTTGTCCAGCGTGGAGAGTGGATATCTGTACCTGCGAGTACATCGTGACGTCTCTAAATGTGCGGCATCAATTCATGAGAAAGACTTGGTTCAAACCAATCAGCGCACTCTATTGTGTACGCGGTGCAACTTCATTGATATGCATGATAGCTTTGAAGACTTTGTTTTACCTGTTACAGTGTTCAGACGACAGAGAGATGCCACGTTGTGTTGCCAAAACAAGTGAAAGAACCAGAATTTAGAAACATGAGTCATTAGTGTTGCATTTATTAATAAGCTGCATTTAGTAATGTGTTGCAACAAAGGTTTTATTTTCATTTTCCCGATATGAGAGCGCAGCTGGACTCACGTGTGGAATACAGTGCACGCGACACGTGACAGAAATGCGTTTGTAAGAAACATTTTTTACCCAAGAGCTTTTCGCATCTGAAAATGATGAAATCCGGATTTGCCACTCGTCTCCTTTTAAAACAGACGCAGCTCCAGTTTGTGTTGATTGTCCTGTCGCTACAGATTTGGTAAGTGTGTGTGTGATCAGTGCTCTTTGTTTGTTCATTCAGATGGCAAAGTTATTTCGTATCTTCAGCAGTGCTCTTTCAGTTTTTAAAGACATACCATAGTCAAAATGATTTAGTCACAAAGTTTACAGTATGTTAATATCACTGCAATATTATAGTACAATATTATAGACTGAAAGATCCACTGTAAATATTGCTCTCCGAATGTAAACATTTAAACGCCGCATTTTGTGACAATATACACACACGGCTTTCTGGCGCTACCTAACGAATGCATTTTTCTCCCATACGCTGTGCGATATCAAACATTAAAACTCCACTCTTCTAGCAGTTCTTCGCTTTCAATATCTCGTTTGTCACGGGGGACATGCAGGAAATGTTCCTGAATAAAAAGTGACAGTGCCAAACTGCAGTTAAAGTCGACAAATGATAATTTGGCAAATAATTTGATTACTGATGTCCATGTAAACACAGTCACTGTCTTCTTCTCTCTGTCTGTGTGTTTGTTTTCCCTTTGTGAAAATAAGCGTGTGCCCAAATGGAAACTCCAATATTTACAAATCCTTCCCTCTTTCCCTCCCCCGACACTCCCACCTAAACAGAGCTGGACACACTCACTTTCCTGACTTTTTCCAAACTGGAGGTGTGAAAACACCCTGCTGAGACAGGGAGGGGGTTGTGGCCCTTTAATTGATTTGCGTTGGGACAACATTAAAGAATTGTGTTGAACCCAGCATTTTTACAGTGGGACTCATGACAACAACACTAACAAAACAACAACAAAAAATATGTTTTTTTTTTCTAAGTCTTATACGTGATCTTAACATGTGTCTTATTGACAGTAAACAGAGTGTTACGTTGAAGTAAAGCACCACAATGCCACAATCCAAACACAGTAGTGGTTGGTCTACAGTGTTTGTGCAAGGCGCTCCTTTCCAAGTCATGTCTACAAAACACCAGTTTCCAACACTTGCCTCATTTCCTCTCACAAGCTAAAAGAACAAAAGCAAAGAACAGCAGGTTGTAATGGTAACATGTCAAATGCTGAAAGATGTATTGTTTGTGTTTTCCAAAATACCAAGGGATTTCCTACACTCTTATTCCTTCCTTATGCACAACCGCACACTGGGCGTCGGAACGAATATTCCCACACACCCGGGCTCTTTCTGCTGCATGTGTGGCCTTTGACCCCAGTCACGGGAACAGAGACCTGTAATCTCCTTCTGTTTCTAATAAATGCCATACTGCCACACTCACTCAGCCAAACAACCTGCTCAATGCACAGCAGACAAGTGCAAGGTGCAAGGAAAGAAGCCTAAAAAGGCAGACATTATACAGATGATAGTCATGTTCTTGTGCTTGCATAATATTTATTCTGAATATTATAGATGTTATTTGAACAAAACTAGGGATGGTAAATATTGCTTTTTTCCTGAAGAAAATTTTTCACGTATTAGATGTTGCCATATAGTTCTCAAGACAAAATAACTTAATTTACATAATGATAAATACCATCCATTAATTAATTAATTAATTAATTAATTAATTAATTCAATCATTCATTCATATATTTTATGAAAAAATAACTTCATATGTATAAACAATAAATAAGATTATATTGTCAACTTAAATATTATAACTACAGTATATTAATGTATTATTATCAATATAAGTATAATCAGTATGACTTTATCAATAAGCTGTTTTACATTGTGTCATTCCTATCATTATGATTTGACATATTCTAGAATAACATATAAATGTATAATTTCTAATAAGTTATTATATAATATTTTCAATAATTATATATAATAATTTGTATAAATAATGCAAATGTAATAAATTAATGCATAAGTAATATTTAATTATATTTAATTAAGTATTACAGTATGAATCATTAGAAATCAAATTATTATTACTATTATTATTATAACTATAGTAACTTATTAAAATAACATATAGAATAATAATGTATAAAGCATTATATTATATTATTAATAATTCATATTCGTTATACTACTACTAATAATAATAATAATAGTGTTATTATTAATAATAGTTATTAGTAATCTTATTTACCATTAAAAAATAACATATTAATACATATATACATATTTTTAATATATTATTATGTATTAAAGTATTAAAATATTTCTTTAGCTGTTACACATAAAAGTTAGACAAAATAATAACTGAATTTGCATATCCCAGTTCCAAAGTTTATATAGACTTAAATCTTAATATTTAAATTACTGATAGTAAATAAAATATTACATACAATATACTTTATTTTAAAAATAGTATTAAAATATTATTCAATATTATAGTATTTGAATCAACATATATTATATTATATTATACAGTTATAAAATAACATTGCTTTAAAGCTGGATATCATCCAGTCTAAACACATTCGCTCCAAAATAAAACCATGGTTACTGGTAAATAAAACTCAATAAAGGTAGAGTCCAGACTATGACATGATCTCACACCCATACAGTAGAGCCTCTGTTTCTGCCCAGCCATTCAGAAAGTCTACAGCGGGTCACGTGACCAGAAAATATGGGTCAGTTCAGGACAGCAGTGAGGCTTCTGAGATTGCATTCACATTTTCAATTATTCAGCAAACAAACAATAGCATGACATTGAGCATTACTGCAAAAAATGGCAGCCAGACAGACACTTAGTCTGTTATCTAGAGCCAAAACAAAGGAAGCAGCACTGTAAAAGACACCATTGTTCACCAACTCAACACTTTTTTCTGTTTTATATTGATATTCTTTGATACTGCAAACCACCCAGGACAGAGAAACATTAGTCCAGATCAATGTAGCACTAAAATGCAAAAACAATATGTTACTCAAGGCCTTATAACACACCACTACATTTTAACCATCGATAACATCATGTTAGTTAGAGGAACACTGAAGATACTTTAAAGAGATTTAAATTCTGATTGGCTGTAGACATTTTACAGTCAGAATTTCTTGTTGTGATAAATACAGAAGCTTTTATCATACAATATTTATGTAGTAATCGCCAGCGGTTTTGTCTCTGCTGGGGATTACTTCTAGTAGTCTGTTGTAATCGCCAGCAGTGTTTACTCTGTTGAAGAGATTACATTCTACCAAACTACAACTCTCAGAACTCTTTGCACCCATCAACTCCTGCAACAGCTGACAACAATCTGGACATTCACAAACAGACACAGCTGCTGCTCATTTCAACTGATTACAAGGACTATACTGTATATACACGTCACTTTCACTTACACATTGCGAGTGTTTTCCTGTGTTTTTGATTCTTGCCTTGTTCCTCGGATTACCTGATTGGATTGGATTACCCTTGTGATACTGTTTTGCTCCTGTTTATGACCACTGCCTGTACAACCTCACCTTTATTAAACTGCAGCTGGATCCGCAAGTTTTTTTGTCTGAGTCCACTTCTTAACAATTTATATATTGTAAGATAAAATAAGGTTACTTTAAAGCTTGATGAGTTTCACACAATTGCTTGTGTGAAAATCCCAACACAAATCGATTAAGTTAATTGTTTATTGTTTTTACAAATGTAAGGGGTCTGAACATAAAACATTTAAGCTACCCCCCCCCCCCCCCCCCCCCCAAAAAAAAAAAGAAAACCTCTCATTTTGAATAGGTAGTTTGTGCAAGCAGCAAAAATCTTTTTCTTGAGTGTATATTAAGAAAAAGAACTCTACGTTTTGTATATTGCTTTACTGTACTGCTTAAATGAGTAGATTGTTCAGTTATTTCAAGAAAATATTAAAATTGATTACGAAGTACAATTTATATTATTATACAGTAAAGTTTCATTAGTAATCATTGGTTAATACAATAAATTTCAATACATATAAATAAAATTTGCTACATTTGTTAAACAAGTTGTGTTAGTGTTAGTTTTACTAGTTATTACTGTCAGTCATTAAACACTTAACTCAGTTAAATCATTTAATTTAACTAACATAAAGTAAATTGATAAAAGGCCTATAAAGAACAGCAGTTTTTTTTCTTTATATACATATATATATATATATATATATATATATATATTTTTTATTTTTTTTTTTTTTCCACATCAATGATGATGAGGAAAAAGTCCACATTTAAAACTTTACATTATCTCCCTTTGTGTGAATGAAAGATAATATTTGCTCAATGTTACTGCTAGCATTCCAACATTTGCTGAAGTTCTCATGTTGGTTTTTTATGATTGAATCAGACTCGCAATTCAAAACCATTTGAAGAAATGCTGAATATATCTGAAATCTAGTATCTTCTTCTCAATCTAGAATGTGTTGTCTTGGAGAAAACCGAGACTTGTTTATCACCTTGGTTAACCTACTTACACAAGTCAGCGTCTATAGCACAGGTATCTGCATCGACTGTTACTTTTTCAATTGTGGCACTTCAAAAAAAAAGTACCATGGAAAGAACTGGCAAGCACAGCAACATGCAGAGTTTACACTGGCATAACAGAGAAAAAAAGAGAAACGTGAAGAAACTTGCAGCAGCAACCCCAACAAGAGGCTTTGTGCAATACCTGTTGAAACATCTCACAGATGGTTTAGGCAGATCTCAGAAGAAAAGCAGAAGCCTGTCAAAACGCTCTGGCATGGGTCAAGGCCTCGGCCTAATTGATTTCCTGTGGAAACTCTATGCGCTGGAATACACCATCCATCATGCCAGCCTTAGTTTGCTTACAGGCCAAGTGCACTGGGATTTTAGTCCAGCTAAAATAACTAAAAGTTCAGTTCCGTTAATCGCAAAAAAACTACAAAAAAACTTTATAATATTTCATAACATTAAATGTTTTTATTGACTAGATAATTTAAATATAAGACTTTGTTATATTTTGACGTTTTCACACAAATTTTGTGCAAATATTTTAAAAGTAAAAAAAAACTTTAAAAAAATGTTTTCATTTAAAAGATTAACTGTACGTATATTTTAAAGAATAAAAAGACAATGTATGTTATTGCACACTATGAATTATATGTAACTCTTCATTAAAATATGATAAAAAAAGATATAATATTGTATATAAACAACTGGATAAAATTAGACCAAATATTTCTGTGCATATATATTTTAATGCATTTTTATATGTTTTAATAAGATTATACAACTACATAATATGTCATTTGTTATACATATTTACTTTATTTATTATAATTTATTCATACATTTTTAAATATGTATGAACATGTATCACTATGTATGCATTAGGGTTGGGCAATGTCGACCAATTTGGCATCGTCCAATGTCTAATGTGAAACATCGTGATGGACGATGGCATCATCGTCATAGGCGGTGGTGAATTAATTATTTATAAATAATTTATTCATCCATAACAAATTAATTTTTTGTAGCCTAATGTTTTAACTACCTGACCTGAATGGTCTTTGTTTTACCCATAACCAAATCATAAATAAATAAAGATAAGTTACACACAAATTACCACCTGTCGATCACTTTTCTGTGGGACTCTGGCATGAATAGGCAGAGTGATCTGTGTCTTTATAATTAAAAAAGTAAAAAAGGTGCACAAACAACAGGAACCAACCAACAGTATCTAAGGTTTTCGCTAAAATTACTAAGTACAAGCGTAAAAGCGAATGATTGAAGCAGTGTATAGACGCTGTGGCATGTTACCTAATAGATACAAAAGACCAAAGAGTAATTAGATAGAGACAAGATTAATTAAATGTCACATTTAACAACTATAGTGAGACACGATCCAGCAGTACATCCTTGATAAACTGTCCGACGTGCACTGCTCTCTGGGGTTTCGTGCTCAAAGCACCCGCTGACTGCCTAGAGCTCAGACACATATGCTGCAGCGCATATATGCATATGCTGCAGCGCATGTCAGAGTGTGTGTGTGTGTGTCTCTGTGTGTGTCTCTGTGTGTGTGTGTGTGTGTGTGTGTGTGTGTGTGTGTGTGTGTGTGTGTGTGTGTGTGTGTGACAAGATGTGCAATTTTGGCAGTATAATGTGGACGGAGGTCTTTTCAGAAAGGCTAGATGAAACACCAATGTGGACGTGGATTGTTTTCATTTTAAAATGGCATTTTATGTAAACGGGGCCATGTGTATTTTTCGCGAACGGGTTGCTGCTGTGACGGGGGTTTGGTTCAGCATTGTGAGGTCTATCGGTCATCAGCGATGGACAATGGCATTGTTTATCGACCCAACCCTAGTATGCATAAGTAGGTTGACTGAGGTGATAAACAAGTCTCGGTTTAGACAACACATTCTAGATTGAGGAAAAGATAGATTTCAGATATAATCAGCATTTCATCAAATGGTTTTGAATTGCTAGTCTGATATTTAATGCTTACAGCATAGTCTTTTTATAGTACAAGCTGTATAGTCTTAAATATGTACTGTACGTTTTTTAAAAGTTCTGTTCAGAATAAATTACCATCTTGATTTACTTGTATTCTTTTTTTAGCAATATTTTATAGTGCATCAATGCATCCCAGGGAGGACAAATTTGTGTTATTCATGTTAAGAAAAGTCAAAGCTTCCTCAATACGTCCTCCCAATTCCATTAGTTTTATTAAGGCAAGATCAATGCGAGTCAGTCTGCTAAAATAAATCAGTTTAATAATGCAGGGCTAAAGCCAGTTATGGCCTGAGCGAGCATACATTACAGCACTAATTATTCACGGCAAAAAAAGTACATCAGATGCTCCATAAATATTAAAATCTTTGGGACCAGGAACATTATTCCCATTTTAATGACACCACAGATCAAAAAAGCAACACATCTTCAATTTTTAACACTTTTAATGCATAATATGATTTATCCAATGTGATAGAAATGCCATAAATTCTGCTTTAAGCATGTCGTCCGCTCCGATTTCACAGAACAAAAGAAATTTGTACTTGAAAGCAAAACGGTCTGCACTCCCACAACTTAAAGAGAACGAACGAGCAACAAACGCACTAGCTTTTCTCTTTCAAGAAAAAAGTGAGGGAAATACCAGCGGGACAGGAGCACAGGGAGGCAAAGTAATGAGAAAGGAGCTCATTGTTCTCAAAAAAGTGACTGCAGAGTCAATCTGACACAGGTATTCTGCAAATAAGGACGCCATTGTACTTGAAACTCCAACACGCAAACACCTGTTAGCAGCCGGCTAAGAATTGGGATTTTAAATGAGATTCCTTTATCAATTACTTTTGAGAAACATCAGGCCTGTAATTATGTTGTATACAAAACTCAAGATTATTTACCATTCCAGAGAGATATCAGTGTGAAACCAGAGAAGGGGAGGACATCATGACCTCTAATCTCTGCATTCACATTCTGGAAACATTTTTATTTATTATTAGGGCTGCACGAATAAGCAAGCATTATTTTCATGCAAATTTTGTCAGCAAATCCAGTTGTGTAATCAGTATTAAAATCTTCATCACTTGCTTTTAGACCGAGCACAATTTGCTACAAAGAGCCATAGTTCACTAACAACCTAAACAAAAATATCATAAAGGATTTAATAAAAACGATCCTAAAATTGAACATATTCATTCTGCAATATCACAGCTGTTTGTGAACTATGACTCTGTGTGGCTGCCACATCCCAAAGTACATGAAAATACATTAAATAATGTGTTTTTACTCCAAACTCACCTCATAAGTCGACATAAATACAAATTCACCTCATACGTCGACAACTCATAACACAACATAAGTCAAGTGTTTGAAACAAATCATACTGTGAGAGGATTTTGTAGTTGTGTGTTAATTAATCATGTTGAATCATTAATAAGCCGTTAAATCTATACTGCTCTATTTGATTTTCCATGTCACCTCTTTGTGGCATATTAGCAGTTTCCACCTGAGAGTGTCCTCTGGTCTTTGAAGGATATTTACAACTGATTATAGAGCTGTGCTCTGTCCCTGACAAGATGTGCATGAGAATCACAGATTTTGCTTAATTGCAATCTCAGTTTCATTTGTATTAAGTGTCATTTTTTTTTTTTTTTGTAATTGTGTATGAGCAACATATGTATTTGGGCATGTGTAAGCAACATTTTAAAAAATCTGACTTTTTCTTTGTTTAAGTGCTATATTTAGGCCTCCAGTGGATCTACCTACAACGAAAATGTGTGAAAGAACAAAAAGGACAGCTTTAACCCATTACTTGTCACTTCCAGCATTTCAGCTGCATGGGATTCGCTTGTTTTGTTGTTTCTGGTGTGTCAGGATAGTGCGTAAAGCTCATTTGCATTTAAAGGGACACACAAAAAAATTCTTGTACACACCTTAAAATGGGCCAATTTGACAAGCTATAATAAATGGTATTTTCAGCTGAAACTTCACAGGCATATTCTTGAGACACTAGAGATTATGGAATAATATGTCCCCTTTAACACTTTTTTTTATATACCAGTAATGCCAGCTTCCTGCACATCTGCTTAGTCCATAGTAAAGAGAATAAGTGGAGATCAACACTCTTTCTTCTTCCTTTTTCTTTTATGATAGTCAGACACCACAACTCCGAAAAGCCGTAAGGACTCCCACCGGGGCCATTCGCATCACTTCCAGCCCCCACCCAACATTTGCCCGGTGTTTCCATTTCAAGCCCTTTTTATGCTCGTCTCCTCCCCGGGTCGGCCAGGAGAGATACAGTTGCATTCATCTATTGTGTGGCAGCGTGGTGTGTGCAGGCAGGCTATTCTCTCTCTGCTGCGAGTGACCGCTGTGATCTAATTACTGGCAGGAAGATGAAGTCGTCCCCCTTATCCAGCCCTGACGGCTGAATATGCTCTCTACAGCGAAGCCCAATGCCCTCTGCCTTATCCTGTCAACCTTAACCAGTGGCACAGATGACCAGACTACATCAGGATGGTACAACACCATTCAGGATTTTAATAAAAGTTGAAATTATTTTTATGTCATTGCTGTTAAATTTGTTCTGTTGTTATTATACTTCAACACTATTCAATTCAATTCAAGTTTTTGTATAGCGCTTTTCACATTAACTATTGATTTAATGGAACTTAACAAAAGGTTTTTGTAAAACAGCGTATACCAAACAAAGGCAGAATCGTAAACGTAAACCAGGCAAAGTCGAGCAAACAAAGAAGCAGTCCAAGAAAGCAAACAAGGCAGAGTCCAAAATCCAAAAACAGTAGTCAAAAAGGCAGGCAAAAAGGTCATAACACAATGGCAAACACAACAGTAGGAAAAATGCTTGGTAAGGCAGTGAAACTGGCAATACTGGCAAAACTGGCAATACAAAAAACAGACATAAACAGTATGCTTATATATGGTGGCTACCAGGAAGTACCACAGAGGAAGTACCCAGTCAATATTCGGGGGAGAGCTCCCTCTGGTGGGTGGATGAATGGTAATCTGCCACATTTGTTACAAAAATATTAAATGTAAACTATTTATTTTCTTATCTAATAAAAAATTACCAACAAATTAAAGGACAAACAAATAAACTACTGTAGTTCATGCAATTACCAGTGATCAGTTATCATTTTAAGTGGGACTTTGAGTTTATAGATTATTGTACCAGCTCCAACATTTTTTTTTTACAAAAACAGGAACATTTTTGAAAGACTACACAGTTTTTGGGTCAGAAAAACTGGTAGAAATCTACACCATAAACTCCATGCATTATTATATTATCCGCAGCCGATCCTCAGCTCATTTTTCTGCAAACGTCTCTGTGAATCTGGAGAGATGCAAGCTCTCAAAAAGCCACCGTTACCTGGGCAGGCCAAGTTCACGTCCACAGAGACAGGGCTGTCATTTCTCTCAGATGCTTATCACAACCTGTCACAGCACACAATATCATCTGACAGCTGCTTCCATCAAAAACTAATGTACTGTAACAGAGGCTAAAGGTACAATTACCTGCCTGCACTTCTGAATTATGATACTGCCTCTGTGGAGAATCGAGAACCTTATATCACACAGATAAATTAGTCCACCTTTGTATCCTAATGCTGTTTCCTAGTTGTTTCACACTTACTTCTAATCACAAATCAACACGAAACACAACCAAAATGCTAATTAGTAAACTACTGGTAGCCATTTTGATTTAGGCCCTCCAAAAAGTGCCTAAAATTAACTTTTTCACCACAAGTGGTGTGTGCAATGGATTAAATTCTCTGATTAGAAGTGCAAAACACTCATTCATTCATTTTCTTTTCGGCTTAGTCCCTTTATTAATTTGGGGTCGCCACAGAAGAATGAACCGCCAACTTATCCATATGTTTTACGCAGTGGATGCCCTTCCAGCCGCAACTCATTACTAGGAGCAAAACACACTCTATTTCACAGACAAATCTAGCACAAAGTCTAACAGGAAAGGGTTGTCAGGATAGAGTTGCAGAGCTGAAATTGCCACTTCACAGTCCAAGACAAAGTTCAGCTCATTTCAACACCTTGCCCTACATCCTAAATTGCAGCTAATAGCTATTGCCATTAGCATAATGTGTGCTAGTCTTTGCTAATGAGGTCTTATTATTGCAGTGAGGTACCTTTTCTGTTCCCATAATCAAATAGCAATAAAAAGGGAAGGAAATCATAACTCCGCTCTGGCTGCAGAAGCACAAAGCCCGGGGTTTGTTTTCACTGCTTGAAATCATAATAATCAGGATTTAATACATTTTAAAGCAACAGCATACCAAAAAATGGAGATCTTGTCATCATTTAGAAGTTTTCCATAAACATGAACCACATTTGTTCATAAAAGCTCATTGGGTTCTTTTGAGAACACAAATAACAATACAGTATTAATTAAGGCTGCAAGATATTGAAAAATTTTGACATTGCGATGTTTTGTTTTGCTACGGTTATATATTGAGATATGAATACAGCTTTACGAGATAACTTGAATAACTCTATTTGAAAATAATTTATTTAAGCTAATTGGGATTATTCTGAAAGAATATGGGATTTATTTTGGATTATTATTGGGAAAATAGAAGTAAAATGTTTTACATCACAGTATTCAGGTACATAAACTAAATAATGGAATGCAAAATAACTATGTATAATCTTTGTTGTATAAACAAATCAACAAATCCATAATTATTAGAGTTACAAACAGTAGAATTTCATGTGCCTGAATACTTTAAACTCACCTGCCTGAATGCGTGCACAGTCGCAGGCCTTAAAAACACACACAAATGATAAACTTTCACTTCTTTATGGGTAAACTCGTCAGTGACTCCAAAAATCTTGTGTTCTGAACTGTGCCTCCTGGTAAACTATAATGCTAAAACTCAACATTGCACTTTCTGCAATATGACTATTACAGATGCACCCATTGCGATATCAATGTGGGAACAATATATTGTGCAGCCCTTGTATTAATTCAGGTTCAATACAATAGAACACACCACTTATAGTATAATTTTAATTAGTGGCATGAACAATTCTTCATGTGTCCATCCTTTCTTTAAAATCAAATAGTTTATGTTTCTGTGTAAAGTTAGGGTATAATTACAATTTACAATTTTTGAAGCATTTTTAAACAGCTTTGCCTTGTCCAAATGATACCTGCTCACACATATTCTCAAAAACTACTTAAAATATGTAATATGGGTGCCAGGCCAGTAGTTAATGCTGTCACTAAACACATAATATGCATGTGCAGGACATTACTGTTTTCATGATATTGCATTTTATAATTATCACCAATGTTATGAAAAACATACAGCTTGAAGTCGATTTCAGTTGTTAAGTAAATGAACGGCCAGTGTAAAAGTCCCAATTTACCCCAAAATTGATTGTCATGACAATGGGTATGGCTTAAAACACATAACATAAATATCACAAGAATAAATATACAAAATATTTTAGAAATGATTGCATTTATATAGAGAAAATATAATCATTTAACTGAGAAAAAATGGCAAATGCTTTGATATAATTCGTAGTAATTATAAATGTCTCCTTGAAATACTTCAAAAAAGTTCTATCTTCAAATAAAACAAGGTGAAATTTGCAATAATCGTTTGATGTTATCATTATTACATCACATTTGCCATCAATTCAGTTGTAATGAACCTGGAAAATTAGTAGTCATTCTTGAACTGGGAATATCCACACCATTTATGAGATTAAGATTCATTAAAACCATTAGTGTCGGCTGTAAAATCACTTCTGGGAATGAAGATGAGAGTCTATCTCAACAGCCCATCAGTCCACCCCAGTCTAATGACATCAGTGTGCTGGGTCACATCCTCCCGGAGCTCTCAGACAGAGGAGAAGGACAACACGCAAGACTTCGCTCAAAAAAGCCCACTAAGAATGTGAAAACAAAGTGGGAACAAAAGGAGAGGGGGGACAAATCTGTAACATTCCACATCCTGTCTTCTCTTATCTGGCCGGGGGCCACGGCGTTTGAAGATATGCCCGAGTTCAGATATGAAGGAGTCGAGAGACCCAGAAGAAAGACAGAGCTTTCTGTGAACATGAGCAAAGCTTTCCCCGGCTATTTGTTATTCTGCAATATCTTTCTCCAGACTAAGCCACGGGAAAGCAGTTTCTTTGCAACTCCAGGCAACTGCCAGAGTCGCTGCAGGCGTTTTACTGTTTCCAGGCACCTTAACCTGCCTTTATAAAGGAACAATGCTGGTTTAAGACAAGTCAAGTTTAATCGACAGCATTTGTGATGATAATAATTATCACAAAAATGCCCAGGTGTCTCACTTTACCTCTACAAAAGTCTGGACTACACTATGACACATGCACTGGAAGTAAATGGCGCCATTTAGTACAAAATTAAATATGTAATTTTGATATTGATAGCATAACATTGGAACACACTAGGCATGGCATGATAAGGTTTACCGCGGTTTGGAAAAGTCAAGCTTTTAAAACTGCAAAAATGTTCTCTTGTATTGTTCCTAAGGTATATGTAAAGTTTTTTTGTCTGTGTTTTTTTATGTTTTGTAAAAAAAAAAATCTGTGTTTTTGAAACTAATGAAGTTAGCAGAAGTCAATGATTTATTTTACTTATTTAGCCTGACATGTTTACTGTTCCAAAATATTAGTTTTCTAAAATTAAATATATTGTGTTCAATTGGAAAAAAGTTGTTGTTTTTTACTAATACAAAACTAAGTTATTTTAGAGCAGTAATCACAATACTGTGATACTGTGAAACCGTGATATTTTTATCCAAGGTTATCATACTATCAGAAACTTACCAGCCCATGCCTAGAACACACAAGTTTTAATGAAAAGAATAAGCAGTGCTTTTATAAAAATCTACAGTGCATTGGTGTCGAGTCCATAAAGAACTTGCAAATTATAAAAAGGGTTAAAAAGATGGATAATTATTAAACTTCTAAGTCAAATTTGTTCTTTGTATCTATAGACAATTTATTTTTAATGTTTTTTTTTTACAAAACATGATTTCCACATAATTAAAAAAAAAACTCCAGCCTTCTACAGTCTATAGACACAAGCTTTGTAAAAATATTTATATGCTCTCATTTTCTTCTTCTTATTATTTTTTTTTTGTACTTACATGCTGCTCAGTGTAAAAGCATCTGAAAAAGTGCAAATATCAAGGCATGTGAAACCTTTTCTAGCAACACAGGCTCATTCTGATAACGTTCTCCTATATACATTTCTAGAGAGCGCCAAATACGTTTTTGTTTTCAGGAATCCACCAGAGGCTGCTGTGTACACTTTTTCAGAAATTTCTCTCGCAAGTGCCGTTCGTGCATACTGACCTCACGTGAATCCGCTAGAGGCTCCTGCCGACTGACTGACTTACTGACTGACCAACCGACCAATCTCTCCACCCTCCCCTTTCCCTAAACCCAATCAATAGTGTTTTAAAAGGCATGATTCACCCGTCCACCCCCTTCCCTAAACTCAACCGATAGTGTTTCAAAAAGCAATCCAGAAAAAGAAAAGCCTGATTTTTACCAAGTTTTCAGATTTTACCACATTCTCACCCTGTTATTTACTTGTTTGTTTTATTTTTTAGCTTTTGTTTTTGTCTTACCCGCTTTCTGGAACCATTCTTTACCAGACTCCAATCCTGTTGTCGTGCTCTACTCCGATCTACGTCTCAAGTTTGCCGACATATGTGTCGAGCTACTGCACAAACTGATAACAGTGGAAAACCCATCCATATATATGTAGGCAGTCAGCTGGTAAGCAACAAAAGGAATGGCATCATACCGCCCCACAGCTTTCATTTAAAGATGAAATGCAGCCATTCATAGCTCTAGCTAAATAATTCGCAATCTCCATAAATGTATATAGGGCAGAATAAGCATATGTTGTTTTCTAGTCAACAGCATAGTGAACTAGAAAGCACAACTCACATAATACTTTCAAACCAAGCGGGTTTTTTTGTTGGTCAACACTGGAGATGTGCTTGAGCAGCTTAAACAAATTTTCAAATTTCACATATTGTTCACAGGGGTGAATTTATATTCTATTGACTAGATTTTGCACATGAAATATCGCAGATGGTATATATAACAACACCCTCATGCCACAAATGATGTCTCAACATACACAAAAGCAGGATTATCCCTTTAAGAATGTTCCATAATCTGATACTTTGATGATAGAAGTAGCCATTCTAAAGTAATGAGCCAGCAAACCACATAATTCACTTCTAGACATGAAATGGAAGCTTCCACTGTGCCAGGTGGAAGGACTGGTGATGGTTGGCTGAAAATGAAAAACAGGTGTTTTATCACTACGGCCCACATAAGGTTATAATTGAATCTTCTTAAGAAAAAAACTAATGATGACAGGTGCGCCAGGCTTTTTGTCAACCGTTGGAAATGTAAAATCTCCAGACATCCCTTATCAATTCAGACCATATGTGGAAGACGTCTGCTTTCCATTACTACCAGTTAACCACCAGCCTGCTGCACATTGAACTTGGCTTTGTCCCAGCTCTAACTGGATCTGTTGATTGACACCAGATGTACAAGTGACCCGCTTCCTTTCCCTTTCTCTGACCACACGGGGTGAGCCGAGGTCTCCCTCAGACCAGCTTCATGAAAGCTCGGCTTCCCGGTTCGGTTGTGGATAAGAGCTGTCAAAAGTAGCATACTTGGTGACAGAGGTTAACAGTGCCTAGCGGGGTATCTTGCATTGACATTTTCCAGGGTTTCCAGGCAACTCGTGGAAGGAGAGGCCACCACAGCATGGGATGAGTGTGTGTACATGGGTAAGGTAGCTAATTTGGACTGCAATCAGTTAGCATTTCCTGCCACATGGAGGCTAACTGGGGATTGTGGTGGGAACAGAGCCCAGAAGCCAAGCTAACGGGTAGACATTTCATTAGCAGCACAGTTGCCGCTGATGAGAAGACTCTGGGTGA
The DNA here is from genome assembly GCA_903798205.1 of Danio tinwini. Classification (NCBI taxonomy): domain Eukaryota; kingdom Metazoa; phylum Chordata; class Actinopteri; order Cypriniformes; family Danionidae; genus Danio; species Danio tinwini. The sequence goes on along the minus strand of CAIGQZ010001345.1, from coordinate 9,508,963 downwards.
CCATAATGAGTAATGAATAGCAGTAGCAGGGAAAATGAGTGAGCTATCAAGGTCAATTGGAGTGGTTCGGCTCCAAACGCAAAAGGTAGACTTGCACTAGTCAAGCCTAGCCCGGTCTCAGTACTCAACTCTCATTTGCAGGTAAATGTAAATGTATATACTGGATTCCAAACAGGCTAAGTCCACCTTCGAAGGGCTTATTGGAAGAACAATCCTCTTATTGGTGCTCAAATCTGGCAACTGTTCTTCAAAACAAATGACTGAAGGGAAAAAGTGATGGACATTTTCACTTCCAAATCTCGCTCCCATGATCCTTTATCCATGTTTAATTTGTAACACAGATGATGCAGAAGTGCACTTCTATACCCCCTATACACTCTTTGTTCATTCAAAGCTCTCACTGAGTAGAGTAAACCCTTCAAAAATGAAAAGTCCAATCCTGCTCCTGTAGGGTCTTTGTTCATATGTTAGCTTCTGTTCTAATTTAACTCACTCAAAACAGTTAAATAAAGCCTCATTCACACTACAAGTGACTTGCAGCTGCAAAGTGACAAGCGACCGTTCATTTCAAAGAAGAGCCTTCACGACAACGACCACTGAAGACCAGGTGTAATGTAATGTGTATTTGGGCGTGTCGAACGTCACAACAAAGTTAAGAATCCTTCAACTTTATGCAAATGAAGAGCAACTTTCTTGAGCAACAGCCAATAGAAGCACCAGTAGAGCTCACGCGATCCTCTCTTAGCTTGCTGAGGCCAGTTGTATTCTCCATGCTGTATAGTTTGAAGCAGGTCGCCACCTAGAGCGACAGGCAGCTACAAAGTCACTGCTAGTGTGAATGAGGCATAAGGAATTATCTTGCATTCTTCCAGATAGATTTGTTGAGTCAAACTTAACTCTGCATGTAAATGGCCTTTCAGGACCCAGTTTGGACATCGCTGCTTTAAAGAGAAATAAAGCATTTAGCAGACGCTTTCATCCAAAGCAACCCAGACACAAACTGTAAACACATACCTAGAGCAGTTGGTAGCCTGGGTAGCAGTTAGGGGTCCTGTGCCTTGCTCAAGGCAATGCTCAATCAATGTTTACATGGTAGACTCTTATTCAGAGTATTGTTTTAATATGACTCTAATTAAGAGCACATTTTTGGTGTAAGCGGGAAACGATGACTATGCTGGGATTTCTGGAGAAAATTGACATTATGAAGTGATTAAGAAGCGGCTTGACTTTGAAGCGACTCTGTCACGGCGGCATGAAAGAAAAGTTAGAGAATGAAATGGCAGAGGTGGCCTGTTGCTTGGGAATTTGTATCCACCGTCATCTGTTTGCATGCATAGTGTAAGAAATTAACTGCAGTTGAACTTGTCGCAGAATTTTAAAAGAAGCGCCCAAAATCACATATGGGGCCATGACTAACACAAACTGTTGTTGCATGCAACACCGGATGAAACTAGCGTTGAATAGTGATTTAGTGACAAACGATGTACTTTACCATGTAAAACAGGAACATGAAAGAAACATTCAAAAAGAAAGGAACATGAAAGGAACATTCAACTCATGTAAACACCTTAATCATATCATTGTCTTATTCAGATTAAGGCAAATAATTACATTTCTGATGTCCATGTAAACATAGTCACTGTGAGTTTTCATAAATACATATTTGGTCTAGAACACCTGAGGAGATTTCTCCATATGAAATACCCATGATTAACGTGCTGCTTCATCTCAAATACGTTAACTAAACTAACAATGATAGAGTTTCCTTCTGTTGGAGTCTCATTTTAATGAGAGAATTCATCACTGCACATATATTATTCAAAGTAATATTTAATTCTTTATGTTAAACATTTAAAAGTGAAAAAGAAAATACTTACTGAACTTTTAACACCTTGCAAATGAGAGGCCTGCTGATAAAAGATCAGTTCTGAAAGGGCCACTTAGCATGGTTTATTTTACAGAGCTCTCGGGGGAGCAGCCAGCTGAACTCAGCAGGAGAAAGGAATCTGTGGCCTTCAGAACAAGCATATGGTCATTGTCTGTACTTGACTGACAGGGTGAACAAAACGTTTCAAATTAGGGAGATCAGCACAGGGGAAACAGAGGCTTGAAATGTGTTCACTTTCTTACCACAGACCACATTATTACAGAAAAGCATGACAGGGAAATCTCTCTATTGAATGATAGTTACATGGTCTTATACTTCATTCTGTGGGGACTGAGCAAAGAACGTTCAGATTTGAGTAACTTGTTCCAGTCATATAGTAAAACAAGCCTATCTATAAGACTACACTATCTAATACTTTACAGCTTGATTGCAGAGATTCTCCAAATAGATTGTTTAACACCTAAATACACAAAATCATACATTCTATATGATGTATTTACAATAATTTTCCTCATATTGTGACTGCGTTCTCTTTTTGGAATAAGACAGCACAGCACATACAATTTCACTCTCCCCTACCCTTCCCTGAAAATAAAACGTCTTGATGACTTTTTTTACCCAGTATTTCCCTAATCAAAGTTCATCTGCACACTTTTGTAGTGTGACTAAGCCAGCACGTAAACACTGACTCACTAACCTCTAACTTCCAACCTCAATCACACTCTTTTATCAGAAATGTCTGCTTTTAAACACTGTGCTTGGCAAACACAGTGGTTTGTATAAGATATTTTCTTTGGGGCAATGAACTGTTATATACTGTTGTATATATACTACTGTATATATATATACATACATACATACATACATACATACATACATACATACATACATACA